>JAJLSM010000005.1:0-537709 GCA_030567595.1 Kuraishia piskuri
GGGGGGGGGGGGGGGGGGGGGGGGGGGGGGGGGGGGGGGGGGGGGGGGGGGGGGGAAGGGGGGGGGGGGGGGGGGAGAGTCAATGGATATTCAACAAATAAGAAGGAGGGCAGTTCACACAGAGAGTGGAGGTGTTCTGACCGATGTGTTTGGCAAGTGATTATCACAAGTGGTTGTGAACGAAAGAAGAGACTTGTCACTTACTAGGAGACGAAATAGTTTCGGTGAATGCCAGTCGAGTCAGCCATAGCGGGAACTGTTCTCAGGTACTGCACCTCGTGTATACGTCGCAACGGAGTAGTTCCCTATATTCCCATAAAATATATGTATGTAACCAAATAAAGCAAACAACGACAAAAAGAAAAACAAAACAACGTGAGAAAACGTGCCATATACGCTGGCGCGTTGTCTAACAACTGTCGTTCAACAACGACATCATATTATATAAAAAATCATCAAGAGCGACGGGAAGAGCGTTGTTCACACTACTTCACACGCAACATAATAAAGATGGCATTCTTCATAGTCTACACCGACGAGACTCATCAGACCTTGAGATCTTCAAGAAGACGCACCTTTTCAGCATCCTTCTCATCATACTCCTCGTCAACCTTCTCTACAACCTTCTCCTCATCAAGAGCATGGGATGCGGCAGTCACACTCTTTTCGTACATTGGGATTGTGCCCGTAGTCCTACGGACATAGCAAAGTCTCATAAAGATCACAACCACCAATCCCAAGTATGCATAAAGCAAGGGAATGGACACGCTGCATGCCGCATCGAGAACGCGGGCCCATGAATGTTGAGGCCTCATCTCGTATTTGTGCAAAAGGGCAAGGGGGTGTATAGGAAGCTCACCAGTGATGGAGTACATAGACACGTTTGATTCATCCGCCTTCTGTGTCACGGGGTCAATAGCAGCGACAACAGCCACAACCTTCATAACCAATGAGTGGTGACGTCTCAACAAAACGGTATTCAGCTCAACACTGTAACTGTTGTCAACAGGGAATCTACTTTCTCCGTTGGCCAACACGTATGAAGACTGCTCATTTTTTTCAAATGGAGTCATGAACTGGACCTTCGAGCATTTAGGGCGATGCGAAGAAGAGTGATGTTTGCCGTGAGATTTACCATGGTGCTCACCGTAATGGGCATCGTAACCTTTGTCAGTAACAGAAATTGATGAGACACCACTTTCGTGATGAGCCTTGTGGTTTTTGCGGTTGTTATGTTCCTTGCGGTCCTTGTGGTTCTCGTGGTTCTCGTGGTTCTTGTGGTTCTTGTGGTTCTTGTGATCCTTGTGGCACTTCTTGTGACCCAACAAATGCTTGAACCACTTGTGCAACTTCTTGTGCCACTTTGGCTCCTTTGGCTCCTTTGGCTCCTTTGGCTCCTTTGGCTCCTTTGGCTCCTTTGGTTCCTTTGTTTCCTTTGTTTCCTTTGGTTCCTTTGGCTCCTTTGGTTCCTTTGGCTCCTTTGGCTCCCTTGGCTCCATTGGTTCTTCTAGCTCACCAACAACAGAATCCATCAGCTCCTTGAGGTACTCCAGCTCATGCTCAGCCTGCTTCTTGAGAATGTCAGCCTCATCAGCAATCACCTGGCCAACATGGTAAACGGGCTTTGTCTCAACCACGTTCTCAACAACGGGAATATGAGACTCCTCCTCGCCACGCTCCACAATACGTATCCCATGGTGACTCTTGGTGTGCTTCTTTCCATGCTTCTTGTGCTTCCTGTGTCCATCGTGAGCGCTCAGTGCAGCTTCTGTGAGGTTGTACGAGTAGGAACCCATAAATACCTCGGTATGGTGAAGATTGCCGTCCGATATAAACACCGGTCTTTCACTTTTGAAATTGAAATCGGCATACATATACTTTCCACTAGTGGCGACTGTGATGTCATACACGGTGTTGTTGTTCTCCAAAGACGCCACTATCAGATGGTGGTCTTCAGCGGGCCTTCCACGCATGAACGGAACCCTGAAGTAATTAGCCGCAGCACGGTCATTGAACAGCAATACGCGAAACAGCATGAAAATATTCATGAAACCAAAGAGGATCGTCATCCCGATTGTTCCCAGCAGCAGCGACCGTCTCAGAATGAACACGGTGCTGGGTGCTTTCGTCCCACTGGAACGGATTCCTCTAACGAACAGCATCTCCCACAACCAAAGCAAATCAAAATAAATGAGCAATATATATGAATATACCCTTATCTATATAAAAGATCACTTTGTACTGAAATGTATACCGTCCAAAGATACAATAAACGTCTTCTGACGGGCGAGAGGTGAGTGTGGATGTTTTTAGGATTATATTTGCTGGGGCGTTAGCCTTGCTTGTCCCTTCTCACGCCAGGAGGGGATAGGGGGGTGACGCAGAGGCGGGAAGAAGGAGTACATACTAGAAGTGAGGTTACCCGCTTCACTCCCACACTCAATGTAGGCACTGCTATGCACGCATTGAGTGCACGGGCAGACGTTTGCCAAGAGGCGCAGCGCGCAGCAGCGTAACGTCCAAGCATGGAAGCGATCAGCTACCGAGCTGTGGATTACGTCATGCTCTGTATAAAAATAGTCCTCCACAACGTGGAGTGCCCACACAACGTGGAGTGGTGTGTGTGGGTGGGTCCGATAACTCCATAACTCCAGATGTGGACGGCTACACTGTGGATGTAATTTGATAGATCAACGGAGAGGAGGAGATGGATGTATGTTTCTGAGACATGTATCGATTGTTTGTGAGCTGGGTGAGGGCATTTGTACTGGATGTCAGTATTTACAGTGGACGACTGCAGTTAACTGTAGATATGCTTCGTAAACGTATAAACACAGTGATGCATAAACATAAGACTCTTTTACTCAGACAAACTCAACAGAGGTTCGTTCAATATCGTAGAGCTCGCCATTAATCTTGCAACTGTAAAAAAAAGAGACCAAAGTGTCCAATGATAATGACCAAAGTAACTCCCAAACAGAAGGCAACCAGTCCCCCCTCCCCCTTTGAAAGAACGCAACACCAGGACAGAAGTAGACCCCTTCATTTCGCCAAGGCAAATCGCGCACCCACAAAATTCTACATATGCAATACCTGAAATATATATATATATATATATATATTATGTATGTTTGTGTACGTTTGTGGGTATCAGTTCTCCGTATTGATTATGGGAGTGCAGCCACAGAGAAGAGTCTGTGTGCTGTAGGTTCACGTAGAGTGAACCATTGTGCTGAGCAGTAGGTAACTGCGTCGTGAGGGTGCGGAAAGAGTACATCTGGATGGAGCAAAGAGCATAGGCAGACAAAGCACATGAGTCGAGCAATTGCGATAGGCGGAGTTTACTAGGCGGAGTTTACCACGTCAGTCCTCCATTGAGGATTATTTCAGGTTTTTATTGTCTAAATAACGTTCATGTTCTAGGGAGCTAGTTCGAATAAATACTCGATAAATTAACAACTGGTAGCTGTCATGGCCCACTTGGCGCGGCCCGTCTCTTATTGTTAGCAGCGTCCTGTGTGAGATGCAGGTCCCACTGGCAAAGGGGAATTACTGCTGCTTCTTTAGGGGTGCTCAGTGGGGAGTGAGTGGGGTATTCCACTTGAATGAGAGAAGAGCTCCTTGGAGCGCACTAGGTGCTTTCTAACTTGTATGTACACTACACGGAAGGCAGACTGCACCGATCTGCCGGTAGATGCCCTGTTGTGTGGAGCATTGAATAGAACATTGGTATTCATGAGGTATCTCATAAACAGCAGTTGATCTGCTTATACATCCTCATTTTTTTCGACCAACTCCCATAAACCTCCAATTCCAGACTACTGCACGATGTCGCCTCCTATGAAAGGTAAGAAGAGTCTGCCCGGCACGTTTATCTACAGCGTGTTCCGCGAGATAGGGCGCGTAGTGGCATACTGCTAAGCATACATACTGCAATTGGTTCATTGACTAACACGCCATTCTAGGGTTGCAGCAGTTCATCTCGGATATCCGAAATGCCAGAGCTCAGGACGAGGAGGATCGAAGGATCCAGGCAGAATTGGTCAATATACAGAAACAGTTCTCCCAGGGGAACCTCTCCGGATACCAGCGGAAGAAGTATATATGTAAGCTGCTATACATTTACATGATGGGCCACAGGCTCAATTTCGGGCTCAAAGAGTCAGTGACGTTGCTCACCTCAAAGGTGTACTCAGAAAAACAGATTGGATATTTGGCAATCTCTTTACTGGTACAGGAGCACAAGGATTTCAGTGTCCTATCCATCAACTCTCTGAAACAGGATCTGGCATCCGATAACGAGAACTTCAACTGTCTTGCGCTCCAGTTCATTGCCAGCTCGGCCCATGACTCCAATTGGACAGAGACCTTCTCCGAGGAGGTGTTTGCCCTGTTGAGGTCTCCCACAACTGTCCCACTGGTGAAGAAGAAGGCGTCATTGACGCTGTTGAAGCTGCTCAGATATGATCCGGAGCTGATTAAGTCCCATACCGCATGGATCCCGCGTATAATTGCACTGTTGGATGAAAAAGACCTCGGATTGGTCATCTCAACCGTTTCACTGGTTGAGGAGATCGCAAAGCATGATCCTGCATCTTGCAGCACAGCAGTGGGCACCGCCGTCAGAAGACTCCAGGCATTGGTGCTCGACCAGAACTGCCCACCAGAATATTCCTACAACGGTGTCCCCGCTCCCTGGCTAACCGTGAAACTTTTCTCTCTGCTCGAAGTTCTGCTACCTGACCCCACTATAAGCCCGTTGGACGCGTCAAATCTCACCATTCTCCATGCCGTTTTCGCCAAGGCCATTGGCAACTCTGTCAACATACGTCCACAGAGCAATCCTCAGTACAGAAACACCGTCAGTTCGCTCCTTTTTGGAGCTGTGGCTTTGGCCGCTCACATCGACCCTTCCCCAGACGCGGTAACGGGCGCCATAGAGGCACTGGGTGCTTTGCTGGTGGCCTCGGAGACTAACACTAGATACTTGGCCCTGGACGCATTGGCCAAAGTCACAGCCAAGGGCGGAATTCCAGCCATCAGCGCTGCTAACAGCCATGTTTCCAAAGTTCTTCGCCTTCTTCGTGACAGAGACGTCTCGGTGCGTCGGAAGGCCTTGGATCTCATCTATACGATGTGCGACTCCTCCAATGTTGAGAACGTGTGCAGTGAATTGTTGCTGTACCTTTCGACGGCGGAGTACGGAATGCGCCCAGATGTGGCCGTCAAGGTTGCCGTGCTGGCCGAAAGGTATGCGACAGATGCAACATGGTATATGACCACCAGTCTGAAGCTGGTGGCCCTTGCCGGTAACTACATCGCCGATGAAGTGTGGGAGAGAATAGTACAGATCGTGGTAAACAACGATTCAATACAGGCACTGGCATGCAAATCCGTCATCAGGCATCTTAAAGGCAACAATTACCCTGAGTCAATGCTTAAGGTTGCAGCTTTTATTCTGGGCGAATATGGACACCAGGTGGTGTCATCATCGCCATACGAAGAACAATTCCAGCTGCTGTCTGGGAAATACTTCCAGTGTTCGCTTCTCACGAGGGGGATGCTGTTGTCTGCCTTTTTGAAGTACTTCCCACGGAGTGAGGAGCTGAGACCAAAGATCCTCGATGTGTTTGATCTTGAACAGAACTCAATCGACTCTGAGATCCAGCAAAGAGCCATGGAGTATCTCAACTTGGTGACCAGAGAGAATAGCGCGGGTTTACTAAAGGTGATTGTTGTCGATATGCCTCCATTCACCACTAAGGTATCACCTCTGATCTCCAGATTAGGCGGTGTTCAGGCGTTGCAGAGAGAGTTTCAGTTCAAGTCTGAGATCCCCGAGGAGCCTACTCCAAAGCTACAGCAGCGGCCTATGTCTCCGCAGAGAAGGAGTGTGTCACCTGTGAAGAAACAGGCACCACCACCTCCTCCTTCAAGACACACGGCAATGTCGATGTCCTCAGGGTTTTCCATAAGTTCTAACTCCACTGGAAACACCAATGGGGACAATCCGTTTGGTGAGAACCACGCGTCATCTAACCCACCTGCAGTCCCAAGGCCCAGGGCGTCAACTGCTGTGGTATTGAGCCCGAACTGGGAGGAGGGCTACTATAGACTTTTACGTTTTGCACAGGGAATATTCTTTGAGAATTCGCTCTTGAAGGTGATCTACAGAACCAAGACTGAGGGAAGCACACTGCACGTTCATCTCCAGTACGTCAACAAGGGTCCTGCTGACATGACGGGGTTCACCACTGAGGTGAAGGCATCACAGACCGCCGATAATCCACCATACGTCATTTCCAGCACAGAGTTTCCAGAAGGCACGATCCCCCAAGGCGGCAGAAGCTCACATAGTTTTGATATCATTGTGCGTTCTGAGTTTGACGACACCGCTGCACCTGTTATAACCATCTCCTTCCTGTGTGGTACTTTATCCACGCTGAGGTTAAGACTTCCCGTTGTCTTGCTCAAGGTGTTGAGCAAGGCGCCATTGGACGTTTCGTCATTCTCAATGCGTTGGAACCAGATTGGCTCGGCTCTGGGAGCTGTTGGCGAACACCAGGCAGTCGTGAGGCTGAGCAAGTCAAACTTTGCCGCCGTTACAAGGGCTATTGAACTGCTTGGGTTTGCAATAGTTGAGGGAACAGACAATGATCCGAATGTCATTGCGGGGGCTGGTATTCTGCATACAGGTAAGGGCAGTTCTGGGTGTTTGTTGAGGCTTAGGCTGGAGATGGATGCCTCACAGGCCATAGTGAATGTGAGGTCGACAAAACGCGGTGTAGCAAATATTATCGCCACCACAGTCTCCAATGTTTTCCAGCATGGGATTTAGGGAGAGCTGCTGAGACAGTTTTACGAACCTAAATCTACAATACGTACATACACTGCGTAATGCATATACCGAGAAGGGCATTTCCTCCGTCTAATTCACTACCAGTAACATTTACATCGAGACAGAGCTATATTCATAGCTCGACTTGAAAAATCACCTGTGATACTTTTTCTCTCTCATTGATCAAAAAAAAGGTTCATCCACATATATTTATATCCTCCGCGCTTTTGCTCACCAATGTACAGAGGCCCATCCCCACACTGTCTGCCATATGACCCGGAAACGTCCTAAGAGGGAGAATCCCGCACCTCATCTCTCCTATACGGCAAACGGTTCGGTACACCATGGAATATATGATTTTTCATGTAGGTGGTAGCAGCTAGGATAGTGTTTAAGACTATCACGGATTGTCGATGTCATTGTTGCCTGGTGTCGCTCGTTCGCTACCAGTTGCACTTACTAGTACGCACGTAAATTTCAGTGCATCTCGCTTAATCGGTGGTGGGAGACTTGCAATTCCCTTTTTCACGGTACAGTTGTCTAAGCAGATGTCGAGCCTCGCATATACCCCAGAAAGGGCACAAGAGCTCATTGCCAATGCCTCAAGATTAAATGCAAAAATCCAGGAACAGAGCAATGGGAGAACCAGGCTAGTGTGTGTTTCAAAGCTGAAGCCCGCAAGCGATATCCAGGCGCTCTACGACGTTGGGTACAGGCACTTTGGTGAGAACTACGTCCAGGAGCTTTTGGAAAAGGCACAGGTTTTGCCCAAAGACATCCAGTGGCATTTTATCGGCGGCTTACAGACAAACAAGTGCAAAGACTTGGCCAAGAATATTGAAAACCTGTATGCGGTGGAGACGTTGGACTCTGAGAAGAAGGCCAAGAAGCTCAACGACACCAGGCCAGAGGAGTGGCCCCAGGTGAATGTGTACATCCAGGTGAACACATCTGGCGAAGAGCAGAAGAGCGGCCTCGTGCCAGAGGAATGTGAGAAATTGGCCTCCTTCATCATAAAAGAGTGTCCCAGGCTGAAGCTGGAAGGTTTGATGACGATTGGTTCGCTGTATTCGTCAAAAGCAGCTTCGGAGAACCCTGACTTTAAGATTCTCACCGACCTGTCCAAGTCACTGAAGGCTTCTCTTGGCGTTGAGTTGGAACTTTCCATGGGAATGAGCTCGGATTTCGAGGAGGCCATCAGGCAAGGCTCCACAGGAGTGAGGATCGGAAGCGATATATTTGGTTCTCGTCCTCCAAAGGTGTAGTCGAGATTATTTGATACACTAAATAGAGTTGGTTCTTAAAATCCGATGCCAAAAGAATACTGATAATAATTTCAACTTAAATGGGGCCGTTTAATCCCCTAAAGAGATTGTGAGGGTCAAAAGGACCTGCATTAGCCAATATGATCCCTCTTCACACACCTATTAATATTCACCAACAAAGTCTGTATTATTTTACACCATTTATTTCACCAGTAAATCATCTAGAGCCTCAATTTAATGTTATCCATCCTCTCTTCCATTCTGAAGCTTTCTCTTGGTCCTGCTCCAGCTTGGGTCTTGCTCTCTCTTTAATCTGACCACTCCTGCCTACTCGCTAAGACCCTGCAGCATCGATGCGAGTGTGAAATAACTAGTAGTGACCGCGTGGTTGTAGCCAAATAGTAGTCCCCAGCGTTATATCCGGCTTTTTCTTTTGTTCACGGTAAATTCTCTCCTTCGAGTATTCTTGTACTCCACTAGACGAGGTAGACGAGGGTGCAATGCCTCCACGGACTCGCAGCTCCACCAAGCCTTTGGCTGCCACTTCTAGCCCTTCGAGGGCCAATGGGTCCAATGCCAATGGTAGGCCATCATCCGGAAGAACATCTAGGAGATCCAGATCCACCACTGCAACGAAGGCAGCAGGTGCTACAGAAGATTCCACACAAGAGCCAGATCGGCAGGAGACACCAACGGCTGAAGAGGCAGACACCCGCAGGTTGGTTGATATACCTGCCATCGAGGCCCTTGTGGCACATGTTGAACGCAACGGCACGCTGAACGGGTATATCCAGCTGTTTGCCCTCATCTTCATCTGTAACATTGTGTATCTCCGTTTTTCACAAGACGAGCAGATGTACTCAGACATGCTAAACATTGGCTGTGTTCTCATTGGGCTATTGATCGAGATGTACGCCGTGTTCAACTTCAGCTGGAAGAGGTACAGAGTGCTGGCATCCACGCCCATGGAACCAGAGCATGATGACTATGAGAAGGAATACTCCCCACCAGAAGCCCCATCTCCACCTCCATTTGACACCATCTACGCCACGCTTCTGCCTCTTCTCGTCACCCTGTTCACAAACAGAAATCTTTTGGCAATCAATTATGCGTGCGTGTTTCTGGTCACTGACCTCTCGGTGTTGGCTGGTTATTTTATCGCTTTCTTGATGGCTTTCCAGTTTGTAGATGGCGCTGATGTGAACATCGTTGCCTTGATGCTCGCTCCTGCTCTTCACATTGGGGGCAAGTATGCCCTGAATTACTACGCAGGCTCTTCTCTATCGAGAACTGAAAAGCACCTCTTTGCAACATTGGCTGTCAACCTTGCAATGTGTGTCAATTCCTCCAGTGAGATCTCCATGCAGATCATCAAGAACCTGGCTGCAGTTTTCTTCATTTGCCTGTTGTTGACAACGCCTATATATGAGCTCATCGAGCAGAACTCCCCAGAGCCCACAAAGACGCCGTTGTTGCTTGGTCTGTGCGCTCTTTTCAGTGCTGTGTATTATTTTGGAGCTGTTTATCTTCTCGAGCCTGTACTACAAAGCCACCCCCTTGAATGGCTCTACGAGTTTCTCTTCAACGTATCCGAGGAGAGGCGAAGCATCTTGATATGGTGGAGCGCAACACTGGTTGTTTCGATCCCATTGGTATTTACCTTGGCACCTTATATTGCTCTCGATGTGAGGCGCAAGCTTTGGCATTACCTAGTGTTTGCCATGCTCGCATATCCATTACAGGAGGATCCCGAGCTGGTGGCCTTAGCTATGGGAGGTGTAATTGGTGTCTTCTTGCTGGCTGAGCTCCAAAGATCATTGAGGCTTCCTCCCTTTGGTGGCTTGCTCCATGATGCGTTGGACAAGTTTGAAGATAGCAGAGACCAACAAGGGCCCATTGTAGTTTCTTACGTATTCCTGGCAATTGGTATAGCCCTCCCTATTTGGTGGTCAGGTTCTACAGGAAAGGATGCCGCAGTTGCAGGTTTGGTGTGCTTGGGTCTCGGCGACTCGAGCGCTTCTATAATAGGCAAGAGATTGGGGTCTCACAAGTGGATGAACTCCGAGAAAACGATCGAGGGCACCGTTGCTTTCGTTGCATTTTCAACTCTGACCTTGTACACTTACAGGAGTGTTGGTCAAAATGACTACTCAGACACCCGCATCCTCCTCAGTTGTGTCCTCACGGGTATTGTAGAAGGCGTCACCAGTATGAATGACAACGTCGTTGTGCCAGCACTGATGTATGTGGCTCTTCATGTCATCGACTAAGACTAGCACAGCAGTATTATAGAGAAGAGAGAGACTATCAGATAATAATTTATAGCGGTATGTAATTTATCAAGGCTGGAATTGTTTGTAGGTATAATTGTCAGACATCAGTTGAATAAATGCCTCGTATATATCCATACAGAAATAGAAATGTAAACTCCTCGCATGATACGCAGCCATGCTTTATATGCAGGCTTATGTAGTGTGATAGGGTACTCTTATTTTTCACCCCCACACAATTACCTTGGATGTGATAAGTTTAGCTTGGCTCCTTTCGAAAATAGCACCAAATATGGAGCTATTGAGACACATCAAACAATACAATGCTTCACAGGTATGTGTTTCTATTTTGTACCCATATCGCTTTGGATGAAATCGCGTACGCCCACTGGCCCATGTTAGACTAACACGATTCATAGATAATATCCGCAGCAGAGCCTGGCATTTCTATGCCCGAGCCGGGCCATGCGCCATATAACCTAATCAGAGATAATACCACCAATAAGTATATTGCATCTTCCCCCATTTCCAATGAAAGAGTGCTCAACCTCACCATAGCAGATAGCGCACAGTGGGTGCGATACCAACTCGAGACTTGCTATCGTTGCATTTACTCCGAAAGGCAGATAGTTCCCAGTAGCAAAAAGGAAGAAACGAATGCAAATGATCTTCAACATTCTAGCACGGGTAACCTGCCCCATGGTGGTTCCAGCGCTGTTGGCATAGTGGTTGTTCTGGACTGTGCTTATCAGTGGGGTGAGCCAGGTGTGTACAGAGGAACCTCCATCCAAAACATGCTGAAATATACAGTGCAGAGAAACATTTCCACTACGAGAAATGAACCAAGTGACAGAGACGCTTCAGCCGAAGATGTTCTGAATGGGTGTTTAAAAAGAGTGGTCATCTTGAACGGATTTGAAGACATCACAGACGTTATACGCACTATAGATAACATACACCAAACCATCCCCCAGCAGCTCACCACGCTACCCCTCAAAGCAATAATCATTACAAACATCTCGCTATACTACTGGAGACTCAGCGAAACAGTCCGGACGGAGAAATTCAACTCTTTGAGAACATCGTGCTCCTCTGTTGCGTCACAGTACGGATGTACTGTGCTAATAGGAGCATGGGACTTTCCGCAGCGCATGCTCGAGAACTGGAAGTAAAACCACAAAGATCTTGCACCCAATTTATCTGCCTCCTCCTGCTCTCAGCAGACACACAGGGAGGATCAACTAATAAATATTGATCATATTATGACATTATAATGGAGACGCAGTTAATTAGTAGCGGCTTATGTCACGTGATCAAGACCACAGCTCTTCTCTTTCTGCCCTTCCGCTCTCAACAGATGAGGTAGTGGACTTACCAACAAAGCAGAGTTTCCACGCACTGAGCTCTTCTTTTGCAGGCGATGGGCGATGCCCTGGGTGGGTGATGAGGCAGGTGAAAAAAAGAAAGACGAAGTGAAAAGTATGGAGAAGGTTGGGGAGGCTTACCACCTAAGGCTACACAGTCGGTTCTCTCTTTTAATATATTTGGAGGGACTGTTCCAAGCGAAGCTCATCAAACAAAAAAAAGCACACACCATGTCTGAAGTCGAGGAAAACAAGCAGCTCATTCTGAAACAGGTGGAGTTCTACTTCTCCGATTCCAACCTGCTCAGCGACAACTTTCTGTGGAAGACCGCCCAGGCCAATGAGGGATGGGTGCCAATTTCTGTTATCTCCCAGTTCAACAGAATGAGAAAGTTCAGACCAGTTGAGATCATTGTTGAGGCTCTCAGACAGTCCAAGGAGTTGCTGGAGGTTTCTGAGGATGGTGAGATGGTTCGTCGTCGTTCCCCACTCCCACAGAAGGAGGAGGAGTTCAAGATCAACCAGAGAAGTGTCTTCGTTGAGCATTTTCCCAAGGATGTCACACTGGAGGACCTGCAGTCATTTTTCGAGAAGTACGGTAAAGTCAACCAGATCCGTATGAAGAAGGAGTACAAGAGCAAGCAGTTTGACGGCAGCGTCGTTGTTGAGTTCAGCACTCTTGAGGAGGCCACTGCTTTCACCACTCTTGAAGAGAGACCTACCTACAATGAAAAGGAGCTTGGTGTCATGACCAAGGTGGCTTACGACGAGGCTCGTAACGCCAAGTTCGGCAACAGAAGAAACTCCAAGAGCGAGGGCAAGTCTGGCAGGTTCGGCAAGGGTGGAAGAGGAGGCAGAAACGGCCGTGACCACAGAGATGACAAGAAGAAGCAGGAAGAGGTTCCAGAGAAGAAGGAGGAAGAAGTTCCAGAGAAGAAGGAGGAAGAGGTCTCAGAGAAGAAGAGAGAGAGAGAGGAGGACACCGTTACTGAGGCACCAGTTGCTGAGAAGAGCGAGACTGCTGAGAAGAGCGAGGAGGCACCAGCTAATACTGCCACCACTGAGGAGCAGCCAGAAGCCAAGAAGCAGAAGACTGAGTAAATGTCACTCTATCCTCTTGTTTTCTCCACAGTCATATTACTACTTTTCTGTCACTGGCCCCTCGGTTGAACAATTTAAGATTCTTGTACATTAATATTAATTAGTTAGTGAGGATTCCCTCATCAACATGGAAATATATGAAATCATTCTTGCAATTGGAAGCACGCTCATATTGCCAGTATGCACATCTACCCATTTTAACGGGCATGACACAATGGACAAAATTAAACTACACATATCAATAAACGAATGAAAATGTACATAAACCGTCGATCAGGTCTGTGAGAATACTTGTATCCTCCCTCCGTTTATGAAGTTTCCCGCTATTGCCCACTGCTCTTCGTGCTTACTATAACGTAGCCATACATTAACTGCAGCAGACCTGCCATACATTATGTAAACGCTGGTGGTGTATGCACGAGAACGCGTCTCTGGGACGTGTACGCGTTGGTTGAATGTTTGGCTTTGAAGAGTGTACACAATTTAATGACTTGGCTCAAATACTTATAACCGATGATATTTGGTGAATAATAATAGCGGCTTTACACAGGCCTGACAGCTCTTGCAATGACATCGGAATCTCTGATTGTAGCCAAGTTCGGCCCCAAGGCCGATAACCCAGACACCATTGAGAAATGCCAACAGCTTCTCAAGATCTTTGGCATGTCAGTGGATGATCTATTTCTCAATTGGGAGTCATATGTGCTCACAAAATCCAGCGATTCCAACTTGGAGCTCAATGCAGACAACCTCAGAAAGCTACAGGAGTATATACAACAAGAGCTGGTGAAGAAGAACCAGCAGCAATCGGCTCCTGGCTCTGCCCTCAAACCCAGATCCAGACCGGTCATGAGAGCCAGCATCAACACATCGAGCCCGGGTGACATCATGAATATGCACGTGAACATGAGTTCTCCAGCAACGCCAAGCTCAAGCGCTAAGAAGAGAAAGTTAGAAACACCTCTCAAGAACCTCACCAACGGAAATGCCTCCTCTCCTCTTTCTGCCATCGCTGACGCTGCCGATACCCCATCTGGTAAGACAGGTTTGACCGTCTCTGCTGCCGATTCAGGCAAGGTCATAGAATCTCTGAACTCACACATCGAAGGGGCAAGGGGGCTTCAGGAGACTGACACCTCTTCCAAAGTCAAGATCGTTGCCAACTTTGATCCAAAGAAGTATCAATTCCGCACAATGGGACAGAAGCTTCTCGAAGCGGCAGATGTGCTTGATGAGCAAATTGATTCCATGGCTGAGGTGATCCAGAAGCACCATAATCTAGAGGCTTCCCAGTTTGGAAACCCAGCGATTGCTTCCCAGTTTGAGATCATCACCGTCGGCCGTATCGTGCCTGACTCTCCTCTAACCCCCAGCGATGCCACCTTGAATAGCTCGTCGTTGTTTCTGGAAACTTCCCGTGTTGGTGGTATTGGACAGAGAGTGTCTTTATTGCTTGATAACATCCAGGACTATTCGTTTTTCCTGGGCCAGATTGTGGCCTTGAGAGGCAAGAACCCAACTGGCGATGCATTCGCCGTGAGTGAGGTGCTAGACATTCCGTTCCTGGGCGCTCCAGTTACCCCTCTGGATGAGTTAGAAGAGTATGCCACAGCACTGGATAATGAAGCGTCAAAAGTGGTTGTTGCTTCTGGGCCATATACTACGAGCAAGGACCTCGACTTTGCACATCTCAAAGAGTTGGTGCAACGTATCAACACAACGATTCTGCCCAATGTGGTTGTACTTCTCGGTCCCTTCATAGATGTAACGCATCCAAAGATCTTAGATGGATCTTTTTCTTCTGAGAAGACTGACTCTTTCATAGAAAAGCACCCAGAGCCACAAAAGCTGGACGATGTGTTCAAATACATCGTGGCACCCATCTTACGCACAATTGACCAAAGAGTCCAGGTGGTGATAATTCCTTCCACCAGAGACGCCTCCTCAAAGCATGCTGCCTACCCACAGGACTCGTTGGACAGAAAGGGCCTGGGTCTCCCACGTAACTTCAAGTGCTTTCCGAACCCTGCCACTTTCCAGTTGAATGAGGTGCTCGTGGGAGTCTCCAACAACGATATATATAGAGACCTCAAGGATGTGAATTCAGGAAAATACCTCAAGGAGAACAGATTCGATAGGATCTCCAACCATGTCATACAGCAGAGGAGGTTCTATCCGCTTTTCCCGGGAGGAATGAAGACCAAGCGGGTTACCTCGTCTGCCGATGATGGTGATGTCCATGCAATAGAAGAACAACAACACATAGCGGGAGCGGATCTGGATGTACCATACATGGGACTCACAGAGTTTGGTGATGTCATTCCAGATATCATCATCGTTCCTTCAGAGCTAAGATTCTTTGCCAGAGTGGTGAGCAACACTGTTGTGATCAACCCGGGCCTGTTCATGCGTGCTGGTTCTGTGGGCTCCTATGCTGTTGTGTCTATAAAGGCTCCCCAATTAGAGGACCTGGATCGTGTGCCGGATGAGGATGATTTCTATGTGCACAACCTCTGGAAGCGGTGTCGCGTTGATTTGGTGAGAACATAATAGGGCCCAGAAGAGTGGAGAGGCCATGGCGTGCCTTATAGTTTTCGGTGTATCCCCTTATGGAGCCCACTTGCCTTTTATGTTATAATTGCACTATTCATCTTTATTTATATTTTTTGGTTACCTATCGCTGGTTGTCTTAGATTCTGAGTGTGTGTGTTTTACTACTATTCTTTTCAAATATTTTCTTTGACAGATATATATTAACAAAGGATACTGATAAAGGAGACTGATAATACACACCTATGCTTTTAGATTCAAAAGGGGTTTAACAACATTGTTTACCGTCTATCTGGCAACCGACTTGGCCGTTTTGTCTTTTTTCCCGAATAGTTTCTTCAAACCACTCCTTGACGACTTCTTGGAGAGCGTGCTACTGCTGATATTGCTCACGTTGTAGCTGGAGGTATCATCGTCTTCAACCTCGTCTGCATATGATGAGGTGCCATTATGGATCTCGGGCCTTTTCTCTGCCTCCGCTATATCCTGTGCGGTCTTGCCGGGTGGAAGAAAATGTGTGTTATCGTCAATAGTGGCATCCACTTCTGGCCTCTCGCCATGGCTATCAGGGATATGAACCACTCTCTCGCCGCTCATGAGTGGAGGAAGGTCATTGGGGGAAGGCACACCCTTTGGAAAGGGTCTAGAAAGCGGCTTCTCTGGAATAGAAGGGACTGGGGTGGCCGGGACTGGTGTTTCAGTGGCACCCTTTTGCAGTTCGGGGAGCGCTACCTTTGAGGATGTGGTTGAAACAGGGGCAGCAGGGACAGCAGCAGGAATAGCCGGGATCGGGATTGGGGTAGATGCCTTCGTTGGAGAAGAGGTTGCAAACGCAGAATAGGTGTGTGGTTGATCCTTCTTTGGCGATGAAGGCAGGACACTCTTCTCCGAGACTGGAGCTGGAGCAGCAGTACCCTTTGCAACAGAAGAAACTACCTGCTTCTGTGAAGCAGATGCACTGCCCAGCAAGTTGTCAACATTATTGAGCGGAACACGAGCAGCCTTGGCATCGAGAGGATTGGGATGCTTAACAGAGGTGGCCTCGAGAGTCTTTGCATATCTCTTTCTCACGTCAACCCAGTCGTCTGACTTATCCGTGTAAGCATCAGCGATCAGTTCTCCAAGATAGAGGAGGAAAGAGCTGGAATGCTCGGTGATTAGAGCAGCAGCCAAAACCTTCCACCAACTGCTGCTCACGGCGGACTGGGTTGTGGAAGCAACAATGTCAGTGTTGTACATGAGGGCTACGGCCACAGAGGTGGCACTGCCAATGGAGATGAGCAGTTTGAGGAAACCATCCCATGGCTGAATTCCGTCCGCTCTCTCTGGGACGGGAGGACGAACCAAGCCCAGGATTTTGATGTAGTCAAACTTATACTGTATCAGGTTGATGACAACAGACACCAGTGGGGCAATGGACCACACTGGTCCAAACATCACGAGGAAGCCAAACTGCAGCACCAACTGACGGTAATCGTCACTGACATCGTAGGCACCGGCAGCCACTAGTGCCCTAATGTCGTTTAGGAAAGGCTTCTCAGCAGCAGAGTCGCTGAACTCCTTGATCACAGGAGTCTTATCGCCCATCAACGACTTCACTGCAGGCAGAGCGAACACCTTGGCCAGGATCTGAGGGAGAATGAATTCCAGAACTAAGCCGATGATCTGATTAGTCACGATGAAGTAGTGGTACTGGGTGTTGAGACGCCATTTGTTCACCTCGTAGTCCTTGCTCTTGACGGTAACGCTTTGGGGGAGGTATGAAAGCAGTGAATGGCTCGAGATGTGGGCCAAGTGATCGTTTAACAGATATCCAAATGGCAAGTAGAGGAAAGAAGTGATGAACAGGGCCATGTAGGTGGAGAGAAAATTGATGACAAACATCTTGATCAGATAGGAGCTCTTCAAGTAGGACTTTTTGGGATGGCTCTCAAATCCAAGGTACTTGTTGACTATCAGCGTGTAGATGATCGTGAGGATAGGCACAATTGCGCTAATGAGAATGGTGGGTACCAATGCGAGGTAGGCCTTGAATGGGCCGTCGTACAACTCAGTGAGAAAGATCTCAATCACAAAGCACATGAGCTGGTTCAAGACAAGCGTGAGGGCAGTTCCAAGCGCAACGGGGGTGAAAAAGGACTCCCTCAAGAGGGTGCGGTATGCAGGCACATTGCCTGATTTTGAGGAAGTAGAAGGGACTTCAACCCTCGAGACGTTGTTCACTTGCCACTTCTTGGCCAGGGTCACCTGCTTCACTCTCCAATACAAATAAAAGGCAGAGGCCCAGATGATCGAGATAAACGCCCATACAAGAGAGTAACGACCAAAAAAGTAATTAGAGGCAACACCGGCTACTGCCAATGGCAACAACCAGTAGAGGTAGGAAGCCAGGAATGAGAAATAGAGGGCGTACTTGGATCCATAGTTGGTAAGCAGGAAATCCACCTGCTCGTTCCCACCCTTGGAGGTGAACAGAGATATGAAGGAGGACTTTGCCTGCTTCAACTCCTCCTTGGTCTCTATGTAATTAGCAATGGGCACCACTGACTTGACAAAGGTCCAATTGCCTTCTGTTGGGGTAATTCCACAGCCTCCCTCGGAAGTGGGAGCGGTGAGCAAGGCATACACCAGAGCCAACCTGTCAGCGATGGTGTGATCATCGGATGTGGTATTTGCCTCCACCGAGGAAACTCCATAGACCCAATCCTGCTCGTATTGCTTCTGGAGTAGTTTTGAAAACTCTGCCGACTCCAGCTTCACAAACACCAACAGTGAAGCGTACGACCCAGGGCGTGTTGCGATGGAGAAACGGTTGATATCCAAAGTCTTGAGCAAGCGAGCAAGGTCCATCTCGGCTGCACCAGTTGGAGCACTAGCTGTGGCTTCAATGGGGTAGACAACCTCCAGGACATAGTCCGCATTCTGTGGGAGCAAATCTGTGGCAGCTGGAGCTGCCTGGCTCGTGGTGGCCTTTCTTTGGTGCAGCTCTGTGGTTGCTGAGTCCATCGTTGTTGGATTTGTGAGACCTAGAGCCAATATATATATATATATATACTTGTGTAACCTAAATCGAATGCGACAGATGAGCCTCAGTGTGGTTAGCGTGGAAAGTTTGTAGCAAATCCCTTAGCAACGAGATCAATCTCAGCTCGGTCTCGGTCTTAGACTCAGTCTCGTGCCTGCAGCAGTGTAGTTCTGGGGGGTACTACCTATCAAGTGTATCTGCCCTAGAGCAACAATTGAGAACGCTGAGCAAATAGCCTTTCTGGATAAAGTGTACACCTGTCTGAAATGATACTAAACATGTCTCACCACTTGCAAGTACCGAGTCGGATGTTACCTCAACCCCGGTTTGATCCCTCGCCAAAGGCATCGCCCTGGCCCTGCACTGTCACAGGGAGCCGTCCTGCCAATTTCATCTCATCCTGCGTGCGCAACTGCCTGTGCAACTAACTGCCTGAAGAGCTTGGCTGTCAATAGGCAAGGTGCTGCCTGGGAAGGCGCGTCGTTCTGTAGGCAGACTGTGAGGGGGAGGGGCAGGAACGAGTGAGGTGCATAAGGAAGGGGCTCCTCTTTGGAGGAACCAACCGTAAGAAGTCGGAGGTGCAGAGGTGGAGGGAAGTTTGAGGAGGTGCAGCGTTAGGGCTATAAAGCTGTGGTGGAGATAAGAGCAGTGGTAATATACTGCAATAGGTCGTAGTAGTTGCCGCAGTGGAAAGCGAACACCTACCCGCTCTTTGCATACTCAAGAATTTATGAAAATAGAGATATGAAATACTCAATAATTATATTGGCTCTCTGCAATGGCTGTTTGCTTGGCACATGGGCCTCTGTGTGCTTTTCTCTGACACCTCCTGGTATATGGCCATCGAACAGAGGGTGCTCACTATAATCCTCCTCTCTATTCATCTATAATTCTCTCTCTTATAATCTAACCTCCCCAACCAATTCTCTCTCTCTGACTGTAGCGCTCTCACTAAATCCTCTCACAATAATAGCAGCATGGTATCTCCATCGTAACCTCCCCTGCCCTGCATCCTGCCACTCATCGGCTTTAGGCCATCGCCTACTCTACAAGTGCACTGACATATGCCCAACAATATGTACACCACACATACTGAGCCTCACAGTCTGTAGTGAAGAGAGCCAGAAAAAAAAAGATTTGGCACGTCTCTTCTGCCGTTGAAAGCCGAAGAGTAAACGTGCCGTGGCGAGATATTAATATAATACTGTTATTACACACATATTATATATATATATATATATATATATATATGTATATTCGGCAACAAGAGACGAGTGTATCCGTGTAATATCCATATTCTTGGGTTTACCTTCCAGTACTCTCACGCTCTTGCTACAATTCTCTCGTTACACCTTTCTACAGATTCATACAGCTAGCACCGACACAACACACAACGATCCAAGACGGTTCCTCCCATCACTACTATTAACACTACCTATACTGCATAAAATTCAACTAATTTTTCACACAGCATGGTGTCAATTTTCAAGCAGGTCAAGTTCTGGCTCAAAACAGCCGCGGCAGGCGGTGTCCTCACGGTGTGTGCTATCTACGGTGTGCTCGTATCAGTGGTATTCTCGCTAATAGGCAAGAGGCACCTGGCACAGTGGAGCACAGCAAGGTGTTTCTATGGACTCTTCTCAACACTGTTCAACATAAAGATCGACATTGACTATCCAGAGAGGCTCGAACAGCTGCCTGCCATTTTGATCTCAAACCATCAGTCTGAACTGGACATCCTCATCCTGGGCAGAATCTTCCCACCTGGATGTGTGGTGACAGCCAAGAAGCAGTTGAAAAATGTGCCTTTCCTGGGATGGTTTATGAGTCTTTCCGGTACGTTCTTTTTGGATAGAGCCAACAAGACGAAGGCCTTGGAGACTCTCAACAAGGCCTTGGAAGAACTCAGGGACAAGAAGGGCGGTCTCTTTATGTTCCCTGAGGGCACCAGGTCGTATGCTGTTGAGCCAGCTCTTTTGCCCTTTAAGAAGGGCGCATTCCATCTGGCAGTGCAGGCGAAGATCCCCATCATCCCCGTTGTTGTGTCAAATACATCTTCCATAATGAGTTATAAGCTCAAGAACTTCAACACCGGTGTGATCAACATTAAGGTATTGGATCCAATTCCAACAGATGGACTCACCGCTGATAATGTTAATGATCTGGTCGTCGAGACCAGTGAGAAGATGCTGGAGGCTGTTAAGGAGCTTGGCTATTCGAACGTGAACGGCAAGGATGTCAATGCTGTCACGAAGGCCCCAGAGTCTTCCGAGGAAAATACAGAGACGGAGGTCGATGGCGATGACAACGTAGTGGGTGAATCCACGTCATTGCTTGCTACCAGCAGGTAACGTTTTAATTACTGCAAGTATCATCTAGCTGCTCCAGTTAGGTGGTTTATTGCCTGTTTACTGATTCACGGTGATACTGTCCGTATTACGGGTCTCTTGCAAATTTTCAAAGTGGCTCATCTTGTATATTGATATATTTCTTTTTTTGCTCGTTTTTAATTTTTTTTTTGTTCTTTAATTCTGGCTAGCTATGAAAATGCAAATAATACCAATATGTCATCTGCGGCGAGAAATAGAACGAACAAAAAAAGAATGTTCAGAGGCTTATCGTTATTTAATGTTTTTTGCAAACAACAGAAAGTTTCCAAAGAACTATACCAAAAGGGCAAAAATAATTACACTGTCAAATAATTGTAAGTAACTGGGATCAATCTTCAATTAGGTTACCTCCTATGCTTACCCACTCACTAATATCGTAAGTTTTATATTCCGCCGAGCACCTAATAGATGCACTAAAAGCCGCGCGCGCTATATTTGCAGATGCGCCTACCCTAAACGTACATATGCGCATGCACAGCACAGGCGAAGATCAAATTGCAGCGGCTGGCACCTGCCTTCACCGGAGACCGAGCGATCCTTGATGGGCCTGTACCGGCGAAAGGGTTGGTGAATCTTTTTTTTTTGGGAGATATTTTTGTGGGGAAACACCAATTTGTGCTGAATACTCAGCATATTCTATTAACTATTCACTGAGCAGGCTTCCTACTCTCACGTCTATGGATGCAGAGGGAGCGCATTGCAGTCATACCGCTGTATCTGGGTAGTGGCTCAAAGACATGGGGTCAGCCGAGCCAACAGCGAAAACTCTACTTGAAGGTGAAGGATGTCTCGAAACATGGCAATGCCGATGAACTGCTTTCGGATACGGTGGCGAATGCCAGTGGTGTTGGACAACAACTTGTATCGACATCGTCATCAACCATTTTCTCGCCCACAGAGATAGATCTGCAGGAGCTTATCAGAACAAATCCCGAGCTGGAGACTTGCGACGACCTCGAGGAAGCTTCCAAGACCGACGTTGACTTTTTCTCTGCTGGTCCTGCAAGTTCTGAGCAACTACAAACACCGCCGATTTTATCTTATAGAACTAACACCTCCAGAGAGCCTGCAATTGACGCTGTCAAAATGGAGGCCAACAGCCAGAAGATTCCCCCGATCGAGGAAACTGAAGATTCGGCCTACCATGATGCATTGGCCTCATTTCAACTCTCTATCGAGTCAACAGATGGCGAGGAAAGAGATTTCCTTTGCACTTTGGATGCAAACTCGGCACTACAAGGGGTGAGGATACCCAGGAACAACAGGACTCAAGATATAGTGTGGCTACGGTTCCTGCGAAAGTTTCTGTTGTATGGAGCATATGAGGTCAACCCTCTATACCTGATCGAGGCTGTACTCAATGGACCTGCTGATGGGCCCCCCATCAAGACAGAGACGGACTATATAGAGATCACTATTTCACGTAATACAGGAGATCCTCTCACCAAGGCGGTGTTCAAACTATGCATTGAGCGTACCCATGCTGAAGGTGTAGAAGTGGACCTGTTCAAGTTTTTTGAGCAGCTCGCAGAGGAGAAGCTTTTGATGAAGCAACATATCGCTACCTTGCTGGTGAAATGCGATCAACAAAAGGAGGGCCTACGAGCTCGTGATAGAGCTTTGGATGTTCTGACACAGGATGTTGGACAAATGCGCCAAGATATGGATACCAAAGTTTCCGCACTACTCAATTCTAAAAAGAGAAAAATACGAGAACTATTGTTGAGGCTTGGGAATTCAAGTGCTGAACACACTGAAGGAGAGGACGAGGGGGAGGATGTCATAGATAGCAGGACGGGTCTCACAGAGGGAAGTAATGGCGGGTTCAACTTCGATAGATCTCACATTGACCTAAGCGGACTGGATAGTAAGGTGGAGGCGAGAAAGAGGAGTGCTCAAGAGAAAGAACACAAAAGAGCAGCAACAAAGAGGCAAAGACGTATTAAGCAGGAAGCTCCTGCTGTGCACCATTCTACAGATGAGACCGAGGATGAAGTCTCGAGTTCCCAAACAACAGAGGAGGAGAAGGAGGCTGATGATGAGCCAGCCGAAGCGGAAACAGAAGGACAACAAACACGGCAGCCGCATATCACTGCCTTGGATTCGGATGTCGCAACCGAGATGGAAACCGATATCGGGACGGACGAAGATACCTTAAGTGACAAGTCTGCAGTGGGGGCCGTTGCTGGCTCTGATTCCACAGAGGAGGAGCAGGAACAAGATGATACGGATGTCGCCTCACCTTAATGGCGGGATCTCACTCCAATTGTATATTAGAACAGAACATAGCTTTTTATATGGTATTAAATTGCATTTCCAGGAATTGATTGAATATTTCCATGTAGGGCAGAAAACGTAGTATACACCACAGCCTGCATGCCGGTGTCCAGGGTACATAGCCGCTATTAGCCGTGCGGATAGAAAAGGATGGGCCGTTAATTATTAAGAGAATCATTGGAAGGGGTAAAGCAAATTCGGAAACTCATCAGTTGAAGACATGGAGTCAATTGACAGCCCAGAAGAAGATTTCAGCCTTCTCCAGACTTCACCAGTCGTATTTCACTATAATCCCGAGACAGAGGCTATGATTATTGCTCTTAAACTACTTATCCGAGGAGCCTAGGGAGCCTACTCGTACTGTGTGGGCTGTAGGCCTCTCCAAATAGGGATGGCATGCACCTCTAAGCAGCAACGGCTATCGAGTATCCGTCACACAGAATATGACTCTCTCACTGCTCACACCTAGCCAATGAAGTTCCAATCGCAAGCAATTACTGGCAAGTGACGGCTAACATCACCTCACGCAGCATATATTATGTCACAGCCTTCCGAAGTGTCAATGGCCCTCAAGCGTAGGAGGGGAAGGGAAAGGCCCGATAGGCGTACATCTCCTTATGTGCAGGCTGCGTACGCTAATATGCGCTGTTACATATTGGCTAATGCGGGTGCGCACACCATAGAGAAGAGACCAGACCCATATCGTTTGACCAATGGTGCTCAATAGAGCAGTTTACCGGATACTTTGTGTGGAAGTTGCGCCTACGGGGATCCTCTCGCAGCATAACAGACCTAGCAATTGAGTATAAGTAAGGAGCTAGCCGCCCCCACAGCCTCTTTGACGGGAAGTTCTCGATTGACATTCTGCAATTGACCTAGTTGACCTAGTATTTTTTACAGCAATAGCTTCTTGACACAATGACAACACAAAAGATCACTTTCTCCCTTAACTGGCAGCCAATGCCATACCACATCCCTATCTACCTTGCTCAACAGAGAGGATACTTCAAGGATGAGGGAATTGATGTGGCAATCATGGAGCCATCCAACCCTTCGGACGTCACTGAGCTCGTTGGCTCGGGAAAGATCGACATGGGATTGAAGGCTATGATCCACACTCTGGCTGCAAAGGCCCGTGGCTACCCAGTCACCTCTGTTGGTTCTCTTCTGGATGAGCCATTCACCGGTGTTCTTTATCTCGAGGGAGATTCTGGAATCACCTCTGACTTCCGCTCCCTTAAGGGTAAGCGTATTGGCTACGTTGGTGAGTTTGGAAAGATTCAGATTGATGAGCTCACCAACCACTATGGTATGACCCCAGATGACTACACTGCCGTCAGATGTGGCATGAATGTCTCCAAGGCAATCATCGAGGGGAAGATCGATGCCGGTATTGGTATTGAGTCCGTTCAACAGGTCGAACTCGAGGAGTACCTCCGCACTCAGGGCAGAGACGTTGGCGAGGCGAAGATGCTGCGTATCGACAGACTTGCCGAGCTCGGTTGTTGCTGCTTCTGTACCGTCCTCTACATCTGCAATGACGAGTTCCTTGCTGAGAACCCAGAGAAGGTTCGTGCCTTCATGAAGGCAGTTAAGAGGGCCACGGACGATGTTTTAGCCAACCCAACTGAGTCCTTCTCCGACTACTGTGACATCAAGCCTCAGATGAACTCTGACCTCAACGTTAAGATCTTTGAGAGATGTTTTGCCTACTTCTCTGCTTCCCTCTACAATGTTGCCAGGGACTGGAACAAGGTGAATGCCTACGGAAAGAGACTGTTGGTTCTTCCCCAGGAGTTCACCTCCAACTACACCAATGAGTTCCTCTCTTGGCCAGAGCCTAAGGAGGTTGAAGATCCAATGGAGGCTCAGAGATTGATGGGAATTCATCAGGAGAACTGTAGGTGCAACGGCGGATATCGTAGACTGGTTCTTCCTGCCAGCTCTTGAGCCTAAGTGATATGTAGATATTCAGAGTCGGGAACGGTGAGCGCTAACTGTGAACGTATTCTGAATTTTTGAATTGGATCGGTGCTTACTGCGCAAGTGAGCACCATCTTACGAGCGATTACTGTGCGATTTTTTGAGCGATATTTTTTTTGAGCGATGTTTTGAGCGATGTTTTGAGCGATACTTTCAGGAGCGATTTTTTTTGTTGTAGTTCACATGTTGCTGTGCGATCGAAGGCGACATGTGCAGTTGAGCGATGCTTGAGCGATTCCTTTTACAACTTTTTTTTTTGCCCTTTACAACTATATGGGAGTAAGAAAAATAGATGAAGCTGACAGAATACTGTACGGTGGATAAATCCTTTCCTGTCCATTCATATACGTCTACTTGAGCGGACACAGTCCGAGAGGATGAGCCTCTTCTATTATTGGACACTATTATCATCATGAAAAGGTCAGAGGCTCACTCAACATGATTATCTTGTTTAGTTCTATGACGGTCGAAGCTCCAGATAAATGCAGGCACCCAGATTGGCTTCTTTAGATATCTCGATAGGCTTTTCCCCCACATCTATCAAACTAGTAAACAGTTCAGGTGAGCCTATTTTGGCGGCAGGAGACCGCATCCGGAAATGCAGCCCAATGCACTGTTGTGATGTAAGTATATCGACGTTGGCTCTCCAGAGAGGTACATATATATAGACATATATATATGTCATGTCTATAACAACACGTGAAGCATGTGTGCTGCCTATTGTTTCGTCTTTGGGTAACATATCTCCACATCACTCAATCAGCGTTGGTTTCTTGTGCTTATTCCGTTTATTGTTTCGCAACCTTCAATGTTGTCCCTACTGTGTGCACGTTACACGATGAGAATAAATATCCTTGCTCTCTTCAAAAGGCATTTTGATATCGGCGCCACTGGGATGTCTGTTTGGCTTATAGAGAATTGTCGCCTATCTGGTAATTCTGTCCAAGATGATTGGAAGAGGTTGGAAGGCATTCGGCGCTGAATTCCGACATTTCCCAGCTGGGCTGTAAGTACTATCTTGACACATAAAATGCGAGAGCAAACTTTAATATGAGTAACTGCCGTTTCATCTTGAAAGCCTTTGAAGCCTCGACAACAATCTAGCTCAGCCACAAAAAAAAAATCCAAAGAAGACTAATTAATATAAGAGGGCAGAAAACAAATGCCTTAGTACTAAGACGAATACATACCAGAAAAATAAATAAATGATTCCAACATGCCAACTCATTTGCACATTAGCGTAAGTTGCAGAGGTGATGGAGGTGAGCAGACGTCTGTGCAAGGAAGATAGATGGATAGCTTATTAGTTTAGAGCTCAGTATTGCAAGTATGCGTGCATGCAAAAAACGTGTAGTGGAATGCGTGCTTTTCGCCAAAGCTTGCTGTACTTGCTTTTTCGTCGAAGGGTTCCTGGGTTTGCTCATCGATTCTACATAGAAAGACAGCAGCAGATCAAGTGACAAAGGAGTATGCTACTCATCTTATGTCCCCTGCTTTGCACTGGAATGAGGCAAGGGGCACACAAACTTCGCAAGCAAAAGGGTATGGCGAGCGGGATTGCTCGAGGGCATTGCAGCAACGTTTTGCATGCAAGTGTTGTATGCATCGCGCGCATGCCTACGGTGAAAGACAAGAGAGGTGGGGGATAGAGGTGGGGGGTGTGGTGGAAAGAGAGCAACACTGTGGGATGGCAACAGAGCAGCAGAATTACGACAATGACTAGAATCTAGTTGACAGATGAACAAATGAACAAAAAAACAAACAAACCAGGCGTGAAACAGAGTGACAGTGCAAGGCTGTATATAAACACAAACGGTTAACAACGATAAAAATACACCCATAAACACCCATTCCTCTGACCGCCTCCTCACAGATCAGATATTCAGCAACGGATGCGATATTCCGGAAACCAAAACCCTCTCAGTTATGTCCAAGCATTTTACAGACGCAGTAGCCGTCCGTCCATGCATCCCGTCCTGCTTTAGCCCCAATGCGACGCTCCACGGTGTAACCGGTCCTTCTTCCATCTGCACCTTGGGCCGGAAATGCGACTAATGCCCTGCCTGCCACCGCCCTCATCCCTGCCCTTCTCTGCCTGATCGTTGCTCTTTGTATGCTGCCGTTTGGTACCCAAATTCAGGTACAGCTGTACATACTCACGTACATTGTGCACTCCGCAGATGCATCCGCTATTTCCACTTTTGCTTCCCTCCTGCTTTTTCCTTGGCCCTGCTGCGCGTTTGAGGAAGTCATCGATCTATCAGAGGCACAGAGGCACAGCACGCAGAGACAGTGAAACGCAGAGACAGGAAGACATTCAGAGTGGGTGAGACCGGTACAAAATTGCTGCTGAGGGAGTGAGAAACGACTCCTGGAGAATAAACAACAAAACCACAAGGACACAAACGGAGACAACTGCTTGTTATCTCTAGTCCATCCCGGTATACCGTTTTCCTCTCCCATGCCCATTCTTGGTTTTGTATTATAGGATATATAGCATTGCCTTCCATTTTTTTCAACCTTCAGTTCATAGACTCTTCTGCAGCTATATCTAGCCCAGATCGGAGTAAAGCGGCTGTAAACACTCGGCACCTACCAACACACACTTTTGGAGCTTTTCATCAGCTATCACGAGGGTTTGATTACACACATACACAAGCACATACACACACATACTTATATATATTCACATATACACCTGGTTACTTATAGGCAAGATGTCGTACAACCCATACTCCGCATACCACCACCACCCTCACCATCCAGGGAATGGCCCATACAGTCATCTATCCAACCCGGCAATGATCTCACAGCAGATGATGTTACACCAGTCGCCGTACATGGCACCAGGTCGCTTCGCAAACCATTACTCCCCTCATCCACAAGATCCGTCCATGATTGCCGGTGCGCCCCACCACATGGAAGGCGAGTACATGATGGGGAGCCCGCATCACCACCAGCCCCAGATATATCGCCAACACCCCATGCAAATGAGTCATCCAAGGTTGCCCCGTACGTCATCGGGAACCAGTGCTTCTAGCCACAACCTCGCAAGGGGTGGGCCACCACACCAGATGGAGTATCCACCGGGCTCCTATGATTATATGAGGTATGAAGACCCGTACCAATCACAGCAACACCAAATGCTCTCAGTCAACCAGGGATCACAGCATCCTGGAATGCGCCATTCCGGGGGTCATATGGATGCTAACAAGTCTCTTGAAATTGATGCAGATGCTGGAGCTCAGATGCTCAACGTGGGATCAGGCAGCGAACCATCAAATGGAGGCAGCACTGATGGCATGTCACCAGACGAGTTCGTGGCAGCTCCAGGAATGCAGAGGTTTGCTTCAACGCACCAGCCCCCGCAGACATCTGCCTCTGGTGCTGGTGATCCCACTTTGGCCGCTCCCTCCCGGACCGTTTATCTTGGCAACATCCCCGGAGACATAACTCCTAAAGAGTTGTTGGACCACGTGAGATCTGGGGTCATTGAGAACCTCAAGATATTGAATGCAAAGAACTGCGCATTCATTTCATTTCTAGACGAGAACTCGGCAATGCTGTTTCATTCCGATGCCATCCTGAAGAGGCTCACCATCAGGCAGAACGATATCCGAATTGGTTGGGGAAAGAACACCCCATTGCAGCCAGCGGTGTTGAATGCTATTAACAGATACAACGCCACCAGAAACGTCTACCTGGGCAACCTTCCACCGGACATCACCGAGGAGGAGTTAGCGCACGATGTTGAAGAGTACGGCATCATCGAGTCCATAAAGTTGATTCCAGAGAAGAAGATTGCGTTCATACATTTCACCAGCATTCTCACTGCGATGCGGGTGGTGCAGAACTTGCCCCTCAATGAGAAATACACAGACAGAAAGATCTTCTACGGGAAGGATAGATGCGCCTTCATCACCAAAACCCAGCAACACAACGCAGCACAGTACTTGGGACTGAACCCCAACTTTGACCCTCATATGATGGCAAACGTCGACAGGGAGTTCATCTCTTCGGCACTTGTGCAACAGTCAAATGCAGCGGCAGCTATTGCAACTCAGGCTGGAGGTGCCAACAACCTTGGCAACAGAACGGTTTATTTGGGCAATTTACACCCCGAGTCAACCATAGAGGAGATCTGCAATGTGGTGAGAGGAGGAATTCTCCAAAATATCAGGCTCATATCTGAGAGGCATGTGTGCTTTGTCACGTTTGTTGACCCCATTGCCGCAGCCCAGTTTTTTGCCATGTCCAGTCTGCATGGACTGGTAATTCACAACCGCAAGATAAAGGTGGGTTGGGGTAAGCACAGCGGCCCTCTGCCGAATGCACTTGCGTTAGCTGTTGGAAACGGAGCATCCAGAAACATCTATGTGGGAGGTCTAGAAGGGGATACCATCAGAGTGGAGGAGAACGGTCAGGCCAGTGAAGAGCCAGCTGTCGAGAACCAGAAGATCGTCACCTTCAGTGCAAGTAAACTGAGAGAAGATTTCTCTGAGTTTGGTGATATTGAGCAGGTGAACTTCTTCATGGAGAAACACTGCGCATTTGTCAACTTCACCAACATTTCGAATGCCATCAAAGCTATCGACGGCATTAAATATAAGGAGAACTACCAGAACTTGAAAATCAATTTTGGTAAGGACAGATGTGGAAACATGCCTAGACAGTTCCATGATCACGATCAACATCAGGGAGCCGGCGGTGCTCCATCCAAGAATGGAGCAGGTTACGGCGACAGATCGCCGATGTTCCTCTCGTCAAAAGCTCCACTATACCGTTCCAAACAGGCGTACACTGAGGATGACGATGATTTCAGATTTGAAGACAATGGGAACGAGTATTACGCACCTGAGGCAGAAGAGGCAGAGGCAGAGGATAATAGTGAAGTTAGCGGTGATGAGGCAGACACTAGCGGCAATCACAATGCAACTGAGTAAGGACATATAGGCAAGCACAACAACTACGCACAAGAATACAGAACCATCTGTTTCTGGTTGGGAAGAGCACCAAACGATGACGTTCCAAAGGCAGAGATACCAGACAAAGACAAAAAAACAAACAAACCAATTCGTGGCTTTCCCGGCCACGAATGAAAAATTAAGATTAGATAAGAATGCAGGGTGCCCGCCAATCCAGTACAGCTGTATATGTTAGTGTATATGTCTATGATTTTGAATGAGGACCATTTGGTCTGCTTTCTACATCATGTCTTCTCGTGATCTCTTATAAAAAATGAGTAAGTGATTATAATTGTCACACCACTAAGTGATGCCAGGTATTGCCAATATAAGTCCTCCACTCAAATGCGTGTATGGACTGCCGGTCAATAAAGTGTTTGCTTGCCCCTACATCTTTTGAAGGCCCTTACATGTTTGAGAATGGATAGTCCACATTACCTGTAGACTCATCCTGCAGCTTCCCCTCTCATACCTGGTTACCAAAGCCATCGGCTACTGCGTGCATATTTCAACGGTAGTATCATATTTGAAGAGCCTGGTGCAGGGAGCAAGTGCCTCACCTGATATACTAGGCGCAGTGGATGGGAGCTAATTCACCTAGCAGTGCATGCGGCTAAGTGGGCGCCGAGTAGCTGTTTGAGTCGCACGACACCGCTTTGGGACGACCTGTGATACCCGATATCAAGTATATCGGTTTTCATAAGAGTTGGAGGGGAGAGACAGTCGGTGGCTCATTTTATGATAAAAGTGTTGCCCAAGCGCACAAAGCGTTCTTTTTTTTTCGTTAAAAAACCAGAGATGGATATATAGAAGACAATTCGTATAGGGTTGGAATATTTCATGGGTCGTTCGTTATTGCAAGGATTGTTGTACTTTTTGTTATAAAATACCATCCTCAAGTATCGTCCTGAAGCCACCCAGGTTCTGCTCTCATTCTTTAGACGGCATACAACTATACAGTCCGCTTTTAGCTTTCTGGTTTTTTTTTTTCATTGCTACGGCTAGATCTGTTGAGTTTATACAATTTATCCAAAAGTATTGTCACATCCACAAAAAAAGCAAAACACAAAGCAAAAATGTCTCTCAGGAAGGTTAGAGACAAGCTTCTCCACATATCAGCTGTGCTGGACTCCTTTGGTGGAGAATCAAGAGGTATCGAAAGGGCACTCCCAGAAGAGAGATCAAAGACAATAACCCCAGTGCTCATCCAGGTGCTTGGCTTCTGGTTATCTGGTTGTGGCAGTCTTACTTCCATGGGAAGTTATTTCCTTGGCCCACTTGTGTACGGATTGGGTCTGAGAGATACGCTAACTAGTGGCCTGATAGGAACCGCACTTGGCTGTGCCGTTGCAGCTTACTGTTCAACGATGGGCCCTATGTCTGGTCTCAGACAAATAGTGGGTTCGAGACTATTGTTTGGACCCACACTTGTGAAGGTTATCGCTCTCCTGGCCATCGTTGGACTCATCGGTTGGAGTGTTACAACAGCTGTTCTCGGTGGCCAGGTGTTGGTGGCTGTCTCTAATGGCAAGGTGCCCTTGGAGATCGGCATTGTGATCATCTGTGTGGTGGCGGTGATTGTGGCGGTATTTGGTATTCGGCAGCTACTCAGGGTTGAGACACTCTTGGCTATTCCTGTCTTTGCCACAGTCATCCTGCTGTTCATTGCCGGTGACAACATCTACCCACATTACGTTGACACCAAGTCATATGGAGGTACTGGAGATAACACTGAGATGACTGTCAGAGGTAATTGGCTCAGTTTCCTCGCCTTCTCCTATTCTGTCACGGCAACATGGGGTGAGAATGCATGTGACTACTACATCCTCTTCCCTGAATCGTTCGACAAGTATGCGACCTTCTTCATGACATTTTTCGCAATTTTGATTCCAACTAGTGTTGGTGCTATTGCTGGCATGTTGATCGGAAATGCAGCTACCGTTTACGAGCCATGGGTAGAGGCCTATGCTGAAAACAGTGTTGGAGGCCTCTTGGATGCGGTGTTCAGCTCAAGGTGGCACGGATTTGGCAAGTTCCTGTTGGTTGTGTTTTGGCTCTCTCTTATAGCGAACAACATCGTCAACAGTTACTCTTCAGCTCTGAGTTCGCAGTTACTTGGATCCTTCTTCTCCTCCATTCCAAGATGGTTCCTCGTATGCTGTACCACAGCGATCACCCTCGTATGCTCTCTTGCGGGTAGGAACAAGTTTTCAACCATTCTGAGCAATATGCTTCCATTGCTCGGATACTGGCTCTCCATCTACTTTGCGCTTCTTGTAGAGGAAAACTTTATCTTTAGATCCAGTGACAGGCTCATCAAACTGTACACCCTTGAATTCCCAGACAACATGGCCTCCGAGACTACTTCGGAATACTACTCAGACGAAGATAAGAGAGACGAGGTCCTAGAGGAGACACATGTTGCCTGTGCTCCTATTCGCCGCAAGAAACCATACTACAACTTTGAAATCTGGGATGATAAAAAGAGACTCACAAATGGATATGCTGCCACTTTTGGCTTCTGCTGTGGTGTTGCCGGAGCAGTGGCTGGAATGTGCCAAGTCTACTATGTTGGACCCCTCGCTAGAAAGATTGGTGATGACGGTGGTGATCTTGGAATGTGGCTGTCAATGGCTTTTGCCGGAATCGGATACCTTCCAGCCAGGTATTTGGAACTTAAGTACTGTGGCCGTTAGCCTGATTCCTTTCCATGATTTTCATTTGATGCAGTTGGCGTTTTGGGTTTGCTTTCATTTTATGTTTCCTTTCATGTACATATACGGCTGTAGGCCGAACAGCTTGTTAGACTTCAATGCAGCATAGACAGTACTGATTTACAGCCGGGGTACACTAAGATATTGGGTATCAGTAGCATTAGAAAGATCTCATGTGTAGAACAGACAAAATTAGTTAAAATTAGTTTTACTCAGAGAAACGGAGAACAAAACAACAACAGCCAAGATTTAGAAAAGAACAAAGTATACAGGGGTGCATATGGTAAATGCAATAACATTCGATGTCATGCTGCTATGATTCGACGATATAGGAGTTGTTTAAGCATCTTCGGTGTTACCATTGGTCGAAGGCTTTGTTGTAGGAGGGCTTTCACGATTGCTGAACATCCTCAGTAATAGGTGGAGAATCCATGACAGGGATCCAACAAGCTTCCTAATAGCGGCTAAGTTGAGCCAATCCTTGACATCAACTGCCCAACTCTTCTTTTGCGTTATCGCTCCCGAGTCATCGACGTCCGTGGGGCTCTCATTGGACTCTTCATGACCCTGATTCTCCCCCTCGTGGAGGCCATTGTCTTCAATCTGTTCAGGTTCTGTCGGTACATTTGATTCAGTTCCCTGGGAGGATAGCGGTTCGCCTTTCAGATCGGCCCAACTCTCCTCGCCCGTTAGGGGTCCCGTCTGTACAGTTTGCCCGCTGCTTACTGGGGTCGATTCGCTATGGCTTAGATTAGCTGCCGCCTCAGGAACGGATTGTTGCACATCGGTCGCCTTGGTTATCAACACGTTATTCTCATTGCCAGAGTCATCCTTTTCCACAGGCTGTGAGTAGTCGCATGTCCAGTTGTCGCCATTGATCACGAACTTAAACACATGTTTCTGCAGCAACTGCGAAGGTTCAACATCGGGTACTTCGTATTCCCAGAATCCCCGGGAATTGAATGCCATTGGGATTTGGGACCATTGCGAGAACGAACCAGCTATTGCCACGGAGGTGTTTGAGTGTTCGGGATCAGGATACTTGATCGTACGCCCTTTGGAAGACATGACGTAACACACTTTCGAATGATTTATTTGGAAAGCGTTTGGAAGTACCCAAAGAGAGAGAGTGTGAACTGGCTTAGCCTTGGGTGGGGCCAAATTCAGTTACCAAAGTCGTCACTATCGTAGAAGAGAGGCCTTCAGAATGTAAAGCAGCACTCACTAAAAGGAAAAACACCAAGGTCTACCTGCAGGCCCTTAGTGCGATACAACACAATGGTGCGGAAAATAGAGATTCAATTGTAGACCTAACCAACTGTAAACACAACACAGGAAACGTGGATAAACGGCCTCCGTCAGGCTCAGGGATCAAGATAGAATAGGTTAGCATCCCTTCCACGGGAACCAATTGGATCTACCCGGCCATTTTATGGAGCTTAACTATCAAATCGTACGGTGTGCCTGTGTGCCTAGCAAGCGATAGCAGACAGGACAGACGCTGCAGCTGCATGAAGACAACGCGCAGGCCTGCAAGGTGAGGGGCCAGAGATGCAGAGAACGGCAACAGTGCACTGAAGCAGAGACGCCTAGGCTATCAGTCCATCGGTAACCTCTAAAGGAGTGGAGTTGGGGGAGGGGGGTTGGTGGAAGGGAGAGAGCAGACGGTAGGCAGGGTGCCCGGGTGCCCTAAGATGGAAAGAGTGGATGGGCAGAGCAGTACACAGGTTATTGGGAATTGTGTATCACAAGTTTGTAATTCTAACGGAAAATTTTTAGTCAAACTTGACAAAATTGTCTCTGTAAATAAGTTCGAGTATTGTTCCTATCGATCAGATAAGCTGCATTGCATATATAAGAGCGTGTTACTGTCTAACGTGTACGTCTGCATCTGTCAAGTTTGAAAGATCAGCTGAGGCATACAGAAGACCGCAACCAGAAGGCGAGGAGGCAGGACAACCAACTTGCAGGAGAACAAATGATACAAGGTCAAAGCTTTCAAGAGATATGACTTGCGGTATAGTTAGTAGGAGATATATTTTTCTCGAGACTCTACTTAATAGGGGACAAGTATATAAGAAGTCATAAACAAAACGGACATACACAACAAGAGTCCCGAAACAAATTCTCCAGAAGAGGTGGTAGACCTCTTGCTTACGGACCGGCTCTACTACAGCAACGGTCTATGATCTGCATCATAATCATAACACTCATTTTTTTTTCATTGAGTTCTATTTCGCCCAAGAATTGCTGCTCAGGTTAGTATGCCTACAATACACACGATGTACTTTTAATAGGACTTAGGTCCTATTAACCTGCACTACAAAATCTCTACGGCCTGTCGAACCCACCTGCAGTACATCCTGGCTAACCTGGATGACCTGGTTAACCTGTCTTACTTAAACTTCTCCAACCTGTTCACTCATTCGCTCAGCCAGCCCCACTTGGCAGCGGCCCCACTTAGTAACGCAGCAGTAAGCCATGCAGCGTGCAGGGCCCTCACTATGGGCGATGAGAACTGGTTGATCGGGCACTTTTACCAGCTCAGGCATGCTCATCGTATGGGGAAACGAAGGCAAGGAAAGGCAAGGCCCAGAGTGGATGGTGCAATGTGAAAAATAAATATTTCCTTCATGCGTAGTATTTCGCAAGTTCTTTGATAGTATAATTGAGATTTGCTATATCAAACTCATCTCATATATTCAGTTCAAGATAAATTTACCATGGCAGTAAAGGGATTGGGTCAGGTTGACCAGACATACGACGGTGAGTGCAATGACGGCTCTTTCTTTGGGAGGTGATTGGTATCCATAAAGAGATTGCACATGCTCTTTCTCCATACTAACATATCCTCCAGGCTCTAACTTGCGTGTGGGTATCGTCCATGCTAGATGGAACAGCACAGTCATCGAGGCATTGGTAGATGGCGCCGTGAAAAAGCTGTTATCTTTGAATGTCAAGGAGAGCAACATTGTGATTGAGACTGTGCCAGGTTCCTTTGAGCTCCCATTGGGAAGCGAGGGCCTTATCGAGAAGGGTAAGGCTGAGGGTGCGCCATTTGATGCCATCATCTCTATTGGTGTCTTGATCAAGGGGTCAACCATGCACTTTGAATACATCTGCGACTCTGTCACCCATGGTTTGATGAAGATGCAGACCACACTTCGCACTCCTGTCATCTACGGTGTGCTCACATGCCTGACAGAGGAGCAGGCCCTTGCCAGAGCTGGATTGATACCTGGAGAGATGCACAATCACGGAGAAGACTGGGGTGCTGCAGCCGTGGAGATGGCTATCAAGTTCAAGCCATACTTGAAATAGACCCACCAATAATATGTGGATGTTTTCTTGAAAATTAATCATCACTATGCTCTATGATATGTATGCTAAACCATTGCCACCTTGCCTCCGTTCTTCTTTTTCATCTGCCTCATGACATCTCTCTTTCTTCTACGGAACTCCCTGTTGAGTTCTCCTCTGTTCTCCCAGAACCACTTGTCATACCCGAGATCAGCCCCGACATTCACCGTATTAATCCTATTCAGCTGCGTCTGTGCAACCAGGAATGGAGAATCTAGGTGCGAGAAGAACAGCCCAAGATCCTTTTTCTCACCGTGTGGAATCATGAGCTCTTCTTGATGTAATATTCTCTGCTCGGCAACAGCAGCCTCTTCCTTCTCATCAAGATCAACTTTCTTGGTATGATCGATATCGGCATCATCATCATCAGACTCGATCAACTTGAATGTAGATTGTTCAGAGGGATTCAAGAGTGATCGCAATGCCTCAGTTCTGTTTTCGCCAGCAGTCTCTTCACGCTCTTCCTCAGGTTTTGATTCTCCGAAGACAGGAATGAACTCATCCTCGCTTTCGCTCTCCAATTTCTGTTCTTCCTCTTGTGCTGCTTCCTCATCAAGTCGCACACCGGTATCTTCTTCCATTTCGCCATCTGCCTCATCTTCATCAGATGCATCATCATCTTCGCTGAATGGATGATATACTGGCTTCAACAACTCCGCATGCTGCTGCTTGTACTCTTCAATCAAAGACTTACCGTCAACAGTACACGACTTGTCCGTGTTTGCCGCATAAGTGTAATCTTCACTCTCATCACCAGACTCCTCTCCTTTGTAAGCTCCCAGATACTCGTAGTCAGACTCTCCAAGCTCCTCTTCATCTTCTTTAGCGTTGATATCTATTGGTCTATCAAAGTCAAAAGAAGCCATCAACGACTGTAGAACCTTAGAGTTTGTATCAACTTCTGGACCACCTCCCTCTTCTAGTGGTTCTCTGTCGACGGCTTGTGATTCTATATCAGTGACAGTGAAGTCGACACCATCTGCAACTGTACCGGGCCGTTGTGACTTGGCAGCCAGAACCTCCACTGTGTGCCCATTGCCATCAACCCACTGGCCATTGGAGTACTTCACAACCAAGTCCCTTACCTTTCTGTTTTTGTCGTATCCCCACACCTTGGTCTTATATCCCTTAACCAGCTTCAAATTACCCTTGATCATAACTCTAAGAGTGGAATGTTTTAGATCTTTGCGTTTGGTCTTTCTTAGCCGCCCCTTTATCACGTTCTGTTTGTAGTTGATTTCATCTTTGTGTTTAATCCGATCGAGCCTTGCATTGGCTATCCTCTCGTTTTTCTCCCTCTGATCAGCGTGGGTGTCTTCTCTTTTGGAATCCTCAGCCCACCTTTCCAGATAGGATGATTTGGCAATATCCACCGTTAACTTGGAACCCTTGAAGTTGACACCATTCAAAGAAGCCCTCAGTTTCCTGAAACTGGAGTCATCTAATTGCACCGTGACAAACCCAAAGCTGTTGTCTAAAGTGGGCTTAGAATGTAGTTCAATGTTTGACTGCAGCTCACCAAACCTGGAAATCCTCGACTCGAGAAATGCCACATCGTCTGCTAGTTCTTTGGAGATGGAGCCTATGTGAAGGCGCAATGGCCTAGACTCTGATGACATGCTGCTTCAATTTTTGTGTTCCCGTGTATGTGTAAGATAATAGATCCCCGGGTCAACTTATCAACTTCTCTATCGGTCTCTCTTTCAGCTGCTATCTCACTTGACACTCGATCTCAACAGATTAGTTTAGTTCCTGGCTGATTCCCCGAGCCTCTAATGACTTGTACAATATCTCTGCGGTATATTGTTACTCGCCGACAGCAGTTTCCAACACTATCTCCAAGATACATCTCATATCCTCTACCTCTATACATTATGCGCTCTATCAATAAAAAAATACCTTTAGACGCATCTTTTGCATACAGTCCGGGTTACACTTACAGCATATCCTTCCAGCTCTTCAGCCAGCTCCAGCTCTCAACTCCTCCGCCGTTTACTTAGAGACCCGTAATTTCAGTGGCAGATAGCTACGCTCACAGATTGTGGATGAGAGTTAGAGGTTTGGGCGGAGTGAATAGTTGAGCGGTTATATCAGTGAATGGACCGAGAGATATTGATGATTTGGTTACACAACCACATTAATCGATCTAATTTTCCTGATTATCCTGGAAATTTCGATTGGTTCTCTGATTGTTATAGACCAAGAGCCGCTCAGAGAAGCTGTGATAGATTGAGAGATACATACGCCGGTATCCATAACAGTGCATTCACATATCTCGAAACTTATATCGCTTTTTGTGTGTGTGTGTGTGTGTCTGTGTGTTGTGCGTGCTGTTCTTCATATATCTGTTGTCGCAACCATTTACATCCACCCCCAACTAATCCATAGGAACGTGACATCATGCCCAGCACCAACGGAGTGGAAGATGCCGATCTGTTGAGCTTGGACTACTATCTCGACAAGCTGGATGACTCCACCAGGTCTGCGCTTACCTCCACCACCATTACCATTCCCCTGAAGGATGATGCTGAGGTTGTCGTGAACCTTGCGAGTGAATTGCTCGATGATCCAAGCGATCTGTGCCAAGTGCTCGAGAATGAAGGCGCCGGACAGGAACAGTGGCTAGCCATCGCAAAGGGATATGCCGCTCTGGGAAAGATCGAGGAGGCCATTGAAGTGATAAGGAGGGCCTTGGCTTCGCCAGTGATCATCGACTCCCCAAGCTTCGTACAGTCAGCCTTCCATAGTGCGCTTGCATGGTTGTATTTGAGCCCAGCAAGCACTAAAAAGGACCCACTAGCCATTGATGTGGCTGTCACAGAGATCAACACCGCCTCTTCCTTGGACCCAATAGCCTTGGTGAACCTCCTGGCAAAAGCCGAGCTTGGGCTCAACTCCAAGGATGAAAGAAGACGTCGCGAGAACATCGCTTCCGCAGGTGATATCTTTAATAGGCTGTTGAAGGAGAACCCCACTAACACATTTGCGCTGATCGGCAAAGCCAAAATCTACTTTTCACAAAAGAACTACTCTGCCGCTTTGAAGGTGTTCCAGCAGGTATTGATTCTCAACCCTCTACTAAAGCCCGATCCACGTATCGGTATTGGTATCTGTTTTTGGTTCCTCAACAACAAGGAGCTGGCTCTCCATGCTTGGGTTAACTCTCTCAAGGTACACCCTGAGGGGAACCTGAATGCCAAGATCCTTATTGCTCTTGCCAAATTCGATGACACTTTCAACAAGTCTGTGGACGATGCTGATTTCAAGGAGAAGTACGCCGATGCTCTGGGTTTTGTCAGAGAGTCATACAATGAGGACAGGAACAATGCCACAACCACTTTGATGCTTGTGTCGTATTTCTTCTCCCAGTCAGAGTACGACATTGTCAACAAGCTTAGTTCGCGTATTGCATCCAACACTGAGAACCACCCTGCTATCAGGAGCAGTGCTCATTTCTGGATTGGTAGATCTCATTTTGCCCAGGGTGATTTTGTGAGTGCCCAGAGATCATTCCAAGAAGCCACAAGGCTCACTGAGGACAACGTTCTCGCAAGACTTGGATATGGCCAGTGTCAGGTGGCCAGAAAGGAGATCGGCGACGCTGTGATTACATTTGAAAAGCTGCTGAACGAGCATCCAAAGCACCCTGAGGTGACATATGCTCTTGGTATACTCTATTCCAAGAGCACCAAAAGGCACGCAAAAGCAATTGTGTTACTTGAGAAGTATCTGAGCATGGCCAAAGATGCCAATGAGCCGGTGATCCTCACCGCTTACTTCACCCTATCAAGGGTGTATGAAGATACAGACTCTGCTAAGTCTCTACAGTATCTTATGGCTGCGAAGGATTTGATTCTTGAGACTGAAGATAAGCAGGCCGCAGATTTGCACTACGCTCTGCTCAACAATATCGGCGTTTTCTCCACATTGAAGAACACAGGTGCTGCATCAGAGTATTTTGACCAATCGCTCGCTGCATTGGAAGCCCAGAGCCCTGCTTCTGCCTCGACGGTTTCGGTCACTGTCAACTACAACCGGGCTCGTGCTGCCGAGTGGTCTGGCAAAGCTGAAGAGATCACCTCTGCACTCAAGACATATAGCCTCATCCTGAGCGAATGTCCTGACTACACCTCCGCCAAGATCCGCACTTTGGTACTGCTCTCCCTTTCTGCAGATTCCAGCATCAAGGAGGAGGCTCAGGCCTTGCTCGATTCTTCACCTGATGACCTCGAGGTGAGGTCTTTCTACGGTTGGTTCCTGCACAAGTTCGGCACCAAGGCCAATCTCAAGCTGGACAGCGAGCCAGAGCATCACAAGGCGACATTGATGACCTATGACTCTCATGATGGCTACGCACTAATTTCACTTGGTAATGTGTACTGTTCCATTGCACGTGACATCCGTGTTTCTTCTCCAAAGGAGGAAACCAAGAAGAACGGATATTATGTGAGAGCTGCCCAGTTGTACCAAAAGGCGTTGTCCATTGACCCAAAGAATGTCTATGCAGCCCAAGGAATTGCTATCATCTTTGCAGAACGCAAGCAGTCTGGTGTTGCACTTGAGATCTTTAGGAAAGTGAGAGATGCTCTGCAGGATCCATCTGTCTACATCAATTTGGGCCACTGTCTGCTAGAGGTTAAGCAGTTCCCTAAGGCAATTGAAAGTTATGAGATTGCCCTGAGCAGATTGACCAGCGGTGCTGTTACTGCACAGGATGAGACTGCCACTGACCCTCGTATTTTCGTCCTGCTCGGTAGAGCGTGGTACGGCAGGGCGCTTTATGAGCGCAGTTTGGAGGCCTACAAGACTGCACTGGAATATGCCGAGAAAGCATATGCCATCAACCATATTCCGTCTCTCAAGTTCAACATCGCGTTTGTGCAGTTTCAAATCGCTGATTTCGTGAGACGCCAGCCAGAAGCGAAGAGATCTATGGAAGAGCTCGAGCAGTGTACAGTTGGGCTGGATGATGCTATTGCTACCCTCGACTCCCTTGCAGAACAGGAGAACCCACCTTACCCAGCTGATGACCTTAAGGCACGTGCTACTATGGGTAGAAACACGTTGAAGAAACAGCTGGAGAGAGCTCTCACAGAACAAGAAGAGTTTGACAACAGGGCCTCCACTAAGCTGCGCGAGGCCAAGAGGTTGCAAGAGGCTGAGCAGCAGAAGCAGGAGGAAGCTAGGCAGAAGCAGCTGGAAGTCGAGAGAGAAAAGGCAGAGAAGCTGTTGGAGGAGAGACGTAAACTTCAGGAGCAGGCACAGGATTGGATCCAGATGCAGGTTGACCTTGCTAAGGACCAGAATGATGAGCTAGAGGCGGCCGGGGAGGATGGCGATGCAGCAGTTGATGGACGCAAGAAATCTGCCAAGAGGGAGCCAAAGGCAAAGCGTACCAAGAAGAAGACTTTCATTGAGAGTGACGATGAGGGATCTGTGCAAAGCGGAGATGATGAAGACAACGATGATGAAGGCCAGAATGATGGAGACGATAGTGAAGATGAAGGTTCTGCCAAGGTCACAGATGACGAAGACGCTGTTGTTTCAACCAAGGACAGAAAGAGCAAGAAGCCCAAGTCTAAGCGTGTCTCCAAAGATACGAGCGAGCAGACCAACAAGAAGAGAAGGATTTCGAAGAAAACTCAGTTATCAGCAGAGATAATTGAGGACTCTGATGAAGAGTTGGCTGATTACGATGTAAATGCTGAAGAGGCAGAAACCACTGCAGCACCTCCGGAGGCCGATGATGACCACGATTTGTTTTGAAGAGCTGGTAGGAGAGAGGGGTGGGAGATCCAGGTGAGATCGCCAATAGTATATGTGCACAAAATATTTAATTGTAATAATAGCTATCTTAAGATTAAACCAGGGGGACAAACATATTGTCACCATTCAGAGTGTCAGGTTTCTTAGAGCATGCACTTCCCTGCATTACTGAATCTATCCAAAGTAACTATGTCGTAACATGCTAATCACCTCTGAAACTTCTTCTCTTTGGCCTTTCTGATATTGCTCTTGATCTCGTCGATGTCCTCCTGCCTGGAGTTGTATGTGGCATTATTGGCTCTGTTCATTGGGTTCTCATCCGACTTTTGGAATTCCTTGTAGACGAGCTGCTCGAGCTGGTTGGTTCTCAAACCGGGGTTCTCAGCTTTCAGCTCTGGTAAGCGCCTTGCAGAAAATGCTGCAAGAGCTGCTTTGACTCTTCTCTCTGGGTGTCTGTCGATCTTCTCGCCACCATCAGCAGAGAGAAGAGACATGGCAGAAAGAGCATTGTCAATGCCAGAGGCATCAATGGAGTTGAGCGCATCATCTATGCCTCCTCTTCCCTTACCCTTCGCGTTCTTGCCCTTGCCGGCCTTGCTCTTTGCAGCCTGCTGCTCCTCCTCCATCTTCAAGATGGCATCTCTGGCCGACTTCTTTGCAAGGTCCTCAGCTCTCTTGGCATCCTTCTCCTGCTGCTTCTTGTTGGGCTTCTTGGAGCCAGAATCCCAATCTTCCTCGTCAGAGATGTCAACAGGCTCTTCCTGTGCCTTTCCCTTCTTACCTTTTGCCATATTTGATCGTTGATTGTGTGTGATTCTTTTCCAGTGACTTGCGCAAGCAGTATTCATCATATTTATGTATTATAAGATCATTCTCTGCTCTTCGTCTGCAACGGCGATATCGCTCTTGCTTTGTAGTGTCCTTACCAATATGATATGCTGGATGGCCAGAGGAAGCTGCGCTGCCCATACTAAACGACTACCAATACAATGGAGAGGGAACCACTTATCTATTGATATAGCAGCATTTACTTTTCACCTACTTGTAGACACTTGCTCAGTATGTATTGGAAGCACATGCCCCGTCTGGGCGTTGCCTAAATGATCTTTAATTAACTATAGTACATGCATATCAAAGTGAGACCCTACTCCTTCAGCCAGTTCTTCAATTCCTTATGGCTCTCGTGGCTCACCCTAAAGAGTACCTTCTCCCGCTCGTCCAGTTGCTGGCTAAATGATATCTCTTGTTGTTTGGTATTTGATGCTATATCGTTGATCTCGCCTGCCCTCTCCTTGAGCATCTGTGACACAACTTGCACCAACTCCTTGTCGTTGAACATCCACCCCCATTTCACCACCAGCTTGTAGTAATTGGGTAATATAGAATGGAGGTCCAGATTTGCAGAGTTGGCCTTAATTGCGTTGATAACTTTGGGCGAAAAACACTCAGGAGGAACCAGCTCCAGAAATGTCTCATCCGACTCAGTGTCATCCGATGATATATTGCAGATGGCCAAAATCTCAGCTAGCCACAGTGGCAACTCCAGTTTAGTACCTTGTTCCAATGGCTTCCCTGGATTGCCTTCCAAGTATCCTAGTCCAGGCACTGTTATCTGGAATTTGCATGGCAGTTTCTATCATGGAGCATTGGTTAGTATATCACATTCAACAACATTACAGCTAAGAAGAACCTACCTGACCATCTGCAATTATATCGTCGATATCATAGTAGCTATTCATGAGGGAATATCTCCAAAGACACCCCACACAGTCTCCACAGGAACAAAAAGAAAGACTAAATACTCATAGGCTACAGTCCAGACTGTCAGATCAAGTATTTTTTGGCTCAATATACATATCGTTTTGACCAAATATTTACTCTACTTATCAGCAACGCGTCAAGCGTGTTCTGCAGATATCCTACTGTGTATCACACACCCAGAGTGGGGGGCCATAGAGTAAGGTGCATTTTGCCCGTTAAGCATAGAGCAGAGGAGCGGAGGAGTGCAAGCATGTCTTTCTCTCACATGTCACTCGCACTACTAAGAGGCTTCGATTACAGCACTTCGGAGTCTCGGTGCCATGTGAAGTCGAGGAGAGACATGTGAACCAATGGTCTCAAGGGTCCATAAAGCTTATTGCAAATGCGGAGAGCAATCGTGATTGAGCACATGACCGCAATCACAGGGATGTTTCGGAGAGGGTGGAGAAGATTACCGTCTTGCATCGGGAGACATGGTGTATACTTGGCGTAAGAAGGTTGGGGATACCCATAACGTTAAGTGGGCATGTGCCTAAGAACAACAACCATTTGCGTTGTACAAATAGAGTGTTGCGCGATAATGGCTATTATCTACAAAAGTGTATGGGGCGGAAATGGAACATAGAATTGCCAAGATCATAACATGATGATTCCCCCTCACCCCTCACACTTGGCATCTGATGTGCCTTTCCTTTTTATGGGCTCATCACCTCCTTCGCAACGGTGGATCAACTCCTTCAAGCCGCGCCACGGTGGTGAACTCAAACCAGTCGGGCTACTAGTCATATATAATAATTTCTTGTTATTTTCCTTTGTTATGATGTCGAGGCTATTTGAGACGCGTTCAAAACAATACGACACGGTTCAACCGTTGTTAAACTGACAATTTTTTGACTGGATAAACATTACTGCATCTCTTTTGCTGTGTCTCTTTGCTTATGTGCAGCCGGAGTTACCTGAATGCTGCCCCCGCTGGGTTCTGTATTAGACTGCTGCCCAAGGGAGAGCACTCTTCCTCTCTACCCCGGTGAAATGCTCCAAATTTTCACCCGAAAATGGGATACACTCTTTGCATTTGACACCATTGGCATGCATGATCCTAACAAAAATCCCTCAGATACAGGGCGGCCACACATATAACTTTCCCAATCCAACAGCATTGCGTGCGGTGGGGCAGGCAAAGGAGGTGCCCCAGCTTGGTTCAGAAATAGCCTATTCGCGTCGGCCGCCGCTGCTGGCCCATACACACCTAGCGGCTTCTCGGCTCCCCCACACTGGCGTGCAGTGCACAGCACCAATGGGTGCATTGCCTTAATAAGGAGTTGCCTCGCACTCACTCCCGTCAACGGCTCACTGGATGAGAGGAAACAGACTCGGACAGAGTGAGGAAGACCGCACAGAGAGAGCAAAGTCGTCACACACCAATCATCGAGAAATTGATACAACTGCTTATACCAATTTACATACAAAATCAAAGATCAAGTTAACAACTGTTGATCTTGTTGGAGACATTCCTTTCGAGATCTGGACCTTTTTTTTTCTGGAGTTGTAGGTGCTCTTTGACAATCTTCAATATGTCTTGAAGTTATATACTAACAGACCCTGTGAACCCCTTAGATACCGTATACAGGTTAAATTTCACCAGCAAACGTGATAAGAGACACCGAGATATAAATATTTATTGACATTCAACCATGGTTTACGATACCGTTGTCTACCATCCTACCCTGAGCAAGCTCATCAAGTTCTTGGACACTACTGGTAAGCTTCTTGTTTTCTTTGCTATGAAGGACTGCTCTAAGATGATGAAGGAATAATACTAACAACTGCTTTTTCTTTGTTTTAGCCGGAAGAGAGAAATGTTTGCGTACCATTCAGTACCTCTGCCGTTTCTTGTCGGTGTACCTCGTGAGAAGAGGTTTCAGCACTAACTTGGCCCAGCACTTTAAGAGAATACAGGCCGCTGCTACCCTGAACCGTAAGGCCATGAGATTCCTCAAGCCTCTTAACCACCTGCAAGCTGCTTCCAAGGCTTATGATAACACACTTTCCGATGGCTACCTGAGAGCTGCTTCCATCATCAAGAACTTGGGTTTCGCTGGTTACCTCACTTTTGACTCAATCACCTGGTTCAAGCTTTTGGGTCTCGTTGACAACAAGAAGTTCAAGAAGGCTGCTCAGCTCGGTTTCACCTGTTGGTTTGTTGCACTCATTGGTGGTATCATTGGTGATCTCAGAGAGATCAAGATCGCTGCCGACCAGAGAAAGGCCATCCTCAAGGAGGCTGCTGAGGGTGACGAGAAGGAGGGCACACCGGATGCTGCTCTCATCAAGGCGAACAAGCTCAAGACCTTCAAGGCTAGCAGAGCCCTTGTCAAGGATGTCCTGGACTCCCTCGTGGCCTCGACTGGTGCAGGTTATGCATCCATAGATGAGAGCGTCCTTGGTTTCGCAGGACTCATAACCTCTGTCTTGGGTCTTGAGGACATCTGGGCTGCAACCAAGTGAGTGTGGAGACATTAACCCTTCGATTCAAATTCATTTTTGTTTGCAATTTTTTTACCCTTTATCGATCGGCTTTCCTTTTCAGGACAAGTGTTTTTGATCTTCAATTATGTATACGATACGATGAATACATTGTTTGGTGAACCTTTCCCTAACGTGCTAGTTCAGTTACAAATCCATGGCATAGGCTGCCACTGTCATTCTCTGTATTACTAATTGACTGACGGACGTTTGCTCAAAAGGGTTCAATCGTCAATCACTTGCAGTGTGAAATAAATGTGTTGTATTTTGATTGCACTACATGGTGTACACGTTTTCCATTCAGGCTTTGCAAAGAGCCGCCATTCAGCCCGTCTTAAATAACAGCACCGCCAAGTTCCCACAGTAAAAATATATAAAGAACCCCATTTCTATCTGTGTTAGTAAATGCACAGAGGACTTGTAAACCAGCCACTAGCAATCGAGTTACTTACCATGCGACACGTAGCTTCCAAAGTTCTTTCCTACAATACAATGCCATGTGTGGCCATAAAGCTTATCCATCTCTTTTTTCAAATATGTGGCAATCTCCTTTTCCACCTTGTACTGGCTCAATGCGTATTCCGTTATTTCAAAAACCTTTGATTGGATCTCCTCGGGCTGAACGTCAAATGTTAGTATGGGGCAGTCAAGGGTGGAGTGCATCCGATCAGCAACTGCAAGCCTAGCAAGCCTAGCAAGCAGCCACACTGACTAGAGTAACAAAAATAAATGGGAGTAAAGAGAATAATCACATACCATATCCGCCGACTTAAGAATTGCTATCTCGAAATGTTAGTATAGAGAGCGCTTTGGAAGCACAGGCACTGTCACCACTGGTTTATACGTACGAGCCGTAGAAGCTGGTTCAGATGAAGACATGATTGCAGACTCGGATCGGAATACAATGATCAGCTACTTTTCAGATATATCCTCTTTCTCTAATATATATACTTGACAGAGATAAGGGCAAAGATTCACCTGCTCTATCAAAGTTGATGTACCCCAGTGGTACTCGCGTATCTGGCGTTCGCGTGCCTCGTTAGCCGATTTAATGTATGGGGATCCTCGTAGCCTGCACTACTTCTCGGTTATCGGTTATCGAAAGGGTCTTGGGTATTCCGCCAACAGTTCGCTATTGGCTTTTAACTTAAGGAATAAAAAGGGTGTACAGACAATACAAAAGTAGTTGAATTGTCGAATGGTGTTCATTTCTATATTTAAGTACAAGGAAGTACGGTCCTCCTAATGGAATGAGGGTTGGGAAAGGAGAACCCTACATTCAATGTAGCATTAACACTTCATTAGAATGACAACTTTTGAATGGTATTGTCGGATAAATATAGGAACAGAGAAGCCGTACCATCGTAATGTATCCATGTGCAACTAATGTCCAATATATCATGAGAATCCTCATAAAAGACGAGAGAGGGCAAAGAATCGATAATAAAGAAATGCATAAAATACTTTGTATGACCATAGAATGCTGAAAGAAACAAAAACCCTCCGAATCATCATGCGGTGAAAGCAACATAAGCTGGAAAATAAAAATAACCGGTGAAAAGTTAGACACGATGGGAAAATGCCATATAAAAAAAACCCAAAAATGAAACATCAAAACCATCAACTAGAGTCTGTGTGTAATCGCTCTTCATCTCAAACCTTCTTAGGCGCACGCACACTGGGGATCAAGCCACGAGGACTCACAACAAATTCCTCAAGAGGACGGAAGGTCCTATGTATATATAATGATGATCCCTTGTTATGAGTAACCAAACGTGAGTTCACTTGCACTTCCTTCACTATGCGTGCACCAGACCACCTGTCATCCGCCATGAGTGTCTGCATACAACGAAGGGCATCACGCAGCACCTTCTTGGTAGATGGCAAATCATCCTCACTTGGTATCCATTTCTCGTCAAGAGACAGATTCTCAAACATTGTTGTGGCGCTGGTTGCAGCAGTGCATGGTTCCGACATGGTGACCTCTGAGCTACTTCTCAACAAGTCAGACGAAGAACTCTCCATGAAGGGCGCATCATCAAAGAGAGGAACTGGGGTATGATCCACACCTCCGTAGCCACTGGTCACGCTCGTTGTAGCGTCATTCCCATGGCCCAAAACTGTCTCTAAGTAATTGCCATCCTCTTCATCTTCCTCATCGAGATCGTCATTATCATTAAGTGCATCCAAGTCATCTTCTTCATCATCTTCGTCTTCGTCCTCCACTTCAATTCCAAGCCCCTGTTCGGTGCCATCATCTTCCTCATTAGCAGAAGAAATCGGAATGAGATTTGAACGTCTCCTCACTTCGGTACTTGATCCGGGCGAGACGCGGGCAGAAATCTCAAGCTCCAGTTCAAGTGAGGGCCTTGCACTGCTGCTTGATCCGTAGAAATCACTGTTATTATCATGAAACTCAGACTCATCTTCCACGTCTGTACTAACGTAGGACCCTACAGAACGTGGGGTAGATATACTGGCGAACTCGCCCCTTGAGCTAAACGAAGGGGAAGGTGACATCTTGGGCAAGATGCTCATGCGTGTGTCCGAATTACCTGAAAGCTTGCTTCTGATAAGCTGAAGCGCACTTTTGACTGAACGCAACTCTGGAGCACTGGATCTGCGATTTCTGAAAAGATCAGCCACATCCTGAGGAGTATAGTGCCTGTGACGGCGGAGCAATTCGGTATCGCTGTTATTACGTCTTCTTCTCCTTCTGGGCACCGTTCTATACTTTGGCATTTCTCTTGCACCAACATCCAACGAATTATCAATGCCCAGGCACACAGCAGAGTACCAATCGAGCATCTCCTGTGTGTCTGGAAATTGCAGGAGAAACTGCTCGGTCTCAGCTCTCAGCCTCAGAATATGTTTTCTCTTTCTATAGTCCACGGCCACCCCAACCTTTGCGTGCTGCAAAGAGTAAGATCTAATGAGGTTCGAGGTGGACACCAACTTCATGCTCTTGAGATACTGTAGGTTGTGGAGATCTCTCTCTGCTGTCAAGACTGAGTTGTAAGGCCTGTACTCATCCATAGGTTTGTAATTGCAACACTGGGGGAATGGGGAGTCAAGGGTATGACGCTTTGGATCGGCGTCATAGATGTTTAGTTGGGTTGAGTTCAGCTCAACTATGACGTTCTTCCAAACTCTTGAGGGAGCCGCCTCATACGGGGACATCCATTCGAGCTTTCTGGGCATGTGTGCCACTTTATAGACAGTTGGTGCATAGTTTGGGAGATCCTCTTGCCCCTCCTTGGGATGTGGAAATATAGGGTAATTCGGGCAACCACCTGGTGGTAATGTAGCGTAGTCCGGTGGGAGACATGGGGTTGGGTCTAGTATCTCGAATGCATCGAGTGGTTGTGCCATGTCTTTTGAGCTGTGTGTATTGTCGTGCTGAAGCAATCTGTCCACTGAGCTGACAGTAGAGCCTCTTCCCCTTGTTGTAAAGGAAGCCTGGTCTGGGAGTCGCTGCGCAGCAAGTGAAGATGTGGATAGTGAGGAGCGGTGGAGCCCTTGGACCTCTTTCTGGGCGTTACGTCCGATCACTTGGGGTGTGGGTGCCATTATTGGTGGATGCATCTATATATGTGAGGGGAATATGAGGAAGGTGATCGTTGCTACCAATAGATCCTGACAAACAGACAGCAATCTCTCACCACACGCAGTTGAATATAAATACGATATTAAGAGCCGAAGAGTGGTTGGATAGTCGAAACGGCTGGCATCAACAAGTTGCAGAGCACCGGTTTGAGCAGTTTTGGTTGTTGGCCGGTTATTGCGGCAAGATATACATACTCTTGTGGTGGATGTGGTCTGTGGACCTTGAGGAAGGAAACCAAACAGGAAGTCTCTGTCTCTATCTCTTTCCCAGAACTAAAGAAAACAGGCCAATGAGGAATGATGTGACGTTTGGATCATGAGCCTACCTACTTGTTCCGAACTGGTGACCTCGCAATCCTAGTCAAGAAATACTACCCACTGCTCCTTTCTTCTTTCAAGTTCGGAAGCCCTGCGGCAAGTAATGGATAAGCCAGGCACAAATGCTGCTATACGATTGCCCCAGGAGCTGTGACTACGCCTGGATCGTACACAGAACGGCCGGGGAGGGGGGCATCAAGTTGGGCTCAGCCTGTACGAGGAAGAGGGGGTGGATCAGTAGGGATGGGATGAGTTTGGTGGGGATGGGGAGATGGGGGAGTGGGAGGGGGATGCATCGGCTGCAAATGCTCTGATCGATAGCGTCTCAATCGGGCAGCAGATCGTTTGTTGCCCGCATCGTGCATTCATGCAGTGTCCCAGAAGTGCGGCCACCGGTTTTACTATGAGTAATATGCAGGTCGTCTCATTTATTTGCTCTACGGATCAAGGAACATTCTACCGCAGGCCGCGCTTTTTAGTCGGGACGGGGGAGAAGTTGTGAGGGCGGAAAGATGCATAGGGCAAGAAATGGTGTGTGTTTTTTTGTCGTAAAGGCAGCCAACCCGTCTCAAAGCGTGGAAGCTAAAGGCTGCTCCTGTGAGCATCACTGCTGTCTTAGAATTAAGGCTGCTTGAGCATGAGATTTGCTTCGCAAGCATAAGGGTTGCTTCTTAAGCATAAGGGTTGTTTCTTAAGCATGAGGGTTGCTTCTTGACCATGGGGGCAGTTCATTGAAGGGCAGAAATGGCGAAACCTCCACCTGTCGAACCCTGACACCTCAAGGCATCGCCGTGTAGGCTGAGATGTTCACCATAACATCCACCAGCTGACCTAGAATAGCAAGAATCTCACGCACGGCTCCGAACTTCCGTCCATCCAGTCCTGCCGGGGCTACCGAGAGATGACGGCTACTGACCCATCGGATACCGTTTTCCAGCGTACACCAGGGACCGTAACCGAGGTGTGCGCAGACAGAAAAAACGTTCATGGCCGCATCCTGCACGTAATATATAGATTATAGTGTGAGTCTTCCTTTAACATATTCACCCTGTGCAGGCACGTCGACGCATCTGTTGCTTCCTGGTATGTCATGGCGTACATGAGTATAATCTGTTGGTGTCCAGAGGGGGGCTTTTCTCTTTTGCTCTTTGGCGCGGCAACGCTCCTGAGAAAGTTCCACAAGATGATCATTTGGGTTCAAGATTACGTCATTGTAGAGCTGGTATTGGAACGGCGCTATGGTCATGCCATGCTTATGTATTGTGTCCTAGAATCACGAAATGCATGTTCATTGCCGCGAGCAACCTCCACAACTAGGATCAGTCTCAGCACAGCCGTGGTGCTGAGTCGGTAGGAAACTCTACGAAGTAGATAGCGGCATGCGCCTTCTGATTATACGAGTCTATTGTTCTTCTTTCTCTATACATATGATACGCCTATAGATACAGGCTATTTGTTGACACAACCTATGAGTTGTGATGCATCGCCTGATAATGGCATTTCGCTCTCTTGCCCATAACATCTGCCAATCATCTTAGTTAAGGACAAATGCAAACTTAGACTTGGTTCTGATCCTCTTTCCATATATGTAGAATAAGACAGGGACAGGAATCAACACGATTCCCACCAAGCCAAGAAGCAAGCCAGCCCAGTTGGTGCCCATGCCATGGAACATGAATTCAGCAAACAGTGGGAATGCAGCACCGAATGAGGATCTGAGAAATGTGTTTGCGGCCAAGGCAGATGCTGCAAATACCAGGTAAGAATCCACAATATAGTTGATTGCAGGGATAAAGATAGTGATGAGACCGAACCCACTGAAAAGACCAGAAACTGTTGGGACTATCCAATGCACGGTCTTATGGTAGTTACCGGTCCAACAGAACCAGAGCAGACCAATGGGGAACACCACCCCTCCCACAATCATACCTGGCAGCCTATTTTCTGGAATGATTTTGCCTCCGCTCTCCTTCATCCTTTTGTTGTAAATTGTGTCCATGTAAACATTAAAACACCCACCAAAGAACATACCAATGGCTAATCCCAGATATGGCAGCTCTCCAACTCCATACTTCATTCCGTACCCTTCATTAAAAACAATAGGGTAGGCTGTCAAGAACAGGTAAAGGATTCCATATATGAAGGCCGTGTAAATTGTCACTAGCAATATGATGGGTTCAGAAACCAGCATATAAAGCGGCCTAGATATGTTGTTTTTCAGTACCTCTCTAAATGATAGCTGGTATTCTTCGTGAGGGGCGTGGATTCCCCAGTTGCCTGTCCTCCTTCTCAGTAACCTCGCTTTATCCACTAAAATAATAGGATGATGGGTCTCCGTGTAAAAAAACCCAACAAGCAGTATAGTAGCTCCACCCAAAATTCCTGTGATGTACTGTGTCCAGCGCCATCCCAGATATGAGACAGTGATGAAGGCACCAACAGCAGGAGCAATGATGGGACCCACAAAAACAACCATAGAAAAGAGTGCCACAGCAGTTCCTCTCGTCTCATTTCCAAACATATCAGCAAATGCGGCAGGAACCACTGCCAAAGGAGCTGCACCGAGGAATCCTCCAAAAAATCTGGACAGGAGAATTGTCTGCAAATTGTCAGCAGTGGCGCACGCAAACTGGAAGCAAGTATATCCAAAGATTGACACCAATAGCACATAGCGACGTCCATACATCTCAGATAATGGTGCCCAGAGCACAGGGCCGGAAGCAAAACCCATCACGTACAATGAAGTTCCCAAGGTAGCAACAACAGAAGCGACGTGGTAGATCTCACTGACGGCGGGAATGGCACTAGAAAAAATGGAAGACCCAAAGGCAGCCGCAAATGTTTGTACACCAAGGACTATTGCAACAGTGAGCTTTTTCCTGAGGGGCCAGTTCTGCGGATGTATTGGATCGTTCGGCCCATCGAAAGAGACCGTGTAGATAGAAGACTCCGGCAGACTTGGTGGATATGGTCTTCCATTACCCATCGGAGGTAGCGGCCCTTCATCTTTCTCTGCTTGCTTCTGAACAGCCTCTGCATTTGTCAACATGCGTGAAAGCTGCCTATCGAGTTCTGGTTCCGATTCTGCTCCAGAGCCGGTTCCATGATCACCCATATCCCGTTCATCGTCTTCTTCGTCCCCACCTTTATAGATATGGGGTGAATCGCCATTCCTATCCTCATCTGTGATAGATGAGGTATGCTGTGAAACACTCTCATCTGTACCTGACTCCCGAGTTGAGTTTGCAACATTTCCCCGCTCGGTGAGTGGCTCATCGTACTGGCCCTTGTATAGAGAGCTTGCGTCTCTGTAGGAAGCCTCGTCTTCTGTCATACTGGTGTAATTACAGTTGTTTGGATCGTTTCCTCGACTTTCAGTGGATTCAAATGTATTTTGCGGCAAAAACCACCCAGGAGGAATGGCCGCCTTATTAATACTACTGTGGGACATCGTAGTGTTATTGCTATGCCCTTCTGCAACTTGTCTCCGTTAAGTCCATTCGCCCATTCGATAGGCATCCCCAGCCCCAAACTAGTGGTGGTACACCGGACAAAGTTGTGTATACAAGCCGATACTGCATCTAGAACCACTGCAAGCGCATCACCCTAAGGCTGGAGTTAATGCAAGGAGTTCTGGCGTGCAGCGCTCTGGAAGGAGTTAATGCAAGAATAGAGTATGTATTGGTCACCGTTTCTTGACTTGTTGGCAACATAGATATTTTCTAGAAAGAAAAAAATTGTGAAGTGCTCCTTGTTGAAATTGTCTTATTTGTTACAACATCGTTTAGGGATTCTGTTCGCTTCATTCGGGTTGACTTTCAACCGACAACACTTCTCCCGCTACAGATGTACGCAGCCGCATTATGCTGTGTGTCACAGGTGCCTTGAGGCTATAGCCACACGGCTTAACGCCGAAGCGTGCAGAGGGTTGACCGAGGCCCTCTGCACAGCGAAGAGTACTGTGCCGCTTCACAAAATGTCGGCAAGAGGATCGGCTACCGGTTATTCCCATGAAGACTAGCTACATTCAACAAACTAGATTCTCGGCAACAGCTGAATTTAAGCTTTTGCAGGCCTAGAAGCTCATGAATTGTGGAATGAGAACCACATGTATTTCTACAGAGCGTCCAAGCTGTTGGCAGATATATGCACAAAGGGATCAGACGCAACGACGTGACACATTCCTTGACAATAGAATCCTTCAAACCATGAGTATAGAAGAACCATGGAGTTTAGCCCAGAGCCATATATATATATATACATATATATGTCCTCCATGAAAAAGACTTAATTGATCCCTTCCATATGAGTTGGTACTAAGATAGGCTATTAGACAATTCTATGCATCCTTGCACCTTCGTTGTGTGGATATCGGCTGCGTGGGACAATGCGGGTCCTTGCATGATTGCAGCCGGAAAGCTATTGGGACCCGTTCCGCTCGGGGTCGGCCTGGTCCCTTTACACTGCGCGGATAATGCGGTGAGGGCACACCCATGCATCCCCATACACACTAGCTATATTTTTGATGAGTACAGCCTACTGGAACTTACAATGCATATCGCCGGTCGCCGCTCCTTCTGTGTGGGGAAGCGGAAGCAAGAGGGCTTGCCAGCTCGCTGCTATCCTGCGGTCGTGCTTCATATAACACAACACCATCGACTCTAAGTAATCAAAGAAAGCTTGTAAGAACTCCGATGTCTCGAGAGTTCTTGCATATTGGAGAAAAGCAGATGAAACGATCGCTGCTTGGCATGCTTGCCCTATATCATTAGTCACCATATCAGCTAGGCTACAAATACTGTTCTCTATCGCTGAAACCCAAAACAGCAGTACAAAACCTCGCGCACATTGCAATTCGGTGAACATCTGTAACGGAACATACAATAGAATATTTATCCGAATGGTTATCTGAAGGAAGTCGTGTCGCTGAGGTGCCCCGAGGAGGGAAAACAGACCCCAGAGCGACATTACGGTCAACGCACGCATGGCTGTACCAGACGTGTCCTTACCATAATTATCCAGACTATGATATCATTTATGTATGCGTTGCATTGGGCTTGAGCATTCGCTTACAATTGGAAATGTCAGAGAGCCACGATGGAGATGGGGAAAGAGGCACGTTTAAAATTGTCACAATTGTTGACTACAGGATTGGGGAATGTGTGGAGCACTTGGGAATTGTAACTGGTTTCCACAACACCACGAGCTTAAAGTCTATGTCTATGGTCTCTATAATATAATCAGTTGCTTGTGTGGAGATACTCACACGCTCGTTCCCGCAACACAGGTACTAACACACATCACACACTCGCAGAGAGAGACTCACCATGCCTCGCAGTTCCTCTCTACCCAGGCCGAGTCTTCTCCGCAGGACTTCAACAAATTCTTCACAGAACTCCCCTGGAGCTGTCCCTCCCATAATAGAGGCATCAAAACTAATGAGGGCGAGGTCTCCACTCGGATCACTGAATGCCATTTCGTCTGCAAACATAGGCAATTCGGGATGCGCCTGCAGGTGCTTCCAATGCACCTGTCACATCCATAACACACTGACAGCCGAAGCTTCGGATCACAAAACTCGCTCCCCCCTAGGAGAAGATGATGTCAACTCAGAGACAACACCTATACTACCGTCGTCTCAGCGTACCGGTGGAACGACGCTTCTCATGCCTGACGACGATCGCCTCACAGCAAAGGACATGCTCAGATACTACCTACCCTGCTTCTCATGGTTGCCATCTTACACATTCGACACATTATTCCATGATTTCATCGCTGGGTTATCTTTGGCATCCTTCCAGATCCCATTATCGATGTCCTACGCCTCCGCAGTTGCACATGTTCCACCTGTGTGTGGTCTTTTGGGCCTTATTCTGGCTCCTATGGTGTATGCCATCTTTGGAACTGTGCCTCAAATGATCGTGGGCCCTGAGGCTGCTGTTTCTTTGATTTTGGGGCAGGCAATAGAACCAATCGTCAAACATAATGACGAAGTGAATCCAGTAGACCTGGTGGTGGTTGCAACCTGCATATCCGGGTTCACACTGCTTGGATGTGGACTGGCCAGGTTTGGATTTCTCGACAATGTGCTGTCAGGGGCACTATTGAGAGGATTTATCTCAGCGGTAGGTCTGGCAATGATCATCAATTCGTCTGTTGAAGAGCTTGGGCTTTCTAGCTACATGAGTGCACTACCGCCAGAAAAGCACGTTCACTCTCCGTATGACAAGTTTTTATTCGTGCTAGAGCATCTAGAGCACCTGCATGTCCCAACGTCCATAATCAGTGGTTCTTTCTTTGTGGCCCTTTTAGCCATGAGACTCATCAAGAAGCACTTGGTGGAGAAACACCACATGAAATCACTCGTGTTCTTCCCAGAGATTTTGCTCGTTGTTGTTTTGTCAACCATCCTTTCAGAGGTGTACAATTGGCACCAGTATGAAATCGACGTTGTGGGAGCCATCAAGCTAGGAAAATTTGAGCTTAGCTTCCCATTTGCGTCTGCTCGTAGACAGTGGTTTGCTCCGTTGATGAATGCGGGTTGCATGTGTGCTGTTCTTGGCTTCTTTGAGTCCACTACAGCAGCGAAGGCACTTGGCTCGACATACGATCTAGCCATCTCCTCGAATAGAGAACTGGTGGCACTTGGCAGTATAAACATGTTCATCTCTTTGTTTGGAGGTCTTCCTTCTTTTGGTGGTTATGGAAGATCAAAGGTTAATGCCATGTCTGGTGCAAAAACGTGTCTTGCTGGTGTTTTCATGGGCTTGATAACGATTGCCACAACCTTATATTTATTGGGATATGTCTACTATATGCCATCCTGCATTCTGTCAGTTATCACATCGATTGTTGGTCTTTCTTTGCTGGATGAGGCACCCAAGGATGTCATGTTTCATATAAGGACGCGAGGGTGGAACGAGCTGATCACATTTTGCATCACAGTCTTCGCCACGCTCTTCTACTCTGTTGAGGCTGGTATTGTTCTAGGTAGCGTTTACTCTGTTGTGAGGGTAATCAAGCATTCTGCCAAGTCGAGAATCCAGATTCTGGCACGCGTTCCTGGAACCAACGTGTTTTTGAATGCCGATCCCGAAGGGCAGAGAGAAACAAGAACTGAGAGTGCCGATCCTCGTTTGCAATTTGCGTCGGTAGAAGAGGAAGCGAGCAGAGGCGGTACTATTGGAGACAGCCACGAGATGGTTTCAGCAAGCAGCTTTACCAAGCTGGAGGAAGTTGATGGGTGTCTCATAATCAAGGTTCCCGAGCCGCTTACTTTCACCAATACCAATGATCTCAAATCACGCCTCCGTCGAGTGGAGATGTATGGGTCCACCAAGAGCCACCCTGCTGCACCACGTAGGAGGAGCGAGTCCATGACAAGATTCATGGTGTTTGACTTGCATGGTATGACGAACTTGGATTCCTCTGCTGCCCAGCTGCTGCTGGAGCTCGTAGGGACATACCAGAGACGTGGGATCCGTGTTCTTTTCTGCAGGGTGTCTGCAGGTGATAAGGTAAGGACGAGGTTAGATAATTCTGGGATCAGGCAGTTGCTCAAAGAAACTTCAAGCTCGGTGCTCGGACCAGAACAGGTTGCACCTCCTTATTACAACGATATACCAGATGCTCTAAGAGCAGTCAAGGAGATTGAAGCGTCATCGATGTATTCGGATGTGATGAGCTTCATGTCTTCAATGCCCAGTTTTTGAACCATTGTGATGGAAATAGGCGATGCGGATTGGAAGACATGACATCTGTTTATGTCTCTCGTATTATATTCTTTTGATAACCTAGTATAGACAACTGGACTTTTTTAATTCTACAGGATATAGAAGATTAAGAGCACCGTTTGGGTAAATATTATCACCTTCATTCTCCATGTGTATCCGTATGTACTGATGAGGCAGGAAGTGATAGAGGGCTGCCATAATTCAGTATGCTTGCTGCCTCACCAACTTGTCTAATCGATGTTGTCGAATAATTTCATAAACAACTGAAGCAATTGTCACCATGCACACTTGACAAAAAGATTGGCCCTCCCTAGCACTCTATGCCCTCACTATGTGTCCGGATCAAATCCTGATTAGGCAGCACACTCACCATACTGGCTGCACTTGTAGCTGTTATTATCATGCACCTTCGGCTTGTGTGAGTGTTTAAGCCTTCGCGCCTTGTATCCTGCCAGCGATTCCAGCGATGCCAGGCGGTGATATCGCATGATATTTTTCAGTCGTGCGCCATTCACTGGCGTCGCAGGGCCGTTGGACGGGTGCGATACTCGGTGGTATTTACGTGAGTGCACTCGTTTCGAGGCACGAAGGTGCGAGGTGCATGATATGCTGGTGAACGGGTATACAGACCAGATATAGGTATATATATACCCATATATGTGTATGTCTACATGAAAAGGCTGTTGGAAAGTTGTCTTTAATAGGTCACACCATCTCACTGGGGACAGCTAATAGCGTTTATTGTCGATAGCGCGACTTTTTGGTATATATATATATATATATATTTGAGACAACTATTGAAATGGCAGTGGATACGCTTGATCTGGCTGTGCTGGTGGCTATAGCGGCTGCTCTGATCGCATACTCCACCAAGGGCAAGCTATGGGCAGCCGGTTCTTCTGAGGCTGTTTCTGATGCTTCCTCTAACAGCAGAGACCTATTGGAGGTTCTGAAGGCATCTGGAAAAAAAGCCATCGTGTTCTACGGTTCCCAGACAGGTACCGCAGAAGACTACGCCCACAAATTTGCCAAGGAGCTGCAATCGAGGTTCTCGATTGCCACTATGACAGCTGATCTTGCGGATTACGACTTTGACACGCTCACCAGGATCAGTGAAGAAATCGAAGGCTTCACCTTTTTCACCTTCCTGATGGCTACCTATGGAGAAGGTGAGCCCACCGATAACGCAGTGGAATTCTTTGACTACATCGATAACGAGGCCGAGGACTTCTCCAACATCAAATATGCCTGTTTCGGTCTAGGAAACTCCACCTATGAGATCTACAATGCCATGGGAAGAAGACTGGTTTCCCGTTTCTCGGAGCTGGGCGCCACGCTTGTTGGAGAGCTTGGAGAAGGTGATGATGGCAGAGCAACTATGGACGAGGACTACCTTGCCTGGAAGGATGCTCTTTTTGATAATCTCAGAGACGTGCTGAGCCTCGAAGAGCACGAGCTCAAGTATGAGGCCGCCATAGAGGTGGTGCAGAACGATTCTCTCACCGCCTCTATGGCTGAGGTGTCGCTTGGTGAGCCCAATGCAAAGTATGTCAATCCCACCACTGACGAGCAGTTGAAGGCTCTTTCGTTGGGACCCTTTGATTTCAGCCACCCATACCTTGCCCCCATTACTAAGTCGCGTGATCTGTTCAACTCAGATTCCCGCAGCTGCATCCATGCCGAGTTTGACCTCACAGGTACAAACCTCAAGTACTCCACTGGTGACCATCTGGCTATCTGGCCTAGAAACTCTGAGGAGAACGTTTCCAAGTTTCTCTCGGTATTAGGATTATTTGACAAACAGGACTCCGTCATTGACATCAAGAAATTGGATCCCACGGTCCACATTGCTTTCCCTTCGCCCACTACATATGGTGCTGTGATTCGTTACTACTTGGAAATCTCCGGTCCTGTTTCTAGACAGTTCCTCAAGTCGATCGTGCAGTTTGCCCCAGATGCTGAGTCCAAAGCAAAGGCCACTAAGCTTGCTGATGACAAAGTGTTGTTCCACGATGAGGTTGCTGCCAATTATCTCAACATTGCAGATGTTCTGAGTAAGATTTCTTCTGGAGCACCATGGATCGATGTGCCATTCAGCTTTGTCATCGAATCCATCGGACATCTCCAACCACGTTACTATTCCATCTCTTCCTCCTCTCTGACTGAGAAGCAAACTATTCACGTCACTGCCGTGGTTGAGGCATCCACTTACCCTAATATCGACCACACTGTCACCGGTGTCACCACAAATTTGCTTTGGAACATTCAGACTGCTCAGAACAAGGTGAAAGACGTCAAGCATCCAGTCACCTACAACCTTGCGGGCCCCAAGAATAAGTTTACCGACTTCAAGGTACCGGTGCACGTGAGAAGATCCACTTTCAAGCTTCCAAGCAATCCGGCCACCCCAGTAATCATGATTGGTCCCGGTACAGGTGTGGCTCCCTTCAGAGGTTTCGTTAGAGAGAGAATTCAACAAGGAAAGAATGGCGTCACCAACATTGGTAAGATGTTGATGTTCTATGGCTGCCGTAAATCAACAGAGGATTTCTTGTACAAAGAGGAATGGCCAGAGTATTCCAAACAGCTGGGATCTAACTTTGAGCTAGTTACTGCATTTTCCCGTGAAACGGATAAGAAGGTATACGTTCAACACAGACTCTTGGAAAGATCCCAGGAAATAAATGAGTTGATGGCAAAGGGAGCCTTCTTCTACGTTTGTGGAGATGCTTCAGGCATGGCAAGGGATGTACAGCATGCCCTGGTGAAGATTCTCATGCAGGAAAGGAAGCTCACGGAGACGGTTGCAACCGATATGGTGAAAAATTTCAAGGTGCTTAATAGATATCAGGAGGATGTCTGGTAATTTCTTAGAATTTGATTTGATGAGTGGTTTGTGGCTACAGCATATATAAAGATAGAGAAACAGCATATTTGCTCTACTGTTAAGAAGAATACAGCTCTGCATCTAATGTTACATTAACTAACAATTAAATATATATCATTCCACAAGTAAGTAACCTCAGCCCGCTCAATGCATTCTCCTAGCTTGGAAAACAAATAGCAGGCCTCGCAACGATAAAATAGCCAACAACTATAGGTAGAACTTTCTCTTATCCCTATCCATGTCAGGCCTATGCTCCCAGTCTATCTCTTCCTTGATGCCCCTCTGGACCCTCCTCAATCTCAGTGTGAACTGAGGACCCAGCTCTTGCAGGCCAACCTTCTCCTCGTTCCTGAATATGTATCTGTGTCGCCTGAAGAAGATGAAATCTCTCTGGTTGTGAAGGGTGACAACCTGTCTCCCCTGGAACTCTGGTCTATGTGGGAAAAGCGCCTGAAACAATCTACCAATTGTCTGTCCCAATCTCGTTGTGAAGTTGTTCAAAATCAGCTCTGGAATATGGTCAGTGGATGATCCGTGGCCTGGGATCTTCTTACCTTCAATGAAATTCGATATGGAGAAGTAGAATGTGGGACCCTCGGGAAGATGTATGAAGGTCATCCCATTGACCACCTTTTTGTCCTCGTTGATCACGATGAGATCAGTGAAGCCTCTGTTGGAACAGTACTCCGCCATGTCCTTCATGGTGTACTCTCTCTTGCGCTTCACAAATGTAACATTGGGAATCACGTCCATGAGCATATCGGCAAACCTGTAAGCGGACTTCTTCGCGTTGGCATTGGTGGTGAGAAGAATCTTGGGCTCCCTACTGCTATCGGTGAAATATCCGGCAAAGTCATCCTCACCCTCAAGGTCTGCATTCACCGTCTCATCGTATACCCTCTTGTTCTCTATGGTGGCGGGGATGTTCTTCGCCAATCTCTGCTCCTTCAACTCAGGGTTCTCCCTCTCTTCCTTCGCACGGGCACTGCGCTCCTTATGACGAGCTTTGCTTTTCTCATGCTTCAGCTTGGCAAACAGCTTCTGCCTCTTCTGCTTGTTCCTCACACTGAGTCTAGATTCACGCTCCACAGCCATCTTGTATCGTCTGACTATTATATCCTGGAGGAGACTTAGAGAATGACAACGACTCTACTGATATACTTGGCTACTCTCTTCCGCACCTCTATCATGCAAATCAATAAAAAAACTTTTGTGAGCCGCACGCTCGCGATGAGGCCAAACCCTGCAATGAGCCAGCATGTGCCTTTAAAAGAGGAGCTGCAAGGTCAGTATAGTGGAAAAGTTAGAGATAATATATATCCGAAATTTATAAAACCACAGTTGGCTTGGTCGCTGGTTGGTTGGTGATAGTGCCCGCTGAACGAGTGCTGTTGTCGAACTTGCAGCCCTTGAATGACAGAGAGTACCTTGGAGCGTTATATTCCTAGCAGCAAGCCAGACTGGGCAGGTTTTCGGTATGAACATTGTATTCGATAGAAAAAATATATACAGTAGATCAAACTTCAACGACATCAAACATAAGAGGCAGAGCTGTCCAGATATTCAGTTGTCTGGAATATCTAATCCCACCCTTCTGGCTGTCTTTCTCACCTTATCCTCCTGCTTCATGCTGATACCCGGGTTGTATCTCTCCAGGAGCTCAGAGTAGACCCTCTGGCTAGACAAGAACTGCGTGATAGTGATCAAATGCTCTCTGTCTACTGGATGCACCTCAGTATCGTCCTTCACCAAATGCTCCACAAAAGAAGCGTCTGCCTGGGGCACTGCCATCTGGCCGTCATTCTTTATCTTCGCCTCCAGAGCCTCCAGGGCCTCCGGTGTAATGTTTTGACCAGCCTGGAGCATTTGCATCTTCTTGTACTGAAGCAAGGCCTGTTGCTGTTTTGCTGTATCCTTGTGGTGAACATCAAACGATCTCTTATTGATGAGCTCAAGCTCCTTTAGCAGCTCCTGCACCAACGCCCGTACCGACATATCGACTGACTATGCAATAACAATGGTGAATGTCAACAAATCCCTGTAGTTTAGCTGATACAGCTCACCTTTAGCTACTGTCTCACCCTTTATCTCGCAGAATGTTTGCTATCTGGGACAGAAAACATGACACCCTTTCAGAGATGGATTTACATAAAATAAAGCGGAGGACTACGTTGGAGAGATCAGTGCAGAATTGTTCGGTACACGAACGACGGTGAAGAATTAAGTTAAGAGAGGCTGTATAATATAATATATCCACCCATACATCTCCTGCACATTACAGTAAATATATATTTGATACCTCGTGAATGTATATTACAGGATGAAAATGCATTGTTGTTGTCTTTTTCAAGGTTTGGACTTCTTTGCGACTCTCCTGGCCTCCTGAGCTACAGCAGGACAGTAGTGCTTCTCCAAGAGCACTGACTCCCACAGGATGGCAGCATTGGCATTACATCTGTTTGACTCGTCAACCTCCAAATGGAACACACCATTGGCGATCCTATCCTCTGTAGAGTACAGGCCTCCAATCTCGGAGTATCTTGCCATGAGCTTGTCAACAAATTTAAGCAATGCCAATGTTGACTTCTCAGGGGTATGAAGCATCGATAGATACAGTCTCTTCGTAAACGCACTTGCCCGCAGCTTGCTGCTCGTTCTAGTCTTGAAGAAGACACCCTCCAGAGATTTCAGACACAGTTCAATCTTGGTGGACACATTGACAGCAGGCTTGTTCTCGATACTTGACAGGGGGTCTTGCAGCCTAAGGGTCTTGTGGGAAAATTCGATCTCTGAATCAATCGCAAGAAGAGGGAGGTTGAAAAACAGAAACTCAACAAAGGAAGATAGGTCAACCTGCATTTTGTACTGGTTTGAAATCAGGGCAAAAGCAGTTACAACACATAGAAGGATTTGCCTGATCTTCACTGGAGAGGGCATCTCCTCCTCGGCATCAGCCTGAATATCTCCAGCGATTTCACGAAGGACCTCTAGGAAATCTCCAAGCATATCGAGGTTCACCATGTGTCCATACTTGGCAAGCCCTTCCAGAACAGGTGCCATCAGTGTGTCTGGTGTAGTTCTCAAGACATCGAGATACAATGCTAGCACGGTCTTCAGGATTTCTGCCTGATGCTTCTCTCTCTCCTCAGCCGAGACAGCCGATTCAGCTTTTCTCATCTCCTCATCTATGAGCTTCTTTTCCTTCCTAGCCTTTCTCTCCTTCTTAGAGAGATGCACTCTGTCTTTCTTCTTCAGTTTCACCTTATCACCCTCATCTGCTGTTCCGTTGGGGTCATAGTCTGTCAGCACAGCGAGTGAAAGAAAGATATTGAGTACGCTCTCATCGATGCGGTACTTTTTTGATCTCAATGATTTCGAAAGAATCCTCACAATGTCAGCAGATATATCACCTGCTGCGATATCATCAGCCAATAGCTCCTCTAATGCATTGACACATTTGCTATAGACTACCTGATCTTCGGCGCTTGATGGCTTCTTGCAAACCCTTCTGATTAGAATCTCAAAGAGATCATCTCTGAAGTTGAAAAATCTCTGTGAAACAGCGAGTTCGCATGCAGCCAACGTTGATTGTCTGGTCAACACTGCGTAATCTGCAGATACATTCCTTGAACTTTTGGCAAGGAAATCAACATATCCTTTGTAGTTTACCAACAGGCCCTGTTCGAACGCTCTTAGCTTTTGTACATCCTTCGATACCTTTTCTCTCTTCTCGGCATCTGTGAGGGCTCTGATACGATAACCAGGACATATACTTTTGAAAACTGGCACAAGGGCAAGCATCGACAACATGGATGTGTTCATGTTACGAGACTCAGTCATTCTGCGGAGTCTTGAGAGCGCCCCGATGTTCTCCTCTGGGTCTTCTACCAACTGCATTGCAAGACCTGCTATATCCTCCTTCAAGTTGAGCAAGAACTGTTCAGGGTTCAGCTGTTCCTGTCTATCTTCTTCGTTCTCGTCTTGGTTATCTGTCGGTATCTGTGCTGTGTTGTCGTCATTGTCCTCTTCTCCCTCTTCTGCCTCCTCCTCTTCGTCACTTTCCTCAGATTCTGCACTCTCTTTGCCTTTGGCGGGTTGTCTTTGTTTTACCACTCTTTTCAACTTTCCATCTGCTCCCTTCAAAGGCAGTCCCTCAAATATAGCGCCATCGTCTTCTCTCTGATTGATCACTCTGGGCTGGCGCTCATAGTCCTGCTCTTCATTATCCCAATCAGTGCCGCTCAGTTCCTCTTCTCCCACATCCTTGAAAGAGCCTACAGTCAGTTTGGAATCTTCTTCCTGGCGTCTCTTCTTATTACGGAGCTCCACAGAGCGCTTCACCTTTCTCTTGGCCATTATGTACTATGATCTCAGAAAGCACGTTTGCAGCGATAGGGACTCCACCGCTGATACCTTCTCCGTTGGACACGCTTTCTATGCCTCTGAAGCTAGAATCTCAAGTGAAGTGAATATCAGAGGCTCCAGAAAAACCTTTTGAAAAGAGGCCAGCTATTATCCCTGCAACTTCCAAATCGCTTCCTCAATATCTCCCCTATGTATGCTCCTGCAGTTGATTTTTCACCTTGGATTTTCTATATTTTTTTTGTATCGCATCGCATACATTTTGGTGAGTACACTCTGTGTGTTAGATGCAGGCCATCACCATGTACCTCCAACCATATCGCGGAGACCAAGAAGAGAGAGGAAATAATATATCCATATATATGAAAGCCTACAGGTGAAAGGGTATATTGCTATGGAAAAAAACATCTGAAAAGGATTGTATGTACAGACTGCGTATATCGCTGCTATATTCACCCTGATAACATGAACATTGAAGATATCAGGGGCTTAGAAGGAGTGGATAAGGCATGGCTTCACTTATCGAACGCCTTGGTTGCAAACCCAGCAGACTTTCAAAGTTGGGAGCAGTTGATACTTTTGACAACGAAGAAGGGAATCACCAAGGGCTCCTCGCAGGTGGATAAGAGCTTGTTGAAAGTAGTTTATGAGAACTTCTTGGTGGAGTTCCCGCTATGTGAGCAGTACTGGATCAACTATGCACAGTGGAACTTCAACCTTGGCGAAACACAGCAAGCCATACGTGTGTATCAGCAGGCATTGGTAGCTGTGCCAAAGTCATTGCTTGTATGGCACAGCTATGTGGAGTTCATGTCACTCGTGGAAACCAACCACGATGAGTTACTGAAGGTATTCGAGAGCGCGAGAGTTGCTGTGGGCTTGCACTTCTTCAGCCACGACATATATGACCTGTACCTCAAGTTTCTGAAGGATACTAAGAGGTACCAGGCCTACTACAACCTATTGCGCATGTTGTTAGAGATTCCCCTTTACCACTACGGGAAATACTTCAAGATATTTCTCAAGCACATCGAGGAAGCTGATCACAACACCATCACGTACCTCCTTTCAGCAGAAGAATTGAAAACACGAAGCATTGACCCCGCGAATCTCACAGCCAGTAACACAGATAGCCTCAAAGAAGTGAAGGTGGAGGTACGCAAGATATTCATAGATGTGTTTATCGCGACTCAGTACCATGTTTTCCAAATGTGGAATTACGAGAAAAATCTCAACACGCCTTACTTCACAGTCGACCAATTGGCCAGAAAGGAGTTGGATACCTGGCTAAGCTATATAGAATATTTTGAAAACGCCGCTCTGGGGAATTCTAACACCAAAGATGCGAAGGCAAACATAATCAACAGATCGTATATTGAACTGGTATACGAAAGATGTCTCACTGTCACCGCACTGTATCCACAGGTATGGATCAAGTATTCAGACCATTTTCTGAATCTGAAGGATATTGAGCAGGCCAAGTCTGTTCTGAGAAGGGGAATATTTTTCAACCCTGTGTCCAACACTAAGCTACGGATGAGACTAATAGACTTGGAATTGCTCACACACCAATTGGAGTCAGCAAGAGAGATAGCTCTGCAGTTGGTAGAACTTTTACCCAACTCTGTTGAAGCATTCCTACGTCTTTTATGGATTGAGACTTCACATCTCCTGGATCGTTCGAAGTCCTCAAAGAAAACTGAGGAAGAGCTGACGGCACACGAGAATGACATCTTGGATCTCATACAGTTCAAGCTGAAGGAGGTGAAAGGCACTTCGTTTGAATTGGCATTTGACGAGCTTTTCATAGAGGCACTGACTCTCCCTGTGTCATTCAAATCGTTGGATCTGTTCTTCAAGCAGTATAGAAAAAGCAAGACATCTTACAGGTTTTGGAAATCACAATATGAGTTGATGCTTTATTATGATACAACCAGTTCACCAGAAGAGCACAGATCTTCAGTGGAGGAGATAAAAAAGTTGGCATTAGAAAATATTACCAACAGTGAGGATGTTGCCGAGTTCGCGTCTCTGAGCGAGTGACTTCCGAAACTCTGATGTGTATAGTAAGTAGTATCTGTGTAATATAATCATGGTCCATGATTGAAGTGTATATACATCCACGTCGAAGGCGAAGTAATTACGACAAAGCTGTCGAATCTGGTATATCTATGAAACCATACCCTCTTGTGAAGCCACATTAATCCCTGTGATAATCACCCACCACAGGACTGCTACCACACCTACCTTTCTCGTGATAATCCAACCGCTAACAGGAGCGATCACCACGTAGAACAGCAATATCAGCAGCAGACCAACACTGCTCACTACCAACGATGAGCTGATCTCGAAGGAGATATATCCATTAAAGAAGGACTCTGGACTTGTCTTTGAGATGATCAGCAGTCCGTTCACACCAACACCCAGCAGAATATAGAGAAGAGGAGACCCAAAGCAGGCGCTGAGTCCTGTTTCTGAAAAGCCAAGTCTGGCAAGAGTGATATTTGAAATGAGATCACCAACCGAGTTACCAAATGCTAACAAGGTAAGTCCCAAGAGGGCTTCGTCTAGTAAGAATACCAATCCAAAGTTCTTTAACACCGCAATGACCTGTTCCGCTAAAATGGTTGTCCACAACAGGCAGATGTAGAAACCGATTACCGAGTACACAATCTTGTGCAGTTGTCTATAAGTTCTCTCAAAAGTTATGTTGAAAAATAAGTTAAAAGCCACCAGTGCAGAAGCGGCTAGCAGCAAGGTGCTGTTCTCTCTATCACCACTTATGAGTGCATTCCATATGGATAATGGAACATTGGCTCTTTCAAATAAGTATGGCAACAAAAAGAGCTGGAGATTGAAGAAGAGGGTTGTTATTCTGATCATGTGCTCGTGTTGATCTTCAAATGATGACTCTGCAATATGTCTCCAAATCTCTCCCTCCGTTTCAGCTTCTATAACGGGAGTTGTAATGGTGAAAATGAAAATGATGGGGGCACTTACCAGTGTCAGCCATGACTCAAATGGGAAAGCACTGAAATTAATATTCCTCACCTCTGGGAAAAGGAAGTCAACAACAGATGATTCTTCGTAAGGGGATCCGAGGTTGATTGTTTCTGAGATAGAATGTGCTGACTTTGAGGATGTATGTGAATGGACACTTGGGATTAATGACGAGGCATCATTTTGAGGGATGTCCAGCATGTCGGTAGTTAAATCCTCCGGAATCGTGGGTGGTGGGTGTCTGCTAAGAGGATGAGTCTCGGACTTGGACTTCATCATCTGGTGGCTGGCCACAGCCCTCTCGGAGGCCAGCGCTCCTGGGCCCATAAGGTGTTGTTGTTCAAGCTGCCTCAAGGTTGGAAATCTACTACTTGAGCTGGATATTGTAATGAGGGGTGTTCGCGTAAAGCTCCTGTTCCGTGTCGGAAAATTCGTTTCGGAATCAGCGTTGCTGGAGTGTCTTGAGCGAATCAGCTGCTGGTCTTGGTCGATCGACATAAGTTTCAACGAGTCGTAAAGGGAAAGTTTCAGGTTATTTCCAAGTTCGACGGTGTGGAGGTTATCAACAAATGATTTGCTTGGATGAGAAACGAGTGGAGGCGGCGCAAGAGAGCCAACATTGTCAACGGCAGAACTGTCGCCTATCTCATTCTCCGATGAGCCGTATTTGAAAGATCCGGCAGCGGCAACTTGTTGTGGTTGAGGCGATGGCCGCCGCAATAGATTTGTAGTCTCCTCATCCAGAGGGTCGACAATTTCGTCCGCATTTTGTTCTATGTTTTGAAGTGTTTCTGCCTCACCTTCGGAAGCCGGCAACGCAGTCACTGGTCGGAAGATAAGAAAGCACACGTACACTACATACAGTATGACCATTGTGATGCACTCAAATGGCTTCAGCTTTCCATCCTGTATGAAATAGAGCGATATAGAGAGCAGGCTCGCAAAGAACGCAACGTCCAAAGTGAATATCTGCTTGTTCACATCGAATGGCCGAATGATGGCCATCAAACCGATGATCACAGTGCATGCGAATGTGGCGGAGCCGATCAACTCACCTATTGCCAAAGACGTGGAATGGGAATTCATCGCCGCATATGTGGAAAAGATATCTGGTGTTCCATTGCCGAGAGAGAGCAAGGTCATTCCGGCTACTCGTTCTGGCATCCCGCACACCCTGGCGATGTAGTGCAACGTGGGACACAAGAAATTCGAGGACATGATGCCCAACGCTAAGAACAGAACTGCTAATAGAGTGAATAGTCCTATGATGATACCTATTTTCGCCGCCATCCTCCCAAATGGGGTGTTCTTCCTCGAAGAGCAGTAATAAGATTGGGCGTACCTGAACATACTGCTGTCACAGTTGTCTTCGATATACTTGCACGTTTGCAGGTCATTTTCATACACTGATATTTTGCACGAATGAGAATCGTCGTCAGTGGGTGAAATAGCACTGAAAGGGCCATCCGAAGCCGTTATGTCATGGTTAGTCGCATTCACTGTTATTGCTGTTTCGGCCAGGGATGCATAAGATAACGTAGCCATCGCCACTGTAACGATTACCGCTGACCCCAGCAGCGCCTTGGGGAGTGTCCCAAGGTTCTTGAGCCTAGTTCCGGTCATAATGATACAAAATATATTCACAAAATGGACATCACTCTCGAACGCAGTTGTTGTCTATTTTTGGCAACCCCCTTCTACCTCGTAACCCCGAGGATACTTTTCAATAGACCCTGGGGTTCCCCTGCAATCCGCACAGCGGCTCATGCATGGTGCTATTATCTCGCCGGTGTCAAGGATGCAAGTGATTATCTGCGTACAGGCAGGCTTATGCAGAACCAGCAAGAAGCTAAGTGAGTATGTTCAGTGCACTTGGGAAGAGGAATCTCCTATTATATACCTATGCATTACTGCGGTGATGAATTTTAAAAGGATATATCTTTGAGGTGGTGATATATCACAAAATATCCATATGCCATAAATTGAGATTGTACTTCTACATGATGGTTGGAAAGGAAAAAATTAGTCAAATTTCTTGATTGACTACAAGAATCGTTTGGTCAAATCCAGTAGCAGATATGCAATTGTAAAAGAACTTTCATGCAGAACTCATCGAGATATTTTTGTAAAAAAGGGATTTTTTTTGCTTATGTTAAAAAAGACGAGAAAACAGAGGTATATTTGGGGAGATGGTATCCAAAAAAAAGATGGAAATGCAAACAATGTGGTTATCAAAATTTAACCATGAACATGTAACTATAAAAGCGTAATCATCTAACTGATTTTGGAGATATGAACTCTATCAGAGAGAAAATCTCAGTGACATTCCAGTGACATACTCAGTGAATATACCCCTGCATTCTTCTACTTAAATATGAGATTCGGGTCAGTATGCATGATCAGTAGGCTGGCATTACACTAACAGACAACAGGAGAAATTATTTATAAAATCACTTTTTTTGTCGGAGAATATCAAAAGGGAATCCTTTAGTTCTCAAGTCTTCGGTCTCTAATTTCATGGCTTTAAACTTCAAATCGCCACAGAATGATCCAGAGTCCAGTACGCATACACACCCAGGTACGCTGTTGGTCACACTTTCACGTGTAGCGTTCGTACGCCCAACGGTTTCCCCGGACTTCTATTAGTGCATTAGGTGACGCACGCAATGGGCAACAGTCCGATCAGGGGCACGGCAGGGCAGGAGTACGGGCATAATCGTAATTTCAGTAAACACACTCACTCTTCTTACACGTACACCTACCCACCAGCAGAGTTACAGTGTGGGCCCTCTCCGTGCCGGTGTTTGAACGCAGGAGTGGAGGAGTTTATCAAACTTTATCACTAGGCGTAACCCGAGTCACCTCCCCTATTTTTTTTTGCTTTGTGAAACGATCTATAGATCTCAGCATTTGAGAACGGCTGCGAGGCTGAAAAAACACAAAAGACTGTCGGGTAGGGGTTTCATTGCAGTGAAAATGGAGCACTTTCGTACGATCAGAGAGTCATACGCGTACGATGATCCTCTGGCTTCTTTGAGGATCCCATTGGTTGACACTTTGATCACACCCTGGGTGTACGGAAACCTCGCCAACCACATCCATGAGGTTGTGTTTTCCGTCTTGCTCTACCAGGCTATATTTGTTGCTTCGAGGCTGACGCTATGGGCGTTTGGACCCAAGGGAATGGAGTTGAAGCGTAGGAGGGATGTGGCGATCCACGTGGTGTCCATGTTCCAATGCCTCCTGATCGTGTTCCTATCGGTCCCAGCCTTCAAGAATAGTCATCTACAGGCACACCATGTCTTTGCGCGTACCCCTTACGTGGGGATGCTGGCTTCGATGGCTGCGGGATACTTCATCTGGGATGCACTGATGTCGTTGACCTATATGAAGATGTTCGGGCCAACGTTTTTCATTCATGGAGTGGTGTCTTCGGTGGTGTTTCTCATCGGGGCTTCGGGCTACATCATGTACTATGCCCCAATCTTTTTGCTCTTTGAGATCTCAACGCCTTTCCTCAACATCAGATGGGCTGCCATTAGGTTCCCTGGCTTCATACCCGAGACGGTTGAGCTGGTGAACAACGCAATTCTCATCCTGGTGTTTTTTGTGGTACGCATATGCTGGGGCTGGTTCTCCGTGTATAGGCTAGCGTTTGATCTCTACGAGGTGAGAAACGACCCTAGGTTCAACCTGACCTTCTCTGCCATTATTCTCAGCTGCAACCTGGTGTTGGATATCCTGAACGTGTACTGGTTTAACAAGATGTTGATCGTGGCTATCAACACCCTCAAGGAGATGATTTTCAAGCAGAAGGTGGACAAAACAAAACTCAAATTACTGTAAACCCTCTGGGGGTTTGCTCCACGGATTACTCTAGAACTAGATCCATTTATATCATAGAGACGGGACGGTTCACATGTTCCGGCATATATATAACTATATACTGTCGTCCAAACGAACAATAAATTGTAAACAGTTAAACAAGTTCGGCTGCCTGTTTTCTATAGCTCTCCTTGTTGAGAAACTCGTGAGCGATTCTGATGTCTGTGTTGATGTCCTCGATAAGTGCGTCTATGACAGGCCAGGTTAGTATTAATGGGATCAACAAGTGGTAGTGCACAACATGGTGCAGACCTGGAAACAACTTACCCAACGTGGTGTAATCTAGCTGGGGCCTTATGTACCCCAGAATGTTGAAGCTCATCTTTGCACCGTAAAAGTTGTGAGGAAACTTGTGCATGATGTGTATCTCCTGTTTGAATAGAGTTAGTATATGCAAGAGGGCAGATGGGAGTAAAGTTCCATAGCACACGTACCGCAGTCTTCTCCTTGTTCTTAAAAAATGGATTCCACCCAACAGACATCACCATTGGTAACACAATGCCAAGGTCCTTGCCCTCCCTGAGGCCCTTGCCAAACCCAAACTCCACCTGGCCCTGTCCGTCAGATCTCGTGTGAATGTATGGGGCTTCGCTCTGTGCTGCCGTCAGCTTGCACCACCCGAAATACACCCCGGTGTCCAAGATATCATGCTTATCAGAGGGTATATCGTTGATGGGGACATTGGCCGTGGGAATCCCCATGGCCGAGGATCCTCTCCCAAACCCTGCTATCACGGAACTATTATGCACCGTTATGGGGAAAGGGGACTGGGGAGAGTCCGGTATGTGTATGCCAGGACGGGTCATGTTAGCTGCTACAAACGTGTGAAATCGGCGAGTCACTGAAAATGCTTTCATATATGGCGCTGTGGTATGTGTATCCCACTTTAATATTCCCCGTCATCACAGCCACTATACTATCAACCGTCCCACCATCAACTGCTCCCCCATCAACTGCACCACCTTCCAGCAACCCACCGCACTTTCCAGATCATCGCTCCTCAAGTGGGTATCTAATCTCTCCGGCCGGGCCAAGCTGCGTGCGCCTTACGGGAGCGGAGGTTTTTGGCCCGCCGCGCATGGCCTCTTCTTGCACGCGTGTGAGGAGCTTATCTACATAGGCTATAAGATGTGGGGGCGAGCGAGAGAGTGGGGGGTACACCAGGAGCGGGGGAAGAGGTGAGACAATAACGTGTCTTGTGAGATGTTGCACTGGTTGTCAGCATTGACTCGGATTCATACTATGAGAAATGACACTATACAGTTCTACACAATACGATGCATATTGGTAGTATTAATGTTGGGAGTATGCACATTTCCAGTATGCATGTACCCAGAGATACACCTAACGGCCATTAGTCTATTACATTATGATTATGATCATGCTCAAATACTATAGTACACAGGATACTTCTAATCCTGGAAAAGTCCCTCCGCCATCTATGCCTCCATTGGCTTAAAAGAGTCGATGTTTCCAGTGCGTTGCCATTCCTCACCAAGCAGTCGCAGTCTCGCAGCACCACTATATTTTTTCTCAGCAACACTTGCACTCCAGTCTGACCACATCAAGCTCAGTATCTTTGAAGCCTGGACTCCGTAGCACATGTTGAACTCATGAGCTGCTGCATCCCACCAGCTACCAGCCACCATGAAATGTGCGTTGGATAATTTCTCTGTTGGTGTGTTCAGCAGCCTCGAAACCATCTGCCAGCCTTGACTTATTGGCAGTGGATTCTCTGTCTGGGCGACACTCAGGTTTTGAGACGCGCTTAGGGTTATGCGGGTTATCACTGAGAAAACACAGCATATGCCTCCCATTCGCTCGTTGTACTGTATCTCTTCCTCCCATTTGTCGCCCTGCTTCCGTCTCCAGCCCATGCGTATTCTCCCTTCAACGGTATCGATATCACACGTGTATCCAATGATAAGAGGACACTTCTTCACAAACCTCGCCTTGAGATAGTACGTCAGCTCAGGGAAAAGCGCTTGCAGCTCGTACGCAAGGCACGCAAGTGGCACTGCCGAATGAGGAGATACCCTCACCTCTGTCTCTGCCTGAGAAACGATGGCCTTGGCAATGAAGTTGAGTATCCATTTGAATGCAAGTTCATGTGGCTTCACAATTGTCACCAGAGAGTTGATCTCATTCAAAATCCGCGACAACTGGCTCTTGCTATTAGTGAGCTGGCCAAACTTGGGGTTGATCTTCCTCTTCAGCTTGTTCACCTCCATTTTCAGAGCAGAATTCTCCGGTAGCTTCAACCGCTCAACGATATCTGTTTTGATGTCCGCGATCTGCTGCTTGTACTTCACAAACTCCTTCTCTATCGCGGCTGATGTTATGAACGCCTTTGAGAGATGCTCCTCATGTTTCTGTTGAGCAAGGGCCGCTTCTTCCTTCTGCCTCTTCTCTTCTGCGGCCTTCTTCTCTGCAGCCAGTTTTCTCTCGGCCTCCAGACGTTCCTGTTCCTTCTTCTGGTTCGCCGCCTCTTCTGCAGCTCTCTTCTCCTGTTCCTGTTTCAACCGTTCCTGCTCTTTTCTCTGTCTTTCTTGCTCCTCTAAACGTCTCCTCTCCTTCTCTAGTCGCACTCGTTCCTCTTCTTCTTTTCCTTTGCGTTCCTCCTCTGCCCTTTTGCGGGCTAGCTCTTCTTGCCTGCGCTTCTCTTCAATTTGTCTGATCACCTCCTCAACTTCACCTCTGTTCTTTTCAAACCTCGACTCCACAGACGTTAAAATTCTTAACCTTCCATCTTGTATATCATCCTCCACAACCATAGCATCACTCTTCAAAGCAACAGCTTCATTATGCAGTCTTCTCTGTATGCCCGAGGAAAACCGCTGCTGCCAATCAGACATTAACGAGTCAAATTCACGCGCCTGTGTTGCCGTTATACTCAACGATGCTCCCCTTGAATGTGCATTTCTCATGCTCAGAGAGCGTGAGTGACCATGGTCTCCATTGAGCCTTGCCATAGCCCAAGAGCGATCTGTTGGCAACTTCTCATTACCCCCTACGGCAGGTTGTGTGTAGCTGGAATTCACCCTTGTATGGGTTGGTGAAAGTCGGCTGTATGTAGATGCGATTGAGTATCTCTCCTTAATATCCATGTTTTCCAATAGCCCTGTCAGCTGGTCGGCCACCTGGGGTGCATGTCGCTTTGCCTTTTGGGGAGTGTTTGGAGTAAAGGTAGGAGATATACTTGTTGGGGGGAATCGAAAACCCTCAACAGGCGAGCTGCTAAGCTCTAATGACAACTCGTCAGCTTGTGGCAGGATGTCTTCATTGCCATTGAAGTCTTCCTCCTCAGATAGAGAATCATAGTCTGCATCTATATGGTCCAAGCTATGTTGAAATGATTCATTCCGGTGAGGCACAAACCTCATAGTTTATATAAGTGTAGAAGAAAACGTATAGAGACGTCCAGTCACAGAACAATGAGTATAAACCTTCACTATATATGAATTAACATATAAGAACTCAATATGCACAATCTATCTGTAGAGCTCCATTATGGGTACGCGTGGATGACAGCACGCAGCGTAGTTTACAGCACTAAGAAATTCCATCGGCTGAAAAATTAGTGGTGCATGTCCATACACTGCCAGTGTATGGACAGTGGATCTGCGTTAATCTCGGTGGAAGAGGTGTGTGAAGTAATACAACATTTTGGATCCAAGGATATCTGAAAGGACAAACGAAGCAACCATAAAAGGCAAGAAGGATTGCATAGAGGAGAGACCTTTTGATAGTTCAGCATGTTTGGTTCCTCGGCGGTTGTGCGCCGTGTGGGCAATCAGACCATGCGTCAGTTCTCCACCACAGCTACAAATTTCAAGGTTGGGTGTGCCATGGTGCAACCAGTGCACCACAGAGTGAAGATCGTAAAGAAACTTTTGAGTCCCAGATTTCCTGAGCTGAAGCTTCAGCCGAACGACATAAGATCGCCAAAATTCAAGCCCACAACAACACATCAGGATAGGATCCAGGAGCACTACCGTAATACGCTGGCATCGGATCTGCTCCTCATCAACTACGAGCACGATCAGCAAGACATAGACGGACTCCAGCGTCGCTCTTGGGACTACACATCTCCTTACCACATCAACCGTCCACTTAGAGCTCCAAAGGGCGAGAAGGTGCCAAGCCCAAGGATAAAGCGCAGAACTTGGAAGAATATCCCAGAGCTCGAGGGCATCACCCTCAGTTGCTGGGTGAAGGAGGCTAACGAGAACCCTTCGCTTGCCATTTCCGCCGCTCTACAGTTGCAGCAGATTACAGGATGCAAGCCCACCCCACTCTACGTCAAGACCAACGTTCCCCAGTGGAAGATCAGGCCAGGAATGAAGATGGGCGCAAAGGTTGAACTCAAGGGCAGAGACGCTTCTCAGTTCCTCTCCACTCTATCAGAGCTCGTTCTCCCACGTATAAGAGAGTTTTCTGGAATTTCCAATAGAGCAGGTGATAGATACGGTAACATCTCCTTTGGTTTGAAGCCATCGGAGGTTCTTTTCTTCCCCGAGATTGAGCTCAACAGAGATTCGTGGCCCAGGTCCTTTGGTATGGATGTGATCCTCCACACTTCCTCACAGGTCGACGTTGATGCCAGGGTGTTGCTCAGTGGGTTTGGTTTGCCATTCACTGGTACAGAGAGATTACCAAAGGCCCTGCAGCAGTAGTTATATATATGTATATATGAAAAAGGAGCCAAGGAGTTGTATATAGGTAGTAATAATGAATCCTTACGAGCTGAGTCTGTATTAGGTAGATATTACATCAAAAATCGAATTAGTTTATTCTTTCTTGGTTATTTCGTCTTTTCTATGAACCCAAATCCCCGTCCACTTCACAACACACCTATTCTCTACCATCAAATAGTGGTAAGAATAGCCTTGTTGCTCTGGCGCGCAATGGCAGCCACTCTATCACCCATGGATAGAGCAAGACCTTGACCCTTGGACCTTATACGCACATGGCCAATGATGAGACCACCCTGCTTCTCAATACACAGATTGGCAAGGGCATCCTCGCCAAAGGAAGACTTGGAGTAGAGATTGGCAGAGAGGAACTGACACTCCTCACCAATGACGGCACCTGGGGTGAGACAGTTCATGTTAGTACCCTTGAGCAAGCTCTCCAGGTAGTCCTTCAGCGTGGGGAGTGTTGACTTAATGGTGATCTTGTTCTCCCACTCAAACTCGTTCCACATCTTGCGGAAGACGGCCTCAGAGCAGGTGGATGGCTTGATGTAGTCCATGATGTCAACGTGCACGTCACTCAGAATGACAATTGTGCTGTCGTTGGCGTGCTGGCCATCGTAGATGATGTTACCGAAGATAACACCTGTATCTGCAGAGCTCACCTTGATGGTGGTCTGCATTTTATGGAAGCCATGAGGACCAATGTTCTGTGTGGTTGGCTTGTCAACAACCTTGAGGTCGCCAAGCGTGGCGAACTCAACACTAAGGTTGCGCAGGGTTTCGGTTGTTTGATTGACAAGGAGGACATCCAGCACAACATCGAACTGGTGAATGCGAACACAGGCCTCCGCATAAACAGGGTCAGAGAAGCCGGTGAGCTGTATGATGTTTCCAAGTCTTGACGAGAGATCGTCCCTGACAACCGAGGAGCCAGAAGCAAGAGCCAAGTCCTCCTCGACAACGTTAACGGCAGCCTCAGCGGTTAGTTGCCTAAAGGCAATGATATCATCGGCCTGTTGGGCGCTCTTCTGCAGCTCGTTGGCATCCTTCTCGGCCTTTTTCTTGTCTTCAATGGCAAGCTGGGCACGGAATGCCTGCTTGGTGTCATCAAGGAAAGCCTCGTCAAGTAGCTTCTCATCTGAAAAGTCCTGGGCAAGGAACCTGACGCACGAAAGGATACGCTCAGCGGAATCCTCATCGATCTTCTTCTTGGCATAAGTGGTGGAACCAACACGAAGGATGGACACCATTATGAGCATTGCCTCGGCCTTGAGGGCGTTCAACACAGAAGCGTTCGAAGAGTCCCTCGCAAACCTTAGGACGAGCTTCACCAGTGTAGTGGAGAGAGTGGCAGCAAGGTAGAAGTCACCCTCGAGGATGAGAGAACGCAATGGGGTCTTCACGGTAGATACCTTCTCGGTGGTTGCAGGTGTGGATATAAGAGCACTCTCTGTGGCATATGTACCATCTGGAAGAACCACTGGACCGTGGCGGCCGTTGCTCTTGGTCTCTGACTCCTCAGCCTCCTCCTCAGCCTCAACATCTCCGTGCGCCTTTTTCTCGGCAGCAAGAATTGGTATCTGACCAATACTGGCACGGATGTGGCGCCAGGCTTCCTGGATATCCTTCTCATCCAAGCAGTATTCACCAATAATCCACAGCGATCCACGGTAAACCTTTCCACTGGACACCGTCTTGAGGGCAACAATGAGCCTGCGGATGATGGAGGAACGCAGTTCTGGGAATTTCTCCACCACCTCCTTGACAAAACTGATCACATCGGTCGCTGCGGTGGAGTTGAGCTCGCCCATGAACTCGAGGAGCAAGTCTACCACATCTGCAGCAACCTCCTCGAACCTAATGGCGCAGGCGTGAATGGCAGAGATGAGCATCTGGCGGTACTCTGCCAGCTTTTCTTCGTTGGATGCAGCGGTACGCTGGAGCTCCTTCTTCAGCAGCTTGACGACATCCTCCACGTTACGGCTGGAGACCAAGTCCAATGTGATGTCGATGGCCTTCTGGCGCACATCAAGCGACTGAGAAGAGAGGATGCGCAGGATATCGAGGCACAGGTCATCGAGAATGCCTGGGTTGAGCTTGTGGAGCTCCAGGACACGCTCGAGGGCAATGAGCTTCACATTGTTATCTGCCTCCTTGATGGATAGCTCCACGAACTTTGAAGCAGCACCCAGAACGGCAGTCTGCGACTGGGAGAGCACGGTGAGAGTGGTTGCGGCCTCATATACGACGGTGTTGGAGGTGGCATCCAAAAGCTCGCTCACAATGTGGAGGTACTGGCTCTTGAGGTCCACAGCAACGATGGAGTCCTTTCTGATGAACTCGATGAACGCCAGCTGCAAGAGTGGCTCCAATGTTGTGATAACAGGAAGGTTCTCTTGGATGTAACGGAGCGCCTTTTCACGGTCGAGGGCGCCCAAGGCGGTGAAGGCGTTGCGCTTGCACACAGAGTCTGTCTCAACAACGAGGAAATCGTTGAGCAATTCGGGAGCATCCGGGATCAGGTGGTCGGACGCCAGGTAGATGGAGTAGATGGCAAAGGCTGCGTTTTTCCGCACGTAGGCGTGGCGGTGCTCCAGACACTGGCGACAAGAGGGAACGAGCGGTTCCAACAGGTCGGGTTCCTTGAGCTTAGAAAGGAAACGCAGAGTGTTACCACGGATGTACTCGTTGGGGTGCTGAAGGTCGTGCTGAATGGCATTACACACCAAGATCATCTCCTGCTTGAGTTTGCCATCCTTGTCAAGCTTAGGACACACCTCCCAGTAAAAGTAGAGGAGCTTTTTCAGCTCTTTGCTCTTGGAAGGCATCACATAACGGATAATGTGCATCAGCAGATCAGGCAATGGGTCACCATTTAGCATGGTGATGAGGATCTGCTTCATGGCATCGATCTTGGTCTCATCTTTGCCCTTCTCAAGCAGCGACTTGAACTCCTGCACAGAGGGCTTGCTTGCGGTGTTCAACTGAAAAACAATCATGTTAGAAAATACTCTACTAAAGGCAAGTGAAGGAGTCAATCGTCAACCCAACATGGATTCGTAAAACCATGGTTCCTATGACTCCATTCCGCATTCCCATCAGATCAACATCCTATTTACTTACCTCGTGAACCAACGTGTATGAAACGTCAGACATGATTACACCCTTTGAATTGTCTGATATGTTAATATGCAAAACACACCACAAGATAGATGTGGAAAAAAACTAATTCAAAAAATTGCCGCGAAAAGATACTCCCACTTTGAACGCACCACCACCTCTTGGACACGTCAACCACAGACTGACACGAATCAACACCCATGCAGTCAGAGAAAAGAGATCACCAACGTGATGAATTAACCCAGCAAAAAATAAAATGAAACATTCAATTAATCAACTCACCTAAAACTAGTCTGCAATCAAAGCCCAGATCAATCAAAAAACATGTACACGGCACCGGTTCTTATCTCATTTCACCATTTCTCTTTATCCAACCGCTATTATCTGTTGATGCTCTGGCCTCTCTCTCTCCCTCACCATCTGCCATGAGCCGCTTGTTGTTGACTTGGGCAGCGATCGCTCCGAGTGAGTTGTCCAACCCGGCTGCTGTGAAGTGATATGTGGGAGACTTCCCAATTGGGAATGGTGCATGAAGGGTGCAGGGGAGTAGGTTCTTGAGGGTGAGGGATATGGGTGAATTAACATGTATTATTATATTATTCATATATTGAATTTATTGGTTTCTTTTATTCTATGAAAATCGCATACAAGTTGATCTAGGGGAAAAAAGAGTTTATTAATTTGATAATGTACAATGGGACGGCTGGATAGCTGCCTGGCAGTGCGTATGTGTATGTGTGTGTGAGTTTATGGACTCCCAGGCACATGTCTCTGAGCTCACCCCAACCTGGAGGACGAGTTCCAAGCCATTGCCTTCTCTGCCTAAACTCTTTCATGCAAATCAATCAACCAGTCAATTAATCAATCATCATTATCATCATCATCTGTGTCTGGGTTGGCCACAAAGAGCCTCAGCCTGCCTGTATCGGGCGGAATATACGTCATGCTGCTCATCACACTGGTGTGTCTCTGTAACCCGCCAGCACCACCACCACCACCCATCTCAGGGACTGAATCGCCTGTTTGCAATCTCCTCAGCTGTTCTGCTGTCGAGTCGGTGGAAATCGTTGGACTATCGGTTAGCTCGTCATCTGCAATCTCAGACGCAAGGAGCCTGGGCCGCAGGTTCCGGTGTTTGATATCGGATCTCGTCAACACATTGCTGGGCCTGGAGGCTGAACTCGTGCTGGCCCTACTGGAACTGGTACGAGGTCTGATTGCTATGGGTAAACTGCTTAGGATCGGCGACTTTTCATGGTAGGACGTGTGAGCCTTACGACGCAACGCTATCACGTATTCAGACGGTTGGCCCATCCCCTCCTTTGACCCATCATCTGCCTCCACTGCAGTTTGGGCCGTACCAAACGAAGAGATTCCAGAATCGTTTGGGTTCCTTGCGGCCAATGGCGGGATATTCGTGGTTACAGAAACTGACCGCCCAGGCCTTCCCGTACTGGGGAAGTCCGGTGGGGGTCTCCTGATCACCTTGTTGGGTATTTTCTCCGCATGCGATAGAGGCTCTACCGTGAGCAATTCGCGCCGATCGTAGAGAGGTACCTGTGGTTTGGATTCAGCTATTCGGGTGTGCTCTCCGGAGCTCGCTGCGCTTTCTGAATCGTTATCGGGGCCGTTAATAGGCGTATCAAGCTGCTCCGATTCGACCTCGTCGTCTTTCGCATCCAACCTTGGCTCTTCAGTCTCAGATTCGGTTGACTCTTCATCGGTGCCACTAGGGTTGTTTGTGATCACCATCTTACGAGGGGTGTCGGGAACAGACATAGGGTCAAAGATGGGAGACCTAGCGACAAAGTTGAGATCGCCGGAGTCATCGTTCTCGCTGCTCTCGCCTGTCTCATCCCCAAGAGGGAATCGGTTCTCCTGTAGTGCAGATATGGCATCGGTGGGTGATGCTGCTGAGAGGCTGTGCTGTGCTGGCTCCTGTGAGGAAGTGGTGTGCTCGTAGCTGTTGACAAACGTGAAATGATCCCCATCATGAATTTCAGGCACGTCTGATGTTGTGTCAGGCTGGAGGTTGATATCCACAGCCACAGAACTACTATGACTGTGCACGCGACTTCTCACCTCGTCGATATCGGGAACTCTATCAAGTGTCTCCATTGATAGCCTGTGAGCCACGCCAAAACTCCCGGCTACAAGTGCTACGGTGCTTGACTGTTTGACATTCTCAGACTCCTCCGTAACAGCTCTGCTATCTCCTGCATCAAAAGACATATCTCCCTCATCGCTACTGCTACTCACAGCATCACCATTCGGATCAGCATTGGCAATCGCCAAACTCGCAAACCTCGGCTGCAGGTCCAATATCGGAGACGCGTAACTACGGTCAGACGTCTCGTGCTCTGGCTCTTGCGGTGGCAGGAGATGCATGTACCGATCAGTCAAGTCTTCGTACTCATCAAGCTCACCATCAAGAGCTGTATCGAACCCATTGTGCTGTCCCTGGGGGAGTGCCTGTCCTCCATTGGTCTCGTCTTTGTGCTCATCATCATAGTAATTGCCGTAATAGTCGTCAATGGATCTCCCTGCTTCCACTCCATTTCCATTCTCATGACCAATATTGTAGTCGCGATCGTTCTCCTCAACAAACCCATAGCTTCCATAGCTGGCCGATTGATGCTGTTGCTCTTCTGGAGCCTCGTGGTACTCGTCTTCATCCGTGTAGCTGAGTGTGCTGCGAGAGCTGTTGCTGTTTGGGGCAGCCCCCTGAGGTAGTTGTGGGGGGTTCCACGTTCCTGTGTCGTCCGAGCCTTCATGGTTGTGCATAGCAGCCTCATCCACGATTAATGCATTCAGATTATAGTGTTTGGTGTCCTTGGAGATGGGCAGAACGGCGTCGTTTTCCTCTTGTGGGTGCTCACCTGCATCATCAGAGGCTTCAAAAGAAGGATATGAAGTATCTTCAACATCCTCATTACCGTGTAGAATCTCCTTAGATAGGTTCGATAAGGGCAACTGTGTGTATGAACCATCGGGATTGCGCGTGAATTTCAAGGGCGAATATTCATCTTCGCGGAATGGTGAATATACCGAACTCGTTGGCTCTATCGCACTGTTGAGATCGATAGCGCTACCACTGCGATTTTCCTGTCTGGCCCTCGCACTGGATATCTCATTGTCCAGTGTTGTGATTAGCTCTGTTAACTGAGGTTTGACCTTTGCGACAGAAGACGTGTCATCTATACTGTGCTGATATATTCCTTGGTTCGCTAACTGCCTTCCTCTTAAGATATTTGCAGCCTCTGATGAAGTATTAGTGGGAATGGGTGCCCTGGTCGCCTCTGGGGGTTCATTGGAAGCAGGGGCCGAGGGATACTCGCTATCCGAATCTGGAGGCGGTGGTCTCCTTCTCGGCAAGCTCCTGTTGGGAGCAGGCGATCCGGTGCTTTCCTTTATCGGGGGAGATGCCACAGGTGCAGGAAACGGCGGAGAGGTGTGGGGAGTGATCGCAGGCGTACTGCTCGGTGTTGTGTGCGGAAGTGCGGCCTGAGCAAGAGGAGGAGGAGGAGGAGGAGGAGTGAAGGTCGGACTAGCAGGTACAACATGTGGAGTTGTGGTCCTTGACATGAATTTCAACTGACTCTCCTCCACCGTCGGAAGAGGAACCTGTGGAACCTGGATCACCTGTTTTGACAATGAACGGGACGGCAGATCGGCTCCGCTGAACCTCGAATTCTTGCTGCGTAACCCCTCATCGGGAAGTACAAACGTCCGTTGTCGTTCTCCCGGGGTGGCTGACTTTGTGGAATGTCTATTGCTATTGCTTGTCTTCGAGGGGGATTGTGGGGCAGGAGAGGTGCTACCGAATATCGAACCCAAGATGGAAGTCCTCTTGCGAGCGTTATCCTTCTTAGAGGACATGGTGCGTCAACAAAAAGAAGCAGAGCCCAAGTGGCTACGTTGCGTGTCAAATGGGGTCCCTTCTCCCAAAGCAAATATGGGCACAACAGTGGTCCTCAATTGCTCAACACCAGTCTTGGCAGATGCAGATATTGAAAAAACTCCACTCTTCGCTCCTCTACAGCCCTTGGTGGTGCCTTCTCTCTAATCAACTGGAGATGCCTCATTACCCACGCACCCCACCAACCACTACAGGCAAACAACGTACATAGTTATGTACTATGATTACCTAACTAGCGTGGGAGCTGTACGATTTGGCAAGGCTTTGGCTCCGGTGTGCGTCGGCCTGATGAATAGAACACCTCCCTGCCGGCTATCTGTAAGGGACGTGGAAGAGCGCAGCTCTCTCTTTTTAGCTCTGTTTTGGCGAACACACTACTGCTGGCTCTGACTGGAGAGGGGCCTAACGAGAGCGAGAACTTGTAGGAGGATGCAGAGGAGCTCACAGTAGTTGTCTCGCCGGGTAATGGGTGATTTTTTTTTTAGCATGCAGAAATTTTGAATACAGTGCAGGTAGGTGAGATGGAGAGAGAGAGAGAGACAGAGAGAGACAGAGAGAGACAGACAGACTGTAACAGCATAGAAGAGTTTGGTGGCTTGATTGATATAAAACCATTCTTGGCTTGAATCAATATAGCACAACACAGCACAGCAAAAAATACACAAAATGGCCAAGAAGGAAAAGAGTAGCACAAAGGAGGAGGGTGAAGACAACTACGAGAGAAGGCTGCCAGCTGTGTTGGCCTTTGCAAAGCCTTTGGCCCCAAAGAAGCTCAACAAGAAGGTGCTCAAGACCGTGAAGAAGGCTTCCAAGGCCAAGCACGTCAAAAGAGGTGTGAAGGAGGTTGTCAAGGCTCTGAGGAAAGGAGAGAAGGGTCTTGTCATCATTGCCGGTGACATATCACCACCAGACGTCATTTCACATATACCAGTGCTCTGCGAGGACTCTTCGGTTCCATACATCTTCCTCCCATCCAAGGAGGACCTTGGCTCTGCCGGTGCCACCAAGAGACCCACCTCTTGTGTGATGATTGTGCCCAACGGTGGCAAGGCCAAGAAGGGTGATGCCAAGTCTGCTGAGGAGTACAGAGAGGGCTTTGACGAGATTGTGAAGGAGATCCCAGCTTTGTAGGGAGCAGAATCTTTCGAATACAGCGGAGAGGGTGTGATATTGTCAGGTTGAGGTGTCTCCATTTTTCATAGGAATCATTTTGTTATGTACATTTAAAATTAACGAATTTCAGTTATACAGGAGACAATCCACTGTTTGGAGCATGCTTTTCTAAATATGCAATGTTCTTAACTACTCATTCATCTAAACAAAAACGAAATCACGCCTATGCTGGGTTATTTCTTGAGCTGAGTCCTGACCCAGCCCTCAAGACCACCTTCCACGATGATATCCTGCAGGTTCGGTCCGAGCTCTCCAACTTTTTGCTTCAGAATCTCTACCCCCTCCCCATCCTTAACGGTCACTGTAGCTGTCTTGACATCCCATGTCAAGAACCAGCCGGTTCTAATAGTGAGTTCCTTGGGAGAGTCCTTGTACTTTTCTCTCAACAGATCTATGAGTTTGGGGATCTCCAGCGTCAGCAGAGCGTTGTTGATGGAGTTCCTGAAGAAAATGTTACCGAAAGAACCAGCAACAACCAGCTTAATGTCTCTAGCAAGAATACAGGTTGCAGCCTGCTCTCTTGAAGATCCAGTTCCAAAGTTGTAGCCACTGATTATAATATCACCGGCCTTGGTCTTAGCACCAAACTCTGGGTCGTAATTCTCCATACACACCTCAGCCATCTTCTCGCGAGGAACATCATCTTGGTAAGTGTATTTACCTGGGTAAATTCCGTCTGTATTGATGTTGTCCGCATCACAGAGAACTAGTTCACCAACAATGGATTCGGGGAAACCCTCCATGACGGAACCCTCTGTGGCGACAGCAGACTCATCAAATACCTGCTCGTGGGTTATAATCTCCTTGATCACCGGGGAAGGCTGCTTGACAGGCTGACCCAGCACCTCCTCTGGAGCTCCAATCCTACCTAACACAGCAGATGCGGCAACCACCTCAGGCGAAGCGAGGAACGCCAATGCGTCCTTGTTACCCATTCTTCCCTTGAAGTTTCTGTTTGTGGCAGAAATACCAACCTCACCCTCCTTCAATAAGCCTGTTCCAAGACCGATACACGGACCACAACCAGCTGGAAGGGTGATGGCACCAGCGTCGATCAGAGTCTTCCAAGCACCAATGGCTTCCGCATCCTTCTGAACCTCAGAAGAAGCGGCTGCAATGTAAAACTCAACACCAGGCGCAACCTTGTTGTCCTGGATGACATCAGCGGCAGCCTTGATATCGCTGAGTCTCGAGTTGGTGCATGACACCAGGTATGCCTTGTTAATCTTCATATCTTTCTGGGCCAAGTCATACAGTGGGGTGGAAACCTTGACGGAGTTGGGACCGGAAACATTTGGTGACAACTGCGAGAGGTCGATAGTGAGAGTCTTGGCGTAAAACGCATCTGGGTCCGCCTCAAACTTGTTCGCTATCAAGTTGTCGAGAGTGGCCTGGTTTATACGGGGATGGTTTGGTCCCACCCTCAAGAGTCTGTTGGTGTACCAGTTGACAAGGGTAGAGTCGACGGGAAAGAGACCTGAGAGAGCACCCCATTCAGTGGTCATGTTTGCGATGGTGAGGCGGTAATCGATGGGGAGATGTTCCACTCCCTCGCCCGTAAATTCAATGGCGTGGTTCAAAACCTCATCATTGTTGAAGAGACCGCATAACGACACAATGATATCTTTACCAGTGACACCCTTGGGCAACTGACCCTTCAGCTCAACTTTGGCTACTGGTGGGATCTGCCACCAGGTCTGTCCAGTTGCCCAAATCGAAGCAGCATCAGTTCTCACGATGGGGGTTCCAAGAGACCCCACACCACCGTAAGTGTTGGAATGCGAATCCGAAGCAACGGTGAGGTTCAATGGGAAGGCATAGCCTTCTTCAATCATGATCTGGTGACCAATACCTCTTCCAGCAGGGTAGAAGTCAATGCCCTGTTCCTTTGCAAAGTTCTCAATGTTAGTGTACTTCTCGAGGTTCTTCTCGGACTTGTTCTGCACGTCGTGGTCCAGGGTGTTGACGATCTGCCTGTTGTCCTTCACCTTGGATGCACCCAGGCCTTTGAACTTGAGTGCAACAGGCCACGAGTTATCGTGAGACATCACATGTGCCGGCCTGATGGACAAGAAGTCACCGCTGTGTACCTCTTTGCCCTCACTCAGACCAACGGCATACTTTTGTGCGATCTTTTCAGTCAGGTTCTGAGCGAGGACACCTCTTGTAGAGGAGAAAAGACGAAAAGAGCCTGCACGGAGCAGCACGCTCTTCTTAGGCATTACTGGAAACCTCATATTGAAAAATTCCCTGCTCTTTAACAACAACACCAGCCTGTGTTCTCACTCTTTAAACCCACCATCTCTAGTACCTGGTGCCCATTTTTCACTCACCCCGGAATCTTGGTAGGCGACTCTCCTGCCTAGTACGAGTCATCCTTCCTTCTTTCCTTCCTGCATAGAGGTGATTCTTGCACGACTTCTCCTGCAACGGCCTTCCCGCACAACCTGCGTCAAACTCAACGCTCCTACCTAAAAAGTGCTTCTGCCATCACCACTGTGGCCGAGGTCTCTTCCAATGGCGTTGCTTGACATTGTCAGGGAAAGCGGTTTGTCTTGTTGCCTTGTGTGCTGTTTCCACCGGAGCGCGGTTCCACAGCAAAACGGCCTGCGGGTGCATGAGGACCTTAGGACAGGTCGGTACTGTGAGCCCGCAAGTAGGGTTGTGGGAAGGTACTGTGCTTGGCTGTGTGGTAGGGTGCTGCGAGCCCGTCGAGTTCAGGCCTATTTAGTGCCGGGGATGCGATGAGAGCATCGCGTAGCTGGAAAATAACAAAGCGCATCTGAAATATCTTGTGATCTATAGATCCTATCTAAGTATATATATATGCATATGCTCTGCTGAGCACCTTTTCATTCTATACAATGATAAATGCATGCCTCAGTGGGTGTGGAGTATCCACTGGTGAAGAGATTTGGTACGTACGGCTTTTGGGGATTGGAGTAGTGCCTGCCTATCTACCCCACAGTTTTACCGGCATCGCCACTAGGCCCATGACCACCTTACTTGGCACTAACATCCCGGTGTTTTTTAGAAAGAGAAATATTATATGCGCTCGAAAAGAATCCTGTGGTTCAGCTCAATGATGTCACAAATTGCTACTCCATTGCCAGACTGCTAAACGAAGTGGACAGCTCACAACGGGTGGTATGTGTTGACTCTGGAGAAGCGAGACAGAAGGCCTCATTCGAACGTCTCCGGGATGACCTTACATTGAATGCATATTGCAAATCAGACTATACCTCACTTTCAACCTTCGCCACTTGGAACACCCGCAACCAAGTTTCCACAAGGTTCACCACTTACAACAACCTCGTGTTCGAGTGCTTATCATGTGCCCATTCGAACGCAGCAGTACGCGCAGATGTGATTATCCTGTCAAATTCTGATCTCCGCCTTCAAGAAACCGATTTGTGCCTGGCTTTGTTGGTGGGAATGCTTGGTCTTGAACCAAAGTTAAGGATCGTTCTATTGGCCCCTAGAAGCGATGATGATTTCGTGCACAAGCTATGGAGTTCCAGTGGCCATACTGTGGAGATGCTCTGTTTTGGTTCTCCCCCGACCGAAAGGTCAGTTTCAACTAAATACTATCTTCCACATCCCTGTGATGATTACAAACTGGAAATAGTGGAAACTGTAAAAGCGATACTCACCAACGTTGCTGCGCAGCGACCAGATCGACAGTTGGACAGTGATATCCTCATAATGGTTCCATCCTTGGATGACCTGAAGCAAATACAATCGGCTCTTAGTGATTTGTTGTATTCATTCTATGGGGTATCTCATCAAGGCATGATGCCTTTGATCGTGCAAATCCTCTGCCACAACGACTGCATTGACTATAGTGTGATTGAGAGCGAAAGCCATACCGTTGGAACTGCTAAAATCCTTGTGATGTTGGATGATACACAGTTGCTTCTTGATGTTGAGGCCATGAACTTCTTCGCCTCTACAGATGAAGGTTCTAGACATGTAGAGTATCTTGTTGACGCGGGTATCACTACAAAGGAAGCGTATAATTACAGTTGCAGCTATAGAGAGAGGGTGCGTCTATCTTCTGGCAAGTTTTCCCTTTCGCTTAAATTGGCTCTGCTGAAATCCAAATCATCAACTGCTTTCTTCTTGAATTCTAAACAGTCCCTTGAGGAGGAAGTTAAGACAGTTACAGCTGAAGTCTCAATAGCAAATATTAATGCTTATGTTCTGTTCCTGGTGAGCGTGATGCAGACCAATGCCTCATTCGGTGACGGCGTCCTTTTCCTGTTGGATCAAGTGCCAAAACAGCGATTAGAGGGTGCCATCGCTCAGCTTAGGGCTCTTGGAGTTCTCGATGCTTTGGACGGTAGGCTCGTCTCTTCCTGTCCGCTGATCACCGAAGGCCAATACAAGTTCCCCCTCTCCAACTTCAAATGGTTCCAACTGGGCCTAGCCCTCTCTCATGCTTCCCAAAAATCATCTCGTATCTTTTCATCGATGCTTAAAATTGTTAGTTTTTTGTATGCCGTGGATGATAACCAGTATTCAAAGCACAACTTGGAGTCACTTTTGTTTGACATAAATGTGACCAAAGACCATGACCTGAGTTCTATAAAGGCTACAGAAAGTGATTTTCTAAGTTTATTGAACCTTTTCAATCGGTGCTTTGATACAGCTGACAATTCAGGGAGTATCAATTTCAGGAAACAGAGAGGTGGTGGAGGAGATGTCGAGCTGTCAAAGTATATACAGAGGCATAGAAACACATTGAACAGAGTGCAAACGACATACACCTCCCTTTACTCACATTTGCATGCATATTTTCAGAACTTATCTGTCACGGATCCCAAGCAGGAGGATATTTCGAGCTCCATTCTCAATTGCTTAGTTTCTGCTTTCTTCACCAATTGTGGTGCGGTGGAGATAATCAACAATGTGAGTGATACCAATCAGTTGAGGGTGAGCCTGCTCCCTAACCAACACCACAGATCCCCGATTCCTCTGAGAATCCAGATCAATGCCAGAAACACTATCATAGATAAAGGCGATCTGATTATATGGTACGATTTGCCGGCCCAAACTACACCTTCAAATGAAGATGGTCGTGCCGAGCCGACGGAAGATATACAACCAGCCAAGTTCACAACGGTCCTGGGTATAGCCAAGGTTTCCAAGCGGGATCTCATCAAGATCTCCAATTCATTCTATTCTTCGATGGTGTAATCGAATAAAAAAAGGGGAACTTTCCAAGGTGTGTCTCGCGTAAAGTAAATAAATATATTAAGTGATAATATGCTCATCGCTCATTTCCTTCCCTGCATCTGTGGAGACATGCACGCTAGTGATGGTCAAGAAGGGCGTGCATGGCACAGCGCCGCACAGAGAAGAGATAAAAAAAAATATGGAGCAGAGCTGAAAATATTTTGTGAGGCGGATTTGAGTATATGAGAGGTATATCAGTTGTAAGAAGTGAAGCAAGAACACACATCAGTAACGTAACTATATATATATATAATGTCCATAGAGAAGGAAGTGTAAGTTATTTTTCGGAATTTGCTTTATTTGCTTTTTTTTGTCATGGTACCAACCTTTTGTTTCTAGTAAACCTGTGACGGTTGAGAAGGCCATCCCCGTGACCTACGATCTCGGAAACTTGTCTGTGTTTGATCCAAACCCTCTTGATTCCCATAAGCTCTCGAATGAGAAAGAGGTGAATAAACACTTGCAAGACACCACAAGAGACAATGTGCAGCTGCTGATAAACCAGATATTATCTCTGCCAGTGGAGACCACCACCGACAGTTCTTCCAGCACACAGAGCGCAACCATGACGCTCATTTCTCTTCCAGAACCACTCACAGCCCTACCAAGAGAGAAGTCTATACCCAAGGCCAGACCCCCAACCAAGTGGGAGCAGTTTGCTGCTAAGAAGGGCATCAAGGCCAAGGGCAAAGAATCAAAGCTGGTGTTTGACGAGGCTACTCAGAAGTGGGTTCCAAAGTGGGGTTACGGCGGGAAGAATAAGGAGCTTGATGATCAGTGGTTGGTTGAGGTGGAGGACAAGGTCAAGGACACTCCAGACGAGCTGATTGACCCACGTACCCTCAACAGAATGGAGAGGAAGAAGTTGGTGAAGCGCAACGAGCTACAGCACAAGAGAAACCTCAAGAGTGCTCAGTAGTAGCCGTGAGTACAAGATAGACTATTGGTTTAAATATAAGGCATTGTGATAAAATTCTCAGTACATGTTTTCTACCATAATACATACCTACACACCCCCTCCCCTCGTGTGACCGTCTCTCATCACCACCTGCATAACAACCCTCTTGCGGCAATGCGCTCTGTCAAGGCGTCGGCAGCAGTGCGCTCCTGCAATTTTATGCGCGATAAGTTACCGTTAGGATGATATACATGGGGCTACGATGAGTGTTAAGATATCTGATTGTTGAGAGATGAACATTTTTTAGTGTTTGTTTGTTGTTGAACTACTATAGACATTCGTTGTATGTTTTGGTATTCCGAGTTGTGAAATCTCTCATTAAATTCGCCAGCGAGTCACCGTTGACCATCAACACAATAGCCTTACACACACACACACACACACACAATGGAGCTCGACACAGACAAGTTTGTGCCTACGATTGACGCTATCTTGGGTGTCTCAGATATGCAGGAAGTGACTGTGAAGAAGATCCGGGGTGCTCTGGAGTCACTGTTTTCTGTAGACCTGGGTCCTCAGAAGAAGGTGATGAATGAGCTCATCCTATCAAGATACTACAAGATGCTGGCAGAGAAGGAGAAGCAAGTGTCAGCTGACAAGGAGGCAAAGGAGAAGATGGAGAAAGAGGATGAGTTGATGGCTGCAAGGCTAAATCTCACCCTGAATGGTCGTTCTGCTAAAGAACATAGAGTCTCCAGGCCCATTAAGAGGAAAGCGGTGACGAAAAGGGAGCCTGGCAGTGGAGGAGGAGGTCTCAGCAAGCCGGTGATGTTGCGTCCAAAGCTTGCTGAGTTCCTGGGTGCTGACACTTTGCCAAGAACAGAGGTTGTGCGAAGGATATGGGACCACATCAAGTCCAACTCGCTACAGAACCCAAGCGACAGGCGGGAGATCCTCTGTGACGAGCAGATGGAGCCAATTTTTGGAAAGAAGATGACGATGTTCCAGATGAACAAGCTGCTCTCGAAGCACCTCTATTCTGGAGACGAGGTAGTCTCGGACGACTAAGGTGGTGGAGACAGAGTTTTGCCCTCAGGAGATGTGAATGCATGTGTCTCTGGTTGAACTCACATCGCAACAACAAACTTCAAACCTGCTGCTGTTGGTGCAGCGAGGATTTCCTCTTCAAAAATCCGATCTGAAATGAGCACGCTCAGAAGCTGAGTTTCTTGCTCAGAGTGTACTTTTATCATTGTTTTACTATTACTTCGACTACTCATGTGTTTTCTTCGAGAGCGCACGTGTATCTTTCTATATCGTGCCTCCACATCGCCGTACGCGCCTTCACATCGATGCGCACACCTCTACACCGATTTAATATAATAAAGGGACTCAACAAACCATTCAGCCCCATTAAATCACCCATATGATAAAACATTTCCCCACTGGTCACCTCTCCGCAGGAACCCCTTCTGCATTGAAGAGTGCCCATCCCATCCCCCTGCACTGCTGCCTCATACTGCATAGCGAAATGCAACTCCCCGATGCTCATCGTCACCAAGAGGGCGTAGCGTGGTGCGTGGGTGTGGAGGAGCGTGTTTTGGGGCCTTTGGCAGAGGCAGACCACTCAATTGGGTTGTGCAAAACTGTGGGATAAGATAGCAGGCATTGTTTTATTCGTTCAGCTTGTATTGCATATATAAATATATATACCTTGTTTTTCGTTTGTTGGAGACTGAGCGTCTTCGTGGGTTATGTTATGCTCGGCTAACTAGCCAACCAGCCAACCACTTTCTTCTATATATATAGTTGTGCACCACCACCCTAATGGCAGCAGCAACAACAAACAACCCGTCAATTGCGACAGTTGGTGTCCCCACAACCACCGATGCATCTTCCCGAGATAAAAATGAGGCTCTCGAGTCGGTGCTCAAGACCGCCCTGATCTTCTACAGGACACAGCCGAGGTTCCGGGACCCTGTGCCACAAGCACCGCAGCCGATCTCGGTGTCGTCGTCACAAGTGGGGAGGAAAGAGTCATCGGATACGAAATCCAAGCGCATGTCATTGAGGTTCCTACCGGCTAAGGTTCCTGTGTTCGATCAACTTCTGGTGAAACTTGAAGCCGCACTAGACCAGATCACTTTGCAAACCTTCCCACAGTCTTTTGAACAACAGACCCGTGTGGCCCTCATGGCATACTCGGCTGAATTCAAGAAGCACAGACCAACTTCAGAAGAACAGCTAGTGCGAGGCTTCTCAAGAATTGCCCAGATAGAGTATGCAAAATACGCCTCGCGAGTGTCCTCGGCACCACTCGAGAAGAGCGGAGAGATAGCAGAAGCACAGACCAACACCTTTGTGCGTCTGATCCTGAACCTCTTGCAGCATATTAAGCACTCAGAGGTCTCTGTCTCACGGGTCAGGCAGGAGCATCTTCTGGTGAGCGGCGAGCTCAAAAGAGGTGTCACCTCCTTCGCATTCATAGAACCTTCTTACCATCTCTCGGAAATCCCGTTCGCGCTGCATATTGGCACTGTCTTTGGCATAGACGAGGAATCGCTGCAGAAACTGGTGCACGAACTCAAGCCGTACTGTACCGAGAAACTGGTGTGTGGAGATCTTCTGTATCTGAAATCACACCTGTCTTATGGACCAGATGATTTCGCAAAGGCGGTTGATGGCTTTAATTGGGAAAGAGACGAGCGTAGGAGAATCGACGCCTTGATCGAGAGTATCCAGCCGTTGAAGGATACCTCCAAAAACATTTCTCCAAACAATAGGCTTGTAGTTGTGCCGCAAAACCCTACTAAGACCTTGCAACTTGTGGTTGAAGCATTCCTTGACCATGACACTTCTGCGAGTATGACAAATCCGGAGTATCCACTTTCATATGAGTCAATTGAGTTACTGAAGCAGTGTGTATCGCTGTGGAGGGTTTCGCAGTCCAGTTTATCATTTTGCATCTTAAAAGCAGGTCGCTCCACAGTGTTGAGTCGGGGTGACGGCAGCTTCTCCGCCCAGGAATTGCCCTCGTTGTTGAGGTTTATCGATGAGTTTATCCCAACAACAGGGACTTTCGACTCTCCAAATTCCTGGCCCATTGGTGAAAGGAACAGATGGGGCAGTGAGTTGGGGGCCCTATACAGAGACTGTATTGATTCTGTCCATGTGGCAGCTTCCAACATATTCCATTTGGAGAATCTGACATCTGTCAGGAATTGCTTGTGGTATGTAGAAACGTATATTCAAGATACCCCACTCAGGGAGAAGCTCTCCGGGGATGACTATATGCAAGAAATTGCACAAAATATCAGAACTGCTGTATTGGCAGCAGCTAAGAAAAGATACTCGGCAATCATGAAGAAGGTGCCCACAGATCCTTCTGTGAATTGGGGTCATGTCAGCATGTTGGCGAATGAAGTGGCTGATTCTGTCAGTGAGTTGAGGGGCAAAGCAAAGAAAAGGCTCGCTGTTAAAATGGAGATTTCGAGTGCTATTGAGTATATGACCAAAACCGCATTGATCGACTCATTCAATATTCTTAATTACATTGCCACGTATGTGCCCGAAAGTATCCACAAAGGTGACTCGGTACGTCTGTTTGAATCCCTGTCGCATGTTCGTGAACTCTTCGTTGAGAGTCAGCCTACCCCAATAACAAAATCACGAAAATATTTGAAGCTTGAGTCTTTGTTGTACCCCTATCTGCTTGAGTGGGCGCATGAGTCAAAGGAAGACACAGATAAGAGGACAGTCGAGATTTTCCGGTCTGATCCACTCAAGCCTGAATCTGATGATCGTCGTTATGGCACCTCTGTCAATGTCATGTTTCAAATGTTCAAAGAGATGCTCAAGTTGGTTACAGACCTCAACTGGGGTGATGAGTATCAGATCGCCAAGGTCACCACGGTGATGCTGCAGTGTGTGACTTCATCTGTTGTTCTGTACTCGGAACTGACCTGGAACAAAATTGCTGCTGATCTCACTGAGAACGACAAAGAAGCCGAAAAGGAGGACAATGGCGCCAATTGGAGGACGCTGATAGGGAGGTCTTCAGCGCTCCAGGCTCCATCCGCCTATGCTTTTGCACCTGAGACTTGTGTAGCCCTCAACAACATCTCCGGTATACTAGACAGGTTGAACGTTTTAGAGGAGTTTGTGGATCCAGAAAGAACTTCGAATGTGATCCAGCTTGCTGAGGGTGGGGAAGATGAAGGCAGTGGCAGCAGTTTGTACTCAATTAGAGTCTCGCGAGCCGAGAACCTACAATCCCTGGTGGCTAATCGGCCTCCAAACTCATATATCTCCATCCATGGTGTAGGTCACACGAGAATGATATACGGGGATCCTAATCCTGAATGGGATGAAGAGTTTGAATTCCTGGCTGGAGGAGACAAAGAATCGTCTCTTACAATCATAGTATGGGAAGGGAAACAGTCTTCTCCCAAGTGCTATTCCAAGCACACCTATCTTCTTGATCCTATGAACTTTGAGGGCGATGGGATTCCCAAGGATGTGGTGATCGATCTCCAGCACCAGGGCAAGTTATATCTTGAGATATCAGTCGAGAGAGAACGCTTGGATGCTCTCTTCTGTATGGGACACGCTAGAAGGTGTTTGCAGAAGGTACAGGAGAGGGCAATCAAGCTGTTTGCCTCAAAGTTCACAGACTACATTAGGTTCACATTTTCTCGTGTGAACTTAAAACATAGAGAGATGGATGGCAACACCAGTATTGCAGCACTTTCGTCGTATATCACAGATAGCTTCAGCGTCCTTGGACCTTACCTTACATTTGACGCCATGGACAAGGTGATTTTGAGGGTCTGGGCCGAGATTCTCTCTAGTGCAGACGCTCTTCTGTTGCCCTCTCTGGTTGTTGTCAAGTCGCAGTCGTTTGCCAGTGCGCTTTCTGGAAACGATGGCGCTGGAAAGAGCTCTTTCAACATCCTTAGCAGAACCTTTGAAAACGTCAAGAGCGCAATTGACGATACGAGGCCATTAAGCATCAGGAATATAGACCTCGTGCTTTCGTGGGTGAGGCAACTGGGAATGGAAGAGTTCTACAACGAGGGAAACGGTATCCCCATGGAGAGCGTGAGGAACGAGAAGTATCTGAAGCTTGAGAAGATCTCTGAATTTTCCAAAAAGAGCATCTCTGAACTGATACAGATCGTGAACACGAACAGCCCGCTCACCATGCGTTACATCCAGGAGAGGAATGTTTTCATAGAGCCCACCGAGCGGGGTTCTGGAAAGCTCACCAGGGCGGGAACGATCGCCAGAAACAGAACGATGATGAGGGCACAGGGCTCGGTGAGATACCAGAAGGAGTCGGAGCAGGCGGTAACCGATGCAAGGAAAGAGCTCCATGAGAGCAATGCAGCTGTGCATGCTGGTGAGGAGGACCTGGCGTTGCGTGTGCTGCTCTCCAGAAGGCAGAATGACTTTGTGCATAACCGTATGATAGAAAGAGAGGAATTTGAAAACTCCATTCGCACAGAAACGGCAAGCAGAGCGGCAATCTACCATTCCCTAGTTGGTTGGAAGTGAGCTACCACTGGAATGATGGCTCATACTTTGATACCACCCTCTGAGTGGTACTCTTTGGTCAGACATGTTGAGGCCTGTGAGTTTGGGTGTACTTCTGCCTGCATAATCCGTGCATAATAAGATATACAGGAACATCCATATCACATATACTCTTTCACTGTATACATGCATCGTACGGATGGTTGTATAATTGTAATGTCTCAAAAGAATATCACAACTCAATGCATGACTACATCTAAAAACAACTTTCTTGAGCAGCTCTATATCGCATCTCTTTTTGACAAAGCCATGTACATCCTTTTACTCATTTACCATTCAACACATATAACACCCTCTATCGCTTCTCAACCTCTACTTACCCGATTCGGCAAGACCCTCGTTCTTCGATCCATCTCATCGCATCTCCCCCGGCTTATCAGTAATGTGTGTCCTCGCCTACAGCCCTCTCTACATCCCGCGGCCAAAGTTAGGCGTGTGCAGGCAGATGCAGTGGCACTGACAGACAGCAAGGTGGGGAGAGGGCTTACTATGTAGAGAGAGGAGAGTTATGGCAGGTGGGTAGAGCAATTGAACAGAGTTGGGAGGAGCCAAGTAAATGGAACATTGACATTAGGGGATGTTAGTCTCTGCTTAGAAGATAGACAACCAGCCATAGACAATTGTTCGGTTCAAACGGTATAGGCACGTCATGAGCGGTAATACTCAGGAGCCAGTGGATGTGGAGGGGGATGATGATGCATGGAGCTACTCGTTTCCTCCGTCTCTTGAGTTTCTTCCTCTAAAGACAGACACTCCAACCGAGGGCAGGCGAGAGCCATTCCCGGGAACCCATAACGGTACCAATGGCATTGTCGAGGGTGAAAATGGCGGTGCACTCAACGATGCCGGAGAGGTGGAAAGCGTCGTCAGTGATGACGACGATAACGACGATAACGACACCAGCAATGGCACACATGTTAACGTGAGTTCTTTGCTGAAGGGCAATACAACCCATACCAATGGAATCGGTGATGATTCGCATTCAGGACTCAACCAATACAAGAGTAGCTTCTATGCCTCTTCCGGCAGGCAGAAGCAGCTAGAGGACATCAGCACGCAAGATCTCCAACCTTCTGGCAACGGCTCCAGAAATGAGAAAGAGAATGAAATCTTTTCGTTATCGGTAAGCGATGACCTGCAAAAGTTGCATAGGCGAGTATTATCGGTGGATAAGGAATTGCCCAGCCTCCCAGACACAAACATCATCACCACGGTTACTCCCCCTGGACCCACCCCGGGAATGTCCGTACCAATTGTTTCCGGCCCAGAAGCAAAGTCGGCTCCATCTCAAGCATCATCTGTTTCCTCTGCAAGCTTGGCTCCTTCTTTCAATATAAAATCAGCACCGGCAGACCCGCAGACGACAAAAGCAGATATCCAGACATCAGGCAACCACACATCATACACTGCGTCAAATGGTGTGTCAAGTTTTGAAGAATCTCTCGAGAATGCAGTGCTTGCACCAGGAGCACCTGCAACACCCACTGGTGGGTTTTTCTCCACCGTGAAGTCAGTCGCTGCAACGGCGGCTTCTTCCTTCTCGGGCAAAACGGGATCTCCTTCAATTGCGCCCGCAGCCCTTGCGGGCCAACATCAGATCAGTATTTCTGATCTCAGCTATGGTTCTAGTACCCAAACTGATCTTGCCAAAGCTCTCACACCTACACCAATGCACCAGAGGAGTTTTTCGGAGGAGTTATATCCTACGACCCCACCAACTCCCAGCATATCAGCCGCCAATGGCACCGCCACTGAGGTAATACCTGAAGGTGGGGTGGTCCTACATATAAATACGGCGACTGGTACCCCCGATATGCTAAGCTACAGGCGTACCAGGCGACCAAAAAGCTCCAGTGTCAACTCACCCCAGACTAGGGAACCTAAAACCCCTCCTCAAGACAAGACTGAACTCTACGAATTTGAATCCTCTTCTCCCATCACTCCAAAGGTGAAGCCAGAATTTGACGAAACTCTCTATCAGGACGAGAAATATCTCGACACACAGTATAGATTCGCCACAGAAAAGCGTAACAGTGACTTTCATGAACTGTTCAAAACAGTGCCCGAAAAAGACCGCTTGCTAGATGATTTCAGCTGTGCACTCAGCAGAGAGATCTTGCTACAGGGCCGTCTTTACGTTTCTGAGCATTTTCTATGCTTCAACTCCAACCTGCTTGGCTGGGTGACCAATGTGGTGATATCCCACGACGACATAACGGGCTTTGAAAAGAAAGCCACAGCGGGCCTCTTCCCCAACGGTATCATCATCAGTACCAATTCCTCTAAGCACTCGTTTGCCAGCTTCATCTCCAGAGATGCCACTCTCAACTTTTTGGAAACTGTGTGGAGTAAATCCATTGCTCTGAGTGAGGCAAACCATGAGAACATACGGGGGATGGATGCATTTGAGGCAACGGGCTACAGGGGCAACAAACACTCTCAAATGGATGTTAACTCTGCTCTGCTAAGCATAGATAACAACGAGCCTGATGATAATTGCAATCCACCTTATTCTCCGGAAAAGAGGCGCAGGAAGAGTACGATAGTGAAGAGGTTTGCGGTGAAGAAGGAGTCTGAATATGCCAATCTTGGTCCAGACACTCATCCTCCAACAGAGGTCAACTTTGACCCCGGCAGCAACAAGGAGAATTTCATTCGGGTGGAACAACTGGATGCACCTCTTGGGCTCGTTTTTAATATCTTGTTTGGGGAGAACACAAAGTTCCATCAGCATGTCATCAGTCTTAGTGCTGGACAAGACTTTTCAGAATATTCCAAGTTTGAGCCGGCGGAGGTGGATGGACAAGCAGTAAAGGATAGATCATATGAATACACCAAGCAGCTTGGGTACAGCATAGGGCCCAAGTCCGCGAAATGTGAAGTGCGGGAAATTCTATACGAATGTGATTTTGAGCAAAGGGTGATGTTGCAGTCACGTACAGTCACGCCGGGGGTTCCAAGTGGGAATCTTTTCACCGTTGTGACGAGGTTTGTGCTTGCTTGGGGTGAAAACAACACCACAAAACTCCAGATATCCTACAAAGTGGAATGGTCGGGCAGCAGTTGGATCAAGGGAATTATAGAGAGCCAGACGGCTACGGGACAAAAGGAAAGTGCTGCACTGCTGGTTAAAGAACTGAAGAACACCCTCAGCGAGGTTATTGATACCTCGACAGAAGAGGTTGTTGTTGTTGATGAACAAGAGGAGAAAGTTGCTGAGAACCCGCAACATGAAGTGGTACAAGCTGCACAGCTGGTGGAGGAGGCAGTCCCTCAAGGTGCGAAACAACAGCACACCAGAGGAGAGCTATGGAACGCCATAAGTCTCGACTTACACACTGTCGGCGGTTTCGTCATCTCTTGGAATTTCTTGCTGGGTGTGGTTGTGCTGGTAGGCTTAGTGATGCAAGTGTCCATGTGGAGGGAGATAAAACAGATTAGCAGGGCTCTACGGTCAACGGGAACATTCTCTTCTGATGGGGTGCTGTTGGAGAGGCTAGGCCTCCACTGTGGATCATATCGCGCCTATGATTCGTTAAACAGCAGAGCTAGTGACGATCAACTCGGTTCGCTTTCAGAGCAAGAGTTCAATCGGCTAAGAGATTTGGTTGATAGAACGGTGGAGAGGTACCTCTCTGAGCTGGGGTAATGTTTGTGTTTTTGGCAACCAAACTTATATTTAGCATATACACAATGAAGTTAAAGATGCATAATTGTCTATTGTGTTACTATGTAGTTACAGTTTCTATCGAATGCTGGCGTCGCTCACAGATTGGGCCATCGAAGCTCTCCTCTTCTTACGCTCTAGCTTCTCCCTTTCGCTGGAACGCTTCAAGCTATACTCTGCCATTGCCTTCTTTATTTTTCTTCTGGCGATGATCCAGTTCTTAATCAGTTGGTTCCTCATGATTATTAGCAGCAAGAGCACACTCACAGGTATGGCCACGTACCAGTAGTATGTCACGTTGTAGTCGAGGGCGTCGAAAATTTTGAAGTTCATACCGAAGTAACCAGTCCAGAACGAAAGAGGCAAGAAAATCACCGTCACTATGGAGAGCTGTTGCATTGATTCGTTAGTTTGAACTGAGAGGGTATTGAAGATGAGCGATGACAGATTCTCGATACTGTTCCTCATCGTCTCTATATCATCTGTATATGACAGCGTATGGTCGGCAACATCTGCCAAGTACATTTGACAAATATCTGACACCAACGAGAAGGGAATGATCTTGGATTTGGAACCCGTGTTAGAGGGCCCAGATGAGTCTACGTTACCAGTGACAGCAATTTGCTCGTCAGCCATCTTCTTTGACTGGTCTCTGAGCTGATTGACGAGCGCGGTGATTGGGGAGATTGATCGCCTGAGTAGTGATAGCTCTCCAATCATGAGGTGGAGCTCCTGTGTATGAGACATGGACGGGTTAACCAAAATATCAACCTCAAACTCCGATAGTCTCCTATTATATGCGGTGATGATTGGATAGATGAGATCCACGATGGAATCCAGAAGGGCTTGTAGCATGATGGATGAATCACATGACTCTCTCAAGATCGTCTCTCTCGTGCTCAATCTGGACAAAATAGCCTTCTCGATGTCATTTGCAGAATGCTCAAAAAAGGAAATTACTGTGCCATTGTTTGTCACAAATATTGACGCCTGTTCTACTCCCACAGCAAGCCGCCTGTAGTTCAGAGGTCTGTGTTCCTCGATGAACCTGAGCTTTCTTGACGCATGAGCTGGGAGACGGTAGTCTCTCAGTCTTCTCATCTCAGTGGTGGCTATCCTTTCCGATAGGGACATGTTGTGTCTTTCCACTCTTGAATGCGATCTACTGGCGGCATCCCCCACGGTTGGTCGGTTAGAAGATATTCCCGACCTGGTGGTGACAGGTGTCAGAGCAGCACCATCGTGATCAGCAAACATACTGGTAAAGCTCTCCCATCTGGAGATTTGGCGTCCGTCTCTCTTTGTCTTGACCAACTTCATCAACGGCAAGCAGCAGAACATGTGGTTTGGGTACCTATCCACCTTTGTTCTTTGCGGAATATCCACCATGTCTTCGATCGATAGCTTGTGAAGCTGGTAGGTACGTGCAATTCTGGAAATAGCCTCCCATGAAAGTCCATTGACGTTGATCCACCTGACCTTAGACCATGAAGGTGGGTTCTCAAGGAGATCCTCTAGCCTTCTCACGCTATCGTTCACCTTGTTCATGTATTCGTCGTCAATAGCATGCTCGTCAAAATCATCCTCGTCCCCAAACAACTGAGGAAAGTTGAATTCCTCATCATCTTCTCGGTTCTCGGGAAACACCTCGAGATGTTCTACTCTATATCTGTCCTCTGAATAATCGGTGATTGTCACAGCAGATCCCATTGATTCCATCACCACATTGGTGGTACTGATGTTGATACCTGGCTCCCAGTCTGCACGGCGTCTAGCGGCGGATGATGATACCTGCGAATTGTAGTACTTCCTCCTTGACTTCTTTCTTCTCCTTCTTGCCCTTCTGTGTGACTTATGGCGGGGTTCCTCTATCTCAATTCCAGTGGATGTGGCATTGGTGTCCAGCGGACCGCTTTCCGTCCTGAGAATAGGACCCATCATTACTCCCTGGAGCTGGCTCTCCTCATCGTCACCTTTCGTCCCGTTGGAGGGGAAGTAGCTGTTAGAGGAGCTGCTTCCCTCATGCTCGGGCTCCGTAGGTGTGGCATAGAAGGCTGCATGCGTTTCTGTATCTTGGCCCTCCCTGGAGACCCCGGAAACTCTGGAAACTCTGGAAACTCTGGAAACTTTGGAAGAACCTGACAGCTTTCTAATCACACCTTGCGGGGGGCTCAAATGATCACGGTCTCTGGCGGCAGCAGCAGTGGACAACCTAGAGCGAGCTGTGTGCAGCTTCGACAAGCGGAGGTCGGTGCCCTGTGAATGCTGCGAAATATCGTCATCATCCACGTCGGAAAAGTTGTAGTAGTCGTTTTCATAGTCTGACGCATCACTTCCCATAGGGAGATCGGGGAGATCAGGGTCTCCCGAATCGTACACCTGTGATGGCATTTTCTGTGTTCTGTGTATGGGCTAGGTGCAAGTGTGCTGCCAGGGGAGGTGAGGGAGGTGGATTTATTCACTGCATATGCTCATCCCATGGTTCTTTCCTCAACCCGGTATATTGGATCATCGATAGTCGCCAATGGTACCAGGACTAGAGTAAAATGAGTATTACCAACCAAAAAAAAACTATGGCAGCCGTTTCCTACTCATAAGATGTCTTTTCTCGTCACTTTTCCCAATACTTTTTTTTCACCTTTGATCCTCTTTCATCCCCCCTCTGCAACGCCAAGGCATAAGCGCATCGCCTCTTCTGCGCGGCTTTGGCACATGTTTGCTGCATGACGGCGTACAAAGTGAGGCCGTTGAGGGTAGTGCAAAGAGCACAGAACGGCTGCTGCGAGATCGTGTTTCCACCGGCCATCTGCCTACTTACAGTCATTGCTTACTTACTGTGTGGGTTCAGTGCATGGGTTTACTGCTACTGCGTAGGCTTAGTGCCTACTGCTTGAGATAAGATGAGAAGTGGAGAGATAGCTGGGTGGCAGCTGAGAGAGTTAGTTAAGAAAAGGGTGAATTGAATGCTCGGGCCAGATCTGGTTGGCCACAAATTGGTGTGAACATTTCATCTACACGGCTTATTAGGGCGATAATACTTTTCCTTTTTGTTTGTTTTTTTTCAGTCAAGGGACCGACAATCACACACAACTGAACATGCTTAAGGATCACCGAGGTGTGCATCACTGGTGAAGAGTATATACCCACATGGCATAGCTGATATAACGCTTCCCCACCCTTGGAATTGATCCGTTTCGTAAAATGCTGTCTAGTGGTATTGCACCTCGGAGCGGTATCCGAGCCATGTGCCGCAGCTTGCATGGGTATTCACCGACACTCGGCGTGGCAATGCACCATGGCTACAACCATCGAATCCAATATACCGACACCAATGCCATCACGATACTGGAACCAGACACCAATGCGGATGTTGTGAGGGTCCACAGCCCTTGCCAATTACCGCATATCTCGTATAGCTCCAAATTGAGATCAAGCGTTTTACACTGCAACCGCAACGGCTCCTCCGGTGGAGCACTGGTTCGCGTGTTCACTTCCAACTCAACACTGCTTGTCATTGAATCGGTCACACCGTACTCTCCACTCCAGAACGGTGGTTCTCAAATGCCCAAGGATGTAGATAAGAATAAACAAACGAAAAAGGCAAACCTGGGGTCGATAATCCAACTCCTAGAGAGAACAGTCCCCGACATGCTCACCGAATCCCTAGAGTCGGATAGTGTCTCTCCAGACATAATACTGCGCATCAGCCCCACACTCCATCCCATGTGGCCTCTCCTTAAAGGGCATGCCGTATACTTCACAACGTGCAAAACACTCCAGATAATCCTCACCAGCTTTATAGTTAACCCCCACACCAAGCTGCACATCTCGGGCGTTCAAGTGATAGAGCCAGCTTCTCGTTCGGCCAAATCAGATACCATAGATTCCAACCAGACCTCGCAACCAGCATATAGTAATGGCCTCTTTCATGACACAACACAGATAATAGTCAAATGGAGAACGTGTGCAGAGGGGTGTCCTCATCTTGTGGGTGCAGAGGACGAGTCTCACCACGGCAAGGATTTGGAAACCTCCCATGGTGATAACAGGCATTCCCATTTAACAACAGAAGCATCTTTGGGTTCCCATACCTGGTCCAGCCTCAACCCATTGCAGTTGTTCCAAAGTACCATTGTCAATGGGTTGCTCTTCAGGAGCCTATCCCTGAAAAACGGAATGGGTAACTTGAGAAGAGCCGGGCCTAACGATGCTAAGACCGAGAGAATCTTGACCGGCACCTTCACGTTCGAACTGGATTCCAACAATGAAAGAATCAGAGTGCACACCATAGACGATGTGGAGCTCATAGAGAACCGGGGCTTGGAAGGGGTGCTATCAAACGATGGGGACGGAATTGGTCTGGCACCCGGCGTGTAAATCCGGTCACTGTATATATAAATACGCCTGTAAATAAAATAAAATTGAAGCATCTACGGAATCAAAACCAATACTATTATTAATGTAATTTTTTTCATTTTTGTCGTCCCTCCGATGTGAAACCCTCAGGGCTCAACCACAAACAGAGAGAAGAATAGAGGTTTCATAACTAGTGATAAAGAAGAGATAGGCTCGTCCTTTTTCACGACAGTGAAGGCCATGGTCATGTACATTGACCAACCAACCACAGTAAATGCAGTTCAAAATGCAGACGATAACAAAGAAGTTAGAGAAAAAACCGAAAGAAATGCAAAACAAAAACCATCAAAGTATTGAGAAAAATTAGAAACTGAGCAGAAATAAACGTGAAATGCAAAACCAATAGACAAAGTTTTTCGTTTTTTTTAGGTGGTTGCACCATAAGAAAGGATAGGGGGATTGAGTATAGGAAATGAATCAATCAGAATGTGGAGACCACACTCAATACATCTTCACTTCGAAGGTGGATGTGGTAACAACACCTCCAGCAACTTTAGGTTTGATAATCTCGTGGGGAGTCTGCAACCATGCATCATCCTGGATGCACAGAGCGTCATCGAGAGATCCATCGTCCTCAAAGTCAGCTTCATCAAACCACGAAGCACCGTGGGCAAATGGCGAGTCGCTCATGTAAACGCTCTTAGGAACAGATGCCATAGCACCCTTAGAACCTAAGATCCTGTTGGCCACAGAACCGTTGGTGTATGTGGAATTGACAAGTGATGGAGGGACAGAATTGAAGAAACTGATGTTGGAGATCGCAGAAATACCACCACCAGTGCCAGAAAGAGGTGCCCTCGCAGAAGCAGGCTTGGCAGGAGAGTGGATTTCGATTGGTGTGGCTCTGGCAAAGGGGCTCCTGAGAGTTTCCTCCGAAGATCCCTCAACACTCCTGTCATCATCTAAGGTGAGCGAGGAGAAGCCAAAAGCCATGGTGTCCAAGTCTGGCGATCCCTCCATGTCAAACAATCCATCATCGACAAATCCCCTAGAGGTCGTTGGGGGTTCATATGCAAGCTCTATATGGTATTCCTGCTCATGGGTGAACCCGAGTTTGCTGGCAGCCAAGAGCTGGCGGCAGCACTCGTCGATGTTGCGGCGCTCAGGGGTGAGGCTCATCACCCCGACAATGATGGCGTTGAAGGCACGGCCAGTGATCTCAGGGTAGTAGTCATACATGAACTCGTTGTTCTTTTCGAACAACCTGAAGTTTTCATCTGTTGGAAGTGCCTTCCTAAAGGGGCACTTGCCAAACAGGGCGAATAGGATGGTGATCCCAAAGGACCAGTAGTCAGCATACTTTGCGTCATAAAAAGCATCCTGCTCCTGATTCTCGTGTTTGAGAGTTTCTGGTGCCATGTACTTTTCAGTACCAACGTCCAACTCTCTGGACTTTCTTGCATACGTAGCCAGACCCCAGTCACACAGCTTGATGGAGCCGTCCTTCATCAGAAGAACATTCTCCGGCTTGATATCTCTGTGGTAGACGCCCTTCGAGTGGGCATAATTGATAACCCCAGCCAAGGAGCTGGCAAATCTGTAGAATACTGCGGCGTTGTTGGAAATGTCCGATCTCGAAGAGTGAACCTCATCATAGAGATCGCCATTGTCGCAGTACTCCAACACCAACACAGTGTATTTTTTGGTGTCAAAACTATCTACAAGTTGACAAATATTCTCGTGCTTCCCCAAACGTTTTAGAATGGAAATCTCGTGTCTGGCCATCAAGGTGACACCCTGGATTGACTTCTTCATGGATTTGACAGCGTATCTGACATTGTTGGCGTCAACGGCCATTGTCACCTTTCCAAATGATCCAGTCTGGATGTTCTCAACAAAGCGGTACTTATCATGCAATAAGGAACCCTTCTCATATGCGACATACTCATCCATGGCCGAGTAAAGCTGCTCGGCAAGCTCTGATCCATGGCCAGTGACGACACTGCTGGGCTGGATGGTTGCAGCTGTCGCCATCTTGAAGAGAGAAGCGTTATATGATAAGTGATGCGGATAAGGAGGAAGGAAAAACAGATATATTCTTTTAAATCATGAAAAGTATCGCCAAAAGACACTTCACAGAAGTGTGGTGTGTGGTGTCGGGTGTAGTTGGTGAGCGCTGTGGGTGGGAGTGAATCAGCAGAATGGATAATGTGGGGGAGCAGAGGCGAGTGAGGAGACTAGAAAAAACTACTAAAAAAAGGGGACAACCGAAACACAAAAAGAAAAACACAGCAAGACAAACAAAAAAAAATATAAGATCTCTTCTAAGAAAAAGCAAAAACGTGAATGATTAGCCTCTTTCTCTCAGTCTCTTGTTTTGATACCTTGTTCACTTTCATCCCTTCAATGGGGGATGGATGAGCAGGGGGATGCTCTATATATTGGGAAAGGCGGAGAGAGTACAGCTCACAGGTGCGAATTCCCTAGAAGCTATGATGCCATCACCCATTTTGGGGAAGACAAAAAGCAAAGTGGCACACGCTGCGATCAGTCACCCAGCCATTTGTGTGAAGCACTCACAAGACAGATCTGCATGATAGAAGCGTCTGGAAACCCAATGGGGCAGATAAGCCACATGATGGACCCGGCTGATGATGACAGATTTGTTGGACCGGAGAAGGGATGCATATCGGCATTGCGGCCAGCCCCCGTCTCCGCAGGCACGTAAGCACAGGGAAGAGACCAGCAGCCAGCCGGAGCAGGAGCGAGCCGAAGGAAGAAGAGAGACAGCCAACCGAACGAGGAGTGCGCCGTGCCATGGTGTTTGCTCATTAGAGGGGAGTCATATTCATGACACAGTGCAGTTGTGTGTATGTATGGAGAGGGTTTATATTATCTAGAAATTTCAATGCGGATTGGCAAGAGGGTTCATGCCTATGAGTGTTTTTATTTGTCTCTCTATGCCTCTATCTCTTTCTCTGCCTCTGTCTCTTTCTCTCTCTGCCTCTTTCTCTGCCTCTGCCTCTCTATCTCTCTCTCTCTCTCTCTATCTATCTCTCTGTATCGCACTTATTGGCTAGGGAGATGTGGAGGCTTTGAGAAGGCTGGGCAAACAATAATTGCATCATCAGCTTCTGGAGACCAACCTGAACTGAAATAGGATGGTTATCTCCTACTATCACCTCATGTGCTTTAGAAATCAGGAAACCAGGTTGTTCCATTATCTGAAGCAGTACGGGGCTAGTGGATTAATCAGTAGAAATGGCCCGTTGGATGGCAACGATAAGCATTTCCATACATGCCTGTACAATCCCACGTGAACCTCCACCGCTCTGCCAATGGGGAGTTTATGGACTGATAAGACACTGGGCGATGAGGGATAATATCACTGAGACACAGTTCAGGTGCATAGGTGCACCGTCGAGAGGTGTGTTCAATGGGGTCCATGTGTACAGGTGCGCTCGTTATCGCTGATGCCGATAAACCCCCATGGCGTCCTCGCCCACCTTGAGCTGAGAGGTGCGTCTTATCAGTGCTGCCGTGAGAAATGATGCATAATATGGCATTTGATTCAACTTCCATGTAGTTATGTCCCCCGCAATCACGAGTTTACTTGCAACAAATATAACGATTGGATTACGCCAGTTGCATTGAGGAAAATACAAGCCAATGATAATGAAACTAAAGAATATAAGAGAAAAACCTAATAACCGCCAAATAATCATTCATAAAAAAAAAAGAGTATACCTATATATAAGAACAACACAATGGAATAACGATTGTTCAGCTAATCCCTGGTGACCAGTGAGATGGCTAGGCAGTATCGCCCAAAAAGCCAATGGTTGAGATTATAAAAGACAAGCCGGTCACAACAGCGGTAGCGGCATATCCAGACTTCACCTTGCTGAGGTTGGCTTTGGTGTCACCTCTTATTATTGCGCTGTTGACCTCGTCCTCCAATGCAGCGGCATCCACCTCTTGCTCTTCTTCTTCCTCTTCTTCAGCAGGGGTGAGCTCTTCCTCCTCCGAGGACTCGCGGCCCAAATCACGGTAAACAGAATTGTCCAATGGAGAAACCTCGTCTTCGAGCTTCTTCTTGATAACGGGTGTCGCCTTCTTGGCGCGAGGGGCAGCTTTGGCCTCACCAGGAATGGACAAAATCTTCTGTTCGAATGGCAAAGCCCTCAGGAGGTAAACCACAGAAGCAATGGGGAAACCCAAAGACGCATAAATGAGGTATGGGTGCTTACCTCTTGGAGGGGCACTGCTGAACGCCAGGGCAAGCAACGTTGTGGCGATAGACCCAAAGGAAACAACGAGCCCCCTTGTGGAGTATATGACCTTCTTAAAGGTGATCTTGGCCTCATCACGGTTCTTGTTGTAGAAGTCCTTCAACAGCACATCGACGCCACTGAACGCTGTATAGGACAAAGCAGTGGTAACGATGCCCAGGGACCCGGTCCCCACAATCTTCACGATGGTTAGACACCTTCCCATTTTTCGAATACGTTGAGCTGCAAAAGGAATCAGATGATGGTATGAGTACGGTATGAATATTTTGGCTCAATGGCAAATATATAGGGACAATTCTCACTTCCCTTACAATTTAGACATGTATGAAACCATCTCCAGAGACGTCTCCAAGGGAGACCTTATGGGGGTAAATGCGGCAAACGCCATCCATCAAAACGATCCCCCTATGGTCACAGTTAGTGAGACACACATCCTCTCAATGTGTGTCTCACTACCAAATCTTTGCCTCCTAATACAATCTGCCAGTCATGCGGTAGTGTAGTGCAAGAGAAGAAGACCCCGTGCAATGGAAAGAAAAGAAGAGAGGGCACGTACAGCAGGTGGGTAGAGCGGGCATCCTTCGCCTGTAGTGAGTGCGCCGACAATTATCGGCTGGAGAGGAGTTGGGAAACGGGGCGGCAGCACGGGCAGCATCTAGGCAGACATATGCGGGCATAGGTTGCCGGCCACTCACTCATGAATATACACCATCAGCTATATCTCATGGCCAATCAGTAAATATTCAACAACAAAACTCATATGTGCCAAAAATTGGCATTTATGAGTCTTGTCTCGCGGCATTGTGATGGTGATGCACAGAACGCCTATCGTCTCGCTTCCTGCTGGTTCACGCCGTCTGTTTCATCATCTCACCATAGTGGATCATGTAGGGCTCCCCCACCTTGATACATCAAGGCTGCGTAATCGTGGACGCGATAATGTTGTCCCCTCTGCCAGAGACGCAGGAAGGCCTACTACGGCTCTGTCTCTGCTGTACAAAGTGGTCAGTATAGGCGAATCACGTCCCAGTTTTACCATGGCTGCACGCTTCTGCCATGTAAATCCCAGTCTGCCTATCAAGGCCCTTTACCGGCCCGGTACCCTCATCGCTAGGCGCACTGAATTCCCCACGCCGGCTGAGTCACCACTAAAGGTGCGTCGACGAACGAAATTTCACCCCTATAAAGGCGGCCGTCATGGCTCTTTTGTGGATCATGATACTTCCATTTTCTAATCATCCCATCTCACTTTGAATAATTGATCATCCATCAATTACTCCTCCACATAGTAATTAAAGATGTCTTTCAGAAACTCCACTATGCGCTTGGCCCGCATCGCTGGCTCCCGTGCCACTGCTGCTCCTTCAAGACGTGCTCTCTCCGCCCTCGCTACTGCCGCTGCCCGCCCAGTTGCAGTCAAGAGAAGCGCCGCCGTCTCTGCCACCCGTGGTATCAAGAACATCAACTTTGGTGGTGTGACTGAGACCGTACACGAGCGTGCTGACTGGCCAAGAGAGAAGCTCCTCGAGTACTTTAAGAACGACACATTGGCTCTTATCGGCTACGGCTCCCAGGGTTACGGCCAGGGTCTCAACCTCAGAGACAATGGTCTCAATGTCATCATCGGTGTCCGTAAGGGAGGTGCTTCTTGGAAGGCTGCCCAGGAGGACGGTTGGGTGCCAGGAGAGAACCTCTTTGACGTGAATGAGGCTATCACCAAGGGTACCATTGTGATGAACCTCCTCTCCGATGCTGCTCAGTCTGAGACCTGGGCCTCCATCAAGCCTCTCCTCACCGAGGGCAAGACTCTCTACTTCTCCCACGGTTTCTCCCCAGTGTTCAAGGACCTCACCAAGGTTGAGCCACCAACTAACATCGATGTCATTCTTGCTGCTCCAAAGGGCTCCGGTAGAACCGTGAGATCCCTTTTCAAGGAGGGCCGTGGTATCAACTCCTCTTACGCCGTCTGGAACGACGTGACTGGTAAGGCTGAGGAGAAGGCCATTGCCCTTGCTGTTGCTATTGGTTCCGGTTACGTGTACCAGACTACCTTTGAGAGAGAGGTCAACTCTGACCTTTACGGTGAGCGTGGTTGTTTGATGGGTGGTATCCACGGTATGTTCCTCGCCCAGTACGAGGTGCTCAGAGAGAACGGCCACACCCCATCAGAGGCTTTCAATGAGACCGTTGAGGAGGCTACCCAGTCTCTTTACCCATTGATCGGTAAGTACGGTATGGACTACATGTACGATGCTTGCTCTACCACCGCCCGTCGTGGTGCTCTTGACTGGTACCCACGTTTCAAGGATGCATTGAAGCCTGTCTTCACCGACCTCTACGAGTCTGTTAAGAACGGTTCCGAGACCCAGCGCTCCCTTGACTTCAACTCCCAGCCAGACTACCGTGAGAAGCTTGAGGCTGAGTTGGAGACCATCAGAAGCATGGAGATCTGGCAGGTGGGTAAGGAGGTTAGAAAGCTCCGTCCAGAGAACAACTAGGTTTGCTTTATTGCTCATCCTATCAAAACAAACACATTCATAAATGGTCTTGAATGACTTCATGATTTGGGCTTATTGTGTACTAAAAATTCTTCTTTTTTATTTGTTCTAATTATTTGCTTTTTGGGATCGGTTAAAAACTTTTACATAGCATGGACAGTGTTTAATGAATAAACAGCTTCTATTAAAGACATGACATTATCGATCAAACGCAGGCCACTATTGAGGCATTGATATGTCAATTGGGGGCATACCTTTGTCTATGACCATCGACCGTCCTTATTCACGAGTTTCAAAGCCCTATCGGCTATTTATCGCAGAACCAATGTAACTCTTCAAAGCCCTGTCAATCGTACTGTTTTTTGTGAACCGTTTCTCCCTCCATGGAGTGCTTCGGGGACTGACGTGCTTGCCTCATCAGCACCTCTCTCCATCCTCCCCATGCATCTAAAGGGAGGATGAGTGAAAAAGTCGTGCGATTTCTGAACAGATTGACCATCTCACGTGTGATTGAATAATTTGGCAAGAGATATGCGGAGTTGAGCTGAGGTGCATATACATACGCCGAGGTGGTAACAGGCATGGGGATGGGGTGAGAAGAGAGTCCCCCCGTATATAAGGAGTTGAAAATGCCCATTGTTTCACTAATTGACCTTCCCCCTGAATTGTAGGTAACACAGTGTATATAACCGCAAGATCATTGAAGCCATGTCTATCCCACAGCCAAACTCCACCCTTAGATTGGGCTCTACTGCCCCAGACTTCCAGGCCGACACTTCGAACGGTCCAATCTCCTTCCACGAGTTCATTGGCGACTCCTGGACCGTTCTTTTCTCCCATCCAGATGACTTCACCCCAGTCTGCACAACTGAGCTTGGTGCCTTCGCCAAGCTCGAGCCAGAGTTTGCCAAGCGTGGTGTCAAGCTGATTGGTCTTTCTGCCAACGGTACCGAGTCCCACAAGGCTTGGATCAAGGACATTGACGAGGTGACCGGTTCTCACCTTTCTTTTCCAATCATTGCCGACCCATTGCGTAAGGTTGCTCTCCTCTACGACATGATCGACTACCAGGATGCCACCAACGTTGACGACAAGGGTGTTCAGTTCACTATCAGATCTGTTTTCATCATTGACCCAAAGAAGAAGATCAGACTGATCCTTGCATACCCAGCTTCTACTGGTAGAAACACTGCTGAAGTTCTCAGAGTCGTTGACTCCTTGCAGACCGGTGACAAGCACCGTGTCACCACCCCAATCAACTGGGTTCCAGGTGATGACGTCATTGTCCACCCCTCTGTCTCCAACGATGAGGCTAAGACACTGTTCCCCAAGTTCCGTATCATCAAGCCTTACCTTCGTCTCACCCCACTTGATGTGGAGCAGAAATAATTTATTTTGTGTATAAATTAAATGGTATAATTGGTTATTCCTTTTTGGTGTCTTGGAAATCGAATAAATGCTATGTAATATTTTCGGATAAATGACCTATCTATGGTGGTTGGCTTTTTTTGCATAACAACAATGCGTAGCATACAATGTTTCTTTGTGGATGTGAGCAGCTAAAGGTTACATACAGGCTGCAGGGTCTAGTATGCACAGGGCCGTTTGCACTATATGATATGCGTGGATGGCTCTACCGTGCCACAGTCTCAATGCCTTTTTTTTTTACGACAATAGCAAACATTTAAAATATGAATGTCTTATTATGTGTCTTGTGTCTAACCATCCTTAAATGCATAAAAGGTAGTATTGTCTCGGAGCTCCAAGAGGAAATCGTTCCCACAGAGAGATCATGCACTGGAGTAGCACCGGCAGGAGTGTTCAACTCCTACTCTGGGTTCAGAATAGACAGGCAGATCATAGTGGAGAAGGACGGCAAGCTCAACCATGAGGTTCACCTCTATGTATGCAAAGAGGGACGACTTGCAATGGACATGACCACTGGTCTCTCTAGGGGTTTCTCTCGAAGTGGCATAAGGTGGGATCAGTATATCTGTGATAACGAGAGTGACAACTGCTTTAAAGCCGCTCGTAGAAAAACATTTGCACTGAGAGAGTTGAACTTGTATTTTCCGGGAACTCTTGTTGGGGGTCTCTTCCAGTTGAACAAGAACGCAGTACCAAGCGGGAATATCAGCATGAACGCAGAGGCCGCAACTCCGGTTGCACCTTTGATGGCCGATAGCATCTACAATAATTGGGTGGAGGCCCGGTCAACAGGAGAGAAAGTTTATCATATACCCCTGTTATCCTCGCCTGACTTGAGCCATCGGAGACATGCATCATTGCTTTCAGAGGATGGCAAATGGGCCAAGAATATTTCGGTAAATGAGTCGTATAATTTCTCCGTAGAAGCCAGAAACCTCTTGCGCCAGGCGTTCGATGCTGCGACATCGGAGATGACCAAACTGATTGACGGAAGAAAACACTGGGCATCAATCATCGGTAAAAAGAACCTTCTCAAGCATTTCGCTCTTCGCAAGCTACTGAGTTCCAGCTTGCCCAAGCCGGAACTCGATAAGCCCGATTTCATGACCCTGGTGATGCTGGCCGATGTTGTACCAAAAGAAATCTTTGAGAGATTCATCATTGTTCTTCAAGGTGTATATAGCTCAATCTCCCAAAAGGAAGAGGTGTTCTCGTATAGCAAAGCCTGATACACTATACACCCACAGCTCACAAAACAAAATATGTGTACAGACAGAAAACAGTCTTTATTAATGCTATTCCAAAAACTTTTCGAAAAAAATGTTGGATCAATGCTGATTTGATATCAAGAGATATCCATGAGTTCTTACATGTTCTTACATTTTAGTTTTGCCCTCTCGTCACCCCCGTCGGCAGCCTTCTGTAACCATTTCTTTGATTCCTGTGGATCACGTTCACATCCTATTCCCTTATCCAGGAAGTGGCTGACGGCAAATTGAGCCTTTGGCGAACCAAACATAGCCGCCCTGTGTGCCCACTGGAATGCTTCTTCTTCGTTTTTCTCCAACTTTTCCGACCCTACCAAGTACCACGCACACATTGCCAGCATCGACTCGGGGTCACCGGCTATAGCCGCGATGTTGTAGTAGTGAATGGAGAGATCAGGATCCTGGGGTATGAGCTCTCCAAGCTCGTAGTACTTTCCCAGAAGGGCTGCAGACTTCACGTGACCTAGTGAAGCCGCTTTAACGTATAGTTCCAAAGCGTAGTGTACATCCGCTATTATAATATCTATGAACCCCTCCATGTATATCTTTCCCAGTTCGTAGGGCGCAGCAGCAGTAAGCTCGTTTGCCTGATTCGTAGCACGTGACAGCCATTGTATTCCTGCTTTCTTGGTATTGACGTGGTTGTCAGGGAATCCCATCTTTCCGTTGAACATATAGTATCCTAATTTGAACATTGCAGCTGGATGGTTTCTACTTGCTGCAAACTTAAGAAACTCCACAGCCTTACGAGAGTCACGTCCAGTTCCTAGACCCTCCTCGTAACATAATGCTGTTCTGTAGCCACACTCCACGTGGCCATGCTTGGCTGCAGCCAGGAAAAGGCTGAATGCCTCCTTGTTGTCGACTTTCCCAAAAGCTCCAGCCGCGAAAGCATCCCCAAGAAGATACTGTGCATCGATCATTCCCTTATCACTCAGTTTTCTTAAGTAATGCAGGGCCTCTTTGAGAAACTCTTTTTTTGTTTTATTCTCCTCGACTAGCGAAGAAGACGAGATATTTATTAGTGAGCCCATCGAAGCCGCTTTTGAGTGCTTCTTTTTGCCGAGAGACTGAGATGAGTTGTTCTGTTTAAGCGTGGAGGCCAGATTGCTGTTGGTTGACATTGGTGATGCTGCATCGTCCATCATCAGGGCCGTCTGCAGCATGTACTGCGCGTATTGGAACAGCACGTCTGGGTCGTGGGATTTTTTGGCATTTTTCCTGTAAAGATCGATGGTTTCGAGACGGGGCGTCAAAGACTCAGAATGCTCGCCTAAATGCTGTGCAATGAAAGACTGTGAGGGGTCCACGGAACTAGACCCGGTGAGATCTGGTGAGATCGATGATGCAGACATGCTGCTACGTGGATCGCTCCTCTGGAGAGGAGAGGGTACTGCCATCTCGTAGGAGGAGTAGTTTGGGCTCGAACCCACTGTTGTTGAGATCATCTGTGGGGTATATTGCTCAACCCGGAACATCTACACAGGCTCCTATAAATACCTATGTGTGGGTTGAGAAACAGATGTCACTGAATCCCTCGAAAATGTTGTTCCCCTTATCCCTCTCCTAGGAACCTGACGCGTTTATATGCGAGCGACTGCTGCTAATTCGAGCTATGCACGTCACGCTCCGTTTGCTAGAACAGAAAATTCGGAGTGCAGGACGCAGTTTCAGACAGATAAAGCGTGGCCAGTCGGTAGTGTAAACAAACAACTAAATTTAGCACTGTGGTACGCTTGTCACAGTGGGTGGGGACCTGGAGGCAAGAGAGAAGAAGTAAGTGACAGTGGCCGGTTTCTAGCAGAATCTCTCAAATATACACACCTTCTAGGTGCGACGATTCATTGCGCTTTTATATTCTTCTGCTTGAATGCCAACGTGGCTCGAAGGGATTCTACTGGTGAACCTAAGGGTGCATTGGGCGCCGCATTCGATTTGTAAACAATCGATAAAGGAACGCTCTTGGAGCTATTTTTAATCTGGTTTGCATGAATTAATTTCACACTCAAATTGTGCAACTCTCCTGCAAGGCACACATCATCGGGGTGCATACTAGGTGGTAGGCAAAATAAACCGCCTGCAAAGGGATGTTGAATCCTTCAAAGAATGCCATGGAGAGTTAGATAACTAGCCTTGAAGTGTTGTTAAATCTGTGTAGAGACATTTTCCCAAAATGCGATGCTATCAGCTTCCTGGCATTAAAAGAATCATTGTTAAAAGAAAAAAAAAAAAGAGCTATTCCTCCTTATCGCGCCACGTGGTTTAGACCGGCCTGCTTAGGTTCTCGTGAGAGGGCAGAATATGCATCTCCGAGATGAAGACCTCCTCGGGGATGCAGAATAGAAAAGATGGTTAAATTGGCAATACAATTCACGATATACGTACTACTATTAAAAGGAATCTCATTTTTAAATAAACCATATTCTAGAACCATTAGAAAACATCCAATAAAGTGGAAATGTTGAGAGAAAGGAGACTGTAATAACATCAATACCATCTCCAAAATGAAAAGTTGACATTTCAAAATTGTAGCAGTGGAGAATTTCCAAAACAACGAAGAAAATGCAGAGGTACTACTGTACCCAAAATTCAAAAACCATGAACACTGGAAGTACACGTTCCAAAGCAGCAAAAAAAAAATATAATACCCTCTCGGGGCTTTTTTTTACAAGTAAATCATAGTATAGTGGTTCACCCAACCTGATTCAGTACAACTTAAAATAATATTGATTTGGAGGGCTCAATTATGTGACTTAAAGGTGGCATGCAGCTGAAGAAATAAATATAGCAGCCGTTCTAGTATAGTGGTGAGTACACTTCGTTGTGGCCGAAGAAACCCAGGTTCGATTCCTGGGAACGGCATTTTTTTTCGTTTCCCCGCATTATGCAGCAGTGGCTCTATGTATGTTTGCCAAGGATTTAAAGGCGCGCAACACTTCTTTCGCCTACCCCACAAACAATTCACACTTTCCGCCTGCACATTGCACCAATAATGCAGGTCTTGCTTTTATACGATATTTTTTGATATGTTTATCCAACATTGTCGCAAGGAGACCAAAACAGTTGCGGAAACTCTCAAGCCACCGTTGATCGCTAAAGTGGGGAACCCCCAACATCGGCGCAGGTTCAAATGCCGATTGAACGTGGCACTACCTTTCGTCATAGGGCATTAGGGGGTGCATGGAGGAGGCCAGAAGTGGAGGGATACCGAGCTACTCATCAGTCTGAAATTAACACTCAAGGAGTTTCCGAATATATCGAAGATAAGCTTTTTATGTTGATTGCAGGTTCATCACTCTGGACGACAATTTGCATACATCTTCTTCTGTATTTGCTTCCCATCGCAAAAGGTGGACGCTTGAGAGTGATAGTTCAGAACAGAGTGCGGGTTTGACACTAGGCGGCCTCGAGGGCGAAAAATCCACACCAAGACTGGCTTTAAAGTTGCTTCGTTTACATCCGCTGCTTATACACATTTTTTCAATTCGCTATGTTTAAAAAGTTCATGAATTCGTCGGAGAAATCCACCCGAAGGGATTCGGCGCCCCCTCCGTTTGAGAATGGCGTTAGGCCCCAGTCCTCGTCAGTGAGGTCATCCAGCATGTCCAAAATCGAGCAGCCAAAGGCGTTGGACAGACAGGCGTCTAACTTAGACAGTCTCAAAGAGCACCCAGTACATATAGAAGTGGCTAACGTTCCACAAGAGGAAGAGGATCCAGAGTTGGAATTGAAACCCATCACGGATGACCCGGATATGCCGTATGGTGACGGTTCTGACAAAGTGTTCGGCATGGAAAACTTTGGAAACACCTGCTACTGTAACTCCATTCTTCAATGTTTGTTTTACAACGATGCATTCAGGAAGGCGATTCTTACTTATCCCGAGAGAAACCCTGAAGAGCCCAGAAAGAGGAAGACCAAGGTTCCGGGTTTGAAGACCCATGCCTTTGTGGCATCTGTGCTCGCGGCCCAGAACTCGCAGAGCAATGGAGCAGACAATGGTGCAAATGGACAGGAGAAAAAACCCGTACGGCGTACATCAATCTTCGGACTAAAAAAGGACTCCAGCTCATCACCATCATCTGCCGGTAACGGTGCAAGCTCCAACGGTGTTGCTACTAACGGTTCAAATGGAGACTTGGGTGCTAATGGTGGTCTCCCACAGAGTAACGGGTTTGCGTTCAGTTCGGCCAACATCGAGAAAGTTATGCTGCAGAGATATCCTGCATTCAAAGAGCTCAGCATCCAGTACGTCCTCAACCAACAGAAGAACATCTCAATTGTCGGGTTGACAGGCGACCAGACGGCTAACTCCGAGCAGCGCAAAAGACAAGCCCTACTTAAGGGACCGATAATAAACGTAGACCACTCTTACAGCAAGACATACGGAATGGATCAGACACTTTTCACGGCACTCAAAGATGTGTTCGAATGTATGTCTGAGAGTTCCAGCAAGGTGGGCATAGTTTCACCCTCCAAGCTCATTGAGGTGTTGAAGAGAGAGAATGAGCTGTTCAGAACTTCGATGCATCAGGATGCCCATGAGTTTCTCAACTTTTTGATCAACAACGTTCTGGAGACCATTGATGGCACTGGTATTTCCAAGACCCAAAGCCAGATTCATGATATCTTCGAGGGGCTTCTCACTAGTGAGACCAAGTGTCTTTCGTGTGAGAACGTATCGACCAGGGATGAAAAGTTCTTGGACCTCTCAATTGATCTACTGCCCAACACTTCCATCACTAACTGCTTGAAGAACTTTTCTCAGAGCGAGATGCTCAACGAGAACAACAAGTTTTACTGTGAGAAGTGTCACTCTCTCCAGGAAGCTGCAAAGACAATCAAACTAAAAAAGCTCCCCAAGGTGTTGGCGCTCCATCTTAAGAGGTTCAAGTACACAGAGGAGCTCAACAGGAACATGAAGCTCTTCTATCGGGTTGAGTATTCCAAAACTTTGCGTCTGTTCAACACCACTGATGACACTCCCGTACCTGACAAGCTATATGAGTTGTACGGTGTGATCGTGCACATTGGAGGTGGTCCCTACCACGGCCACTACGTTTCGCTCATCAAGACAGAGCGTTTTGGTTGGCTTCTTTTTGATGACGAAGCAGTAGAGTCTATCGATGAAAGCTATGTGCTGAGATTCTTTGGCGATGGTCCAGGACTGGCTACCGCTTATGTGCTCTTCTACCAGGAAATTTCTGAGGAAGAGTACAGAGAGAAGAATCTCTATAATGGATTTGACAACGATTTCGACGAGGAAAAGCAACACGAATCCAGCGGGGTGTCATCGGGGCGCAACATGAGCGGCAGCACTGTAGGGGACCACGAGCCTCAAACTCGTAAGAACAGTATCCCACTGAGCACATCGTCTGTCCCCCACAAGGACATACCCAACTCAAGTGCAACATCCACCACGATCGCCGAAGGTAACGATTCATTTGATGATGGGTCTGAGGTTATCTTCAACAACGTGAATTATGAGATGCATTCCCGTACGCAGAACAGACCATCACATTCTGGCTCATTCTCCTGGTCAGAAAATCGCTCCTCGTCCATCAGTAGCAGCCCTTCGATCCTTGGATCTTCTCCCTTGACGAAGCTGCGCCATACAAGTACAACTGCGTCTGTCACCTCGACAGCTTCTTCCACCGTCAACGCTGATGGAGGGAAAAAGAAGAGCAGGATGTCTTTCAGCTTCAAGATGAAGAGCTGATAGTGAAGTGAATGAACATTTAATGGTTGTTCTGGACGGTAAAACAGGGGTTGTACATTTGCATATATATGCTTTCAGGTCTTAGCATTTCATATTTGAGGTTGTTTCTGTTTTTTTATCCTTTTGTTCTTGATACTGTTTTCTACTTAAATGCTTGTTCTGTGGGATAGAATCCCCGTGTTTATAGTCTCAATTGAAACAAGCTTCATCCCACATTGCTCTTATAGGATTCCATGAACTCGCACTCGCTACACAGAAAGCGTCTATATGATATTTACGTCATTAATGCATGTATTCGTGGTTTGGTTGTTGAGGAGGGCCTCAAACATGCTATATAGGAGCATTGTTGAATAAATAAGAAACCGACTCACCGAAATGCAACCTCCTGATAGCTTCTGCCAGGGTGCCGCTGATATCTATCATTTGAAGCTTATTGCATTGTTCCATGTTATCAGCCTGTGGGATCGAGTTGGTGCACACGACACGAGACAGAGAGCTGTTGTTTATCTTTTCCAGAGCATTACCACTGAAAATACCATGTGTGATTATAGCAATCACCTCCTTAGCACCCTTTTGCAACAGTAGATCGGAGGCTTTCACCAGCGTACCGCATGTGTCAGCCATATCGTCAACAAGGATACAGATCTTGTCAGAGACATCTCCAACTAACACCATGCGAGATACCTCATTTGCGCGAGCTCTCTCTTTATGGATGAGGGCAAAGTTGAGATCAAGCTTGTCCGCTATGGCAGCCACCCTCTTAGCTCCACCGGCATCTGGTGATACCACAATTGCGTCCTGGTAGTTGATATTTTCCTTGATGTATCTGAGAACACTAGGCTCAGCGTAAAGGTTATCCACCGGTATGTTGAAAAAGCCCTGTATCTGCGAAGCGTGAAGATCCATAGTTATCAGGTGATTGCAGCCAGCCGTTGTGAGCAGATTGGCAACGAGCTTCGCAGTTATCGGTGATCTTGACTTATCCTTCTTGTCCTGTCTAGCATAGGGGAAATTTGGGATCACCACGTTTACCCTCCTTGCGGAGGCACTCTTGCAAGCATGAAGCATGATCATGAGCTCCATCAGATAGTCGTTGATGTTATCGGTTCCGCAACCCGTTTGGATGATGTACACATCCTCGTCTCTCACGGATTCTCCAATGATGACAGCGGACTCCTGGTTCGAGTATTGCATTCCGTTCACTTTGGCAATCTTGAGTCCCATGCGTTTAGCTATCTGCTGGCATAGCTCAGGGTGGGAGTTGCCAGCCAGCAGCTTGATGGAGTTCTGGCTCTTCTGCAGCGACATGCCTTCTTGTGCGTTGGATTCTTGTTGGGAGAATTCAGAGGCTAACACAGGCTGCGTCTGAATTGTATTCAGTGACTCCGTCATGTTAGACTTCCAGCACGAAATGCTGGAAAATATGGAAATCCCAGACTACCATCTTTCTTTGGCAACTTCCAACATCCTCTCTCTCTCACTCACTCCACAGGCCTGAGAGGACAGGAGATGAAGAGGAAAGAATTCAGCATGCAGCCTAGCGGCACGTGATGACTGGCAGCCAATCCATCGGCCTACCTACCGTCTATAGTGTCTATGTAGGAGATAAGACGATACGGTGCCAGGGAGGGAAACCATCGGAAGTGTTGTGCCTCTAGGCTACCGTCAGAAACTTTATTACTGTATTACAGATTTCTTAGATGCTGGTGAAAAATATATACCCTCATTAGTTTGTGTGGCACGCTTGAAGCCCCACCCAGATTGGACGATTATAGTAGACACCGCGTGCCAGAGCCGAGGGCGTCCCCGGGTTTCCTCAAGCTGCAGATAAGTAGATAGGCTGTGGGCCAGGTGGTCGTGTGTTTCTAAATGGGAAGGCAGAGGCGGACAGATATCCAGAGTCAGCTGGAAGACCACGGAGACAACTAGCCTCAAAAAGTTGCAGTTGTGTAGGGCTAGTGGGGTTGTCATAGTTCTGAATCAGATGGCTGAACTAGTGTGAAGAGAGAGTTTGTGAGGGTACTTCGAGTTAGGGGAACGTATCCACTTCATTAATATACATAGATATACATATTTACAGTATTGTTGTTTGGTCTCTCGGTTACGGTTGTGAATCATGGCATCGAGACAGGCACGCAAGAGGCTCACCAAGGAGTACAAATCTATAGAGGCCAGTCCTCCTCCATATATTATAGCCAAACCGGCCGAATCAAACATACTTGAGTGGCACTATGTGATAACGGGTCCACCCGCAACGCCCTACGAGGGGGGTCAGTACCACGGAACCCTCACATTCCCATCGGAATACCCATTCCAGCCGCCTTCCATAAGAATGATTACGCCAAACGGTCGGTTCATGACCAACACCCGTTTATGTCTATCGATGAGTGACTATCATCCAGATACGTGGAATCCAAGTTGGTCCGTCAGCACGATCCTTACTGGATTGCTAAGCTTCATGACCGGAGACGAACAGACTACGGGTGGTATTGTAACCAGTGAGAAGACCAAGCGCCAGATGGCCCTTAATGCGAAGGAGTTCAACATCACAAGTCCACGTTTCGTGGAGATCTTCCCGGAATTGGTGGAGCAGAACAAGAAGGACATCATACTGCAGAAAACCGCCCCGAGCAAGGTGAAGCCTCAACAGACAGACCAGAAGCCAAAGGAGGTACCCACGAACATAGACAAAATCCTGGATCCAGAGGACAGGATAAGGGCTGCTCTTTTGCAGGAGGCAGCGATGTTGAATCAGAACAACAACAATGGCACCTCACAGGGCAAAGGAGGCCTTCTTTCCTACATGATGTATTCCGTGCTGTTCGCAGCCATATTGCTTGGAATGACAAGCAAGTTCATGAGCAAATAAGGTGCGAGTATTTGGGATTCACACCATTTTGGTATTTCTATGCGGATTATTGGAGTTTTCTTTCTTGTGATGTCCGGTGACTATGGAGATTTGTTTTTGCCTCTGTGTGTTTGCAACACCCCAAATAATAGACACCATGTCATACAACGTATATTATCGCGCAGCGCCTCTAAATTGAGTTAAACACCTTAGTCCTCAAGTTGCTCAACATATTCCTTCAAATCCTCATCCTCAAATATCACCTGTACCATCAAAGAGCATGAGGGGCACACTGCCACATCTTCGCCATCCTTCAGATCATCAAGGCATATCTGGAAGCGGTCTCCGCATGGGCAGGGATACGTGAACAGTTGCGTGGCTGGATCGAAAGTGAAATCCTCGATCTCTATCTGATCGTACAAAGTAACAGTTTCTGACATGGTATGGCGCTGTTGTTCTTGTTACAATGATACAAAAGCCGCAGGCGAATGAAAAATGAGCCAATAATACAATGAATGAACTGGCGATTCGCAAAATAAATGAAATTAACACAGATGAGAAATGAACCGATGAAATCGAAACAACAGGAACAAATAAGAGCAAGTATTTTGATCCTAGAGACTATGCCCAAAAATAACTCAAATCGATACCAGTTACGTGCACCAGGATGTCTATCTCTTTCCGAAGGTACTCTATACTCACTTATTGCTTATTATGTGCCTGCCATACATTAGCTTCTTCATAGCGATGAGCTCTGCCATTTCCTATCGTGCGTGCAAGATAAAAAAATCTTTGTGTGATGTTAAACAGGTGTGTCACACTCAAAACAGGAATAAGCAATTTATCTTCGTGTATTTATCAAAGTCCTCACGTGATATAATATAGGGTTTGATACATTATAATAATTCCACGTCACATAGGAATACATGATGCAGACATGTTTCCTCATTGGGATCCCATTCTCCTCCAGCAGTCCATGGAACAGAAGGGAGCAGAGTGCCCAGTGTCGAACACAGTGCTCGTGACCCAGCCCTAGGCAGTGTGCGCTTTGTCTCTCTTACTCTCTTCTCACCTTGCCGCTCTCAGTGTCAGTATACTGGGCAGGGTTGATAAAAAATGAAATATCAGTCCTTTCAATTATAGATACTACTAGAAAAGTGTCAGACCACCGTCAAATAAAGTAAGTTACATTCACCACTAAGCTATATTTCTGTTGGTTTGATTCCATTGATCGTTGATTACTGTGTGCCGTTCCTGTCGAGATTTATTCATTGCCGTTGGTTCACATCGCAACATCTCCACTTGCAGCATTTTTTTGTCAGACCTGAGCAAGAGGCCAACAATCAAACAGCGTTTACCGAGCTACTTCTAAGACGTTTTCGTTTTCATCAAGATCACACATCGTACAGTATTTGAGTTTCCAAGTCTGACCAATTTTTCAGTGTGGATAGAGTTTCCCACCAACGCAACAGCTCAAGGTTTTTCACATAGCAGTAATCATCAGCGATCCAAAGGAAGAATATCAACGAAAAGGAAAAGTTTTATCATTGTTCATCAAACTAACCGTTTGTCTGTTGTAGCATAAAAAATGGGTATTTCTCGTGATTCTCGTCACAAGCGTTCCGCTACCGGTGCTAAGCGCGCTCAGTTCAGAAAGAAGCGGAAGTTCGAGTTGGGCCGTCAGGGTGCCAACACCAGAATCGGACCAAAGCGTATTCACTCCGTCAGAACCAGAGGTGGTAACCAGAAGTTCAGAGCTCTCAGAGTTGAGACCGGTAACTTTTCTTGGGCCTCTGAGGGTGTTACTAGAAAGACCAGAATCGCTGGTGTTGTCTACCACCCATCTAACAACGAGCTTGTCAGAACTAACACTTTGACCAAGTCCGCTATTGTCCAGATCGATGCTACTCCATTCAGACAGTTCTACGAGACCCACTACGGTCAGACCCTCGGTAAGAAGGTCCAGAAGTCTGCTGCCACTGAGGAGGAGGTCAAGAAGTCCAGAAAGCTCGAGAGAAAGTTGGCATCCAGAGCTGGTGAGGCCAAGATTGAGAACGCTGTTAACTCTCAGTTCGGTTCCGGTAGATTGTACGCTTGTATCTCTTCCAGACCAGGTCAGTCCGGTAGATGTGATGGTTACATTTTGGAGGGTGAGGAGTTGGCTTTCTACTTGCGTAGATTGACTGCCAAGAAATAAACTGGTTGATGTTTGGTTGCTATTTCTATGTCATATATAATGTTTACTAGTACTGCCATCATCGCTGGTCAAAAATAAATTTCATCTGTATACAAATTTAACTCCTACTTGTTTCTTTGTTTCTCAGATACCGCGTAAATGGTGTTGTCGTTGCCTTCTATGGCACCCGGTGCATCAAAGAGTGATGTATTTATGAATACTGGTAATTACGAACGGATAATGTTATTATTTTGGAGTGGGTGCCTCTATTTCTGCTCTATATACTATATACATATCGGTTTGTATCAAATACTCTTACCGAAAAGCTATTGTAAAACTATGTTAGCGGGCTGGTAACAGTCATGACAGTCATTGGCTTCCAACCAACAGACGAAACAATCCCAGTGATGTTATTTCCAAATCAGCCTTAGGCAATAATTTTATCTGCAGTTCTATAACCCCGTGGGGATATGAATCAGTACAGGTCTGTGTTATTTGTTTCATCAGAATAGCAAAAAACGTCACGGTATTGACTCAGCTGTTGTCGAGCATAAGCGAAAACACGAGTACATACTGTAAGAAAAACACGTGGAAACCCCCTCCATAAGAGGGGGTTAATTGTCAATAAATGACAATAGTAGCACAAATTCCTTTTTGATTAGTAACTTTCTATAGAAGAGGCTCTTATACACGGCAGACAGAGATTTCACACCGAGCACTTCCTGCCAGTTCAACCGTATACATTGTTAGGACGGGTAACCAAATAACAGGTCTCGAAGAGTGCGGTGCAGAGCGAGGGCTTAATTTGGGTGTAGAAAGTCTACGTGCAGCCATTTAGCTATTCTCCCAGCATAAATGGCGGTGGAATTACTATAAAGATGTATCATGTATTATGAATGTAGTATGTAATCTCATAAATATACAGGGCAGTCAATGGAGTGAATATCTGTATATTCCCGAAAAGCAATTCCGCGGTGATTTGTTTTGGAGTTGCAACGGCATAACGGTATTTGACAATATATTAGAAGGGAGCGCAATGCAACACCTTACTGCTTTTGTGTTAGCCTCTACCGGTGGATTACCGTAATGCAGAGCTTTGTGATGCCAAGTATCTAGTTAGTCTTCTTGGACTTTCTCTCAGCTGACTGCTTCATCTTAACCTCTCTAGTGTTCTTGGCAGTGGCACCAGCCTCTGTGTCCAGGAAGTAATCCCACATTCTGAAAGAAGACGCATAGTTTCCGATGAAGAAGTGGTGATGCTCATCGTGGTGGTCAGCACCGGCCCAGATTGGCAAAAAGTGGTGAAGGGAGAATGGGAACTCGTATCCAGAGTGGGCGTCAACAGCCTGGAAGAGTCTCAGTGTGATCCAGATGCAAATGGTGAACAAGTGCAGGTTTCTCGTAAAGTAACACCAAATAATGGGGATACCAACGGTACCGAAACCCAGGAGCATCACCTCAACTGGGTGGGCGTACTCTGCAGCCAAACCAAATGGAGCAGCATATCTGTGGTGCTGTTTGTGGATGTACTTGTAAAAGGCACCGTAGTGAAGACCTCTGTGGAACCAGTAGTGCCATGAGTCTTCCAGGAGGAAAAAGAGGGCAACCTGGGCAGCGATGGTAGTCCAGCTAGGGAAGGGCACAGAGTAGCTGATTCCGATCTTCTCACAAATTGGGTGGAAGAACCAGATGGGGAAGGCCTCAACTAAGAAATGTGAGATGAGCACAGACTTGGTACACTCCCACTGCTCCTTGTTGGATGGAAGCTTTGTGTCTTGGATCTTGAACTTTCTGAAGTAAGGTATTCTGTCAACGATGAACCATGGCAAACTCCTGCCAAAGTACATCAGCTCGTGGAGTGTGAAAAACAACACTCCGGTGGCAAAGATGTCGTTACCCATGTATGTGTAGTAAGAAGCCCATATCTTCTCCAAGACATTAAGCTCGCTAACACCCTGGAGGTGTTGGTAGGTTTCAAAGAACGAGCCTGATACGGCTGCACTCAATGTGGTGTTTGTGAACACACTGCTCTGTTAGTATGATGCCTAAGTTTTATCACTGACAGCGTGACAACACCAACATCGTCAGCATTATCAAAAACTCCACACTTTTTGCACGCGCAAAACTGCTAGTGTTCAAGCAATACGCAGAGAGTTCTCTGCGGATACCCCTAATGTTGGCACCTTCTCAGCTTGGATTCTTTCGGTTTGGACTCGTTGCTCTATTGACCCTGAATAGATGTACGACACCAAAAACGAAAACAAAAACAAAATACATACCCTGATGCTGACATTGTGACTCGATTAGCTGCTGCTAGTTCTCTGCTATTTAATGGCTGAAATCATCAAGGCGACACACATATATATAACAGCTTCGGTGTGTTTCCCTCCTCTGCCCGTCTGTGATTATCGCGCCCTGCCTACCGTTCCTTTCCCTCGTGCCCGTGCGTGTAACTCTCTCTATACGTACTTTCTTTTTTGCAAGCTAAGCAATATGGGAACGAGAAGCGTCTAAACGAGCGATACGACAAGGCCCACTAAACGTACCGTGGTGAATGTTCGCGGGTTGTCTGGTACTGGGAGGTCGTGTGCGGCAGGGCTGCATGTATAAGCTGGCTCGGATACGACTGGTGAGGCTGCTTGCCTAACGCTGTGGGTAGCAAGGGAGCATACGCCAGATGAGCCCTTCAATACGCAGATGAGCCCTTTAATATGCAATAGGTAGGAAGTAGGGAGTATTAGATGTAGCAGGGGCATGGGGATGCTGATTCCAAAATGGAATATAGGCACGCACACAACAAATGCGTAGAGGATTCGTGTAGTGTATTCCCTCTATAGACATAAAACCATTAAAATGGGCGACCTGTGACCCAACGAAAACAATAGAAACCAAACACCAACCCTTGTATATATCTATTCTCTATGAGCGTTCGCTTAAGACATGCACAGAAGCCAGCCAAAGTCTACCACCACCTCATTCCAATCAACTACACTTGATCCATCTGGATTCCTCTCCCAGTACTCCTGGATCACTTGCCAGGCCCTTTTGACATTCCCAACCTCGTAGTTCATGGTCAGTTTGTTAAAGCGCTGCTGCATCTCCTTCCTGTCCTGGGGGGTCACGCACACCAAACCTCCAATGAGCATAGGGAAGCACAACGTAGAATCCAAAAACGTACCGATCAAGATGTCAAATCTGTTGGTGAACTGCAGCAGCAGCATCTGGATCTCTGGCAGTACTGGAACCATATTCTTCAGCGCCAACCTGATGTAAATCTCCAAGGTGATCTGGTGCAGCTCAAACAGAGTCAAATGTAGCTCAGCATGCTCGTGATCATTGAGCAGGGCCAGCTGTGCCGAGCTGGGGCGGGCATTGAGGATCTTGAGTTCAATCTGCTGGAAAGAATCCTCCATGTTATTGTAGTAATCCATTCTGGCTTCCCGAATCCTCTTGGAGAGCTGTGAAATTGAGCTGTGGTTGCTGATTCCTTCAAACAGGTTGTAATCCTCCGGGGTCTCTCGTGCAACCTCATTCCAACTCGACACCATTAACTCTATCTGCGCCGCTTGGCTCTTCAGCTCAACACCCTTGTTCACGATCTCACTCAGAATCAGAAAGATCTCCTGCATGCACCCCTGAAGAGGGTCCACCCCTATGCTTTCGTCATTGGGATCACCAAGCACCTTGTAATACTCGCTGTGGGGAAAAACGGTTCCCTGTGAAATGGAATGAGTGCCCATGACATCATGGAACAAAAAGTTAGACAAAATCCACTTGGCTTCCTTCGAGTTGCTATTGTCCTCTCCAAATTTTTCCAGACCACCATACTCAATCAGGAGATCTTTGATCTGCATGAAGAAGTTGTACCAGTTCTTCACATCACCCGTGGAGATCTCACAGCCCATCACAATAGTGAAAAACGATATCAGAATCATGTAGTCTTCCTTGCTGTGCTTGGTCTTATCAAGCCTATTACGCATCAGGTTGAGTGCTTTGGTGAAATATGCCCTTGCTGTCTCGCTCTGGGCACCTGTGAGAAACATTCCACCCCAGGCCACGAGGGCATACAAAATCGATGAGTCCACACTTGCAAGTTGCATGAAATACTTTAGAAAGTAGTTGCTTTCATCCGCACTGACAGTCACAGTGCGCACCACATACGATCTGTAATGGTCGAGAAATAAGATCGCGGTGTCGTCAAGCTCCAATAGAATATCCAATGAGGGATTCTTATTCAGCTTTGGAGAGAATAAAAGACTGAAAGAGGGTTTCCAGTACATTGAAGGGGAGTCTGAAGATGACTTCATGTATTGCAGGGTCAACGACAAAAGTTCCTTTTCAGTCATCGGACCCTCTCTCGTTTCCTGATTCTCCACCACCTGTGATTCATCCATTGGCAACAGCAAAGGCGATGCTAAAAAGCCCTTTGACTCCTGCTTCACAAACGATATGAGTGACGAGGAAGGTGTATCTCCAGCTGTGTTAATGAAATCTGAAAGAGACATCGGGGATGAAGGAGGGTCTCTCACATTGACGGGCGACTTTGCAAAGTCTCTTAGCTGAGATGCAAAGTCTAGCAGTGAGTCAATTGTGATTGGGCTGAAAGATATTTCGGGCGTCTTAGCAGAAGGCGCACTGAATTGTGATTCCTCGAATCCCTCCATCGCATGAGGAACATCGCCTTGCTCCAGCACGTCTTGAATAGTGATGCTTTTATGTTTGTTAGCGAGGTCTGACCTCTTGGCGAGTTTCTTCTGTTCCGGTTTGGTGACTTTTCCCAAGCCAGACGAGCTTTTCATGCTGCTACTTCCTGTGCTACTTGACATGGATGTGCTTGCGAGAGGGGCATTGTAAGAAGGTGGAGAATCTTTGGGAACTCTCCATATACACTCTACTTTGCTCTTCTTGCACAGCCCACAAACCGGGGTGACCTCATCACACTTCTTCCTGAATTGAAGTACATGTTAGTATTTAGCACTCACATTGGAATTGGGTTGGTTTGATATACTACCTACTTTCTCTTCCTGCAACATAGACAACCCGTCTTGGACCTGGAGGAAGTCCCAACAAAGCTGTTGCTCTTAATAGTGGGAACCTTCAGCCTGAAGTGGTCCACCACTGGGAGCTTCATGAGCTCGGTGACCTTCTCCAGCTTGGGGTCAAACGTTGAGAACATAGCTAGCGGCTAGTCGGATAATCTAACGGGGGTACTCTATATTAGGGAATGATGGTTTGCGTATGGATATTTCACGCCAAGAAGCTGTTTCAATTCACATCAGGGAACAAATTTCCAGACTTCGTTTCATCGGCTACAATGCACAAGTGTATAATCCCCAGAGAGCCAAACCAAGAACACAGCACTCCCCAGGCTACCTATCTATCTCTCTTGCGCTATCAGAGACAATCTAACAACCCACGCTATCAAAGCATTACCAAACAAACAAATGAGTAACATTTGCCCCAGGCCTGAATGTATGCTATCCACTTTTCCCTGCTGCCTATCTGTCTTTCTGTCCCCAACTCTATGTGATCTTGATTGTAGGTAATATGTGTCACTCCGAATTACTCAATGCGTAATGCAAAAGCGCCGGTGCTTATCTGTGGGCCCTTATGCTGCGTAAAACGGTCGCAATGCTGCACGGAGTAAGGAGATGGAGCTATTAATTGCGGGCGGGTCTTTCCATATTGGGAACATCATCGCGCCCATGCATACACAACCCGCATGGACTGGGTAATAACTTAAGCGCGCAGAGCACCTGGAAATGGTATCTACAAACTATAATCAGCTGTGATAATGCGGACAGGTGGCGCCCTGGGTTTATCTTGGCTTCTTAACTTAAATTACCGGATGAAGTAGGATAACCGTTTGGCTGTCACATTCCTCTGTGTGGAAAGATGATGTGCTGTGTACGTATCGTTTTGCAACTCGTAGGATTAACATTTATTTTAATGTCCTATGCTCATCTATTAAAGTGTACAACAGACAGAGCGGTTCCGGGACGCGTGCACCTAGCTGTTCTGGGCTGTGAACCTGGAAGCTTCTCTGAACCTGCTGTCTGTGGAGCAACCATATTTTCCTGCTCCTGGTTGTTTGGCTCGCGGTTTTCCTCCATCTTGCGCTTCTTCTGTACCGAACTTGTCATATGTTCCCTGTCTCTGGTCTTGGGAATCACAATGTCTTCGCAATCATAGTTGATTCTCTCCGGAAGCTCACCGTTGGCTCTTGCATAGGAATAGCCAGCCACTTTGTTGGCAACTTTTTCCACTACAGACAAAAGTGTCTCGGTGTGCTCGGCATTTGTAGACATTTGGTTGGATATGTGCTTCTCCACTGTGTTGGCTTTTATTGTATCCAGAGCTTTGCTAAAAGATGCAAACTCATCCTGCACTGCAAGCAACGAGTTGTTCGTCGTACCCTGCAAACTCCGTAACAACTGGCTTGCGGCAATTTGTGTTTCCTGGTTCTGGGACTTAATCGTGTTGGAAAACCCATCCAGCGAGTCGACTTCCTCGGAGAGCTTAGCCATGACAGAGTGAAGTTTCTCTGTATGATGTACTCCGCTCTGGTGCATGTTTCCAATGATCGACACCAGCTCTGCAGCTGAGTCCTCATTTGCAGTACCGATCTGTTTCAAGATACCCTCCTTTCTATTTGCTATCTCGCAGCGCAGACTCTGTTGAATGACATCGGATTTCTTGGAATGGTCTTCGACAGACTCCACAAACAAAGAGTGGCACCTATCAAGCTCCTCAATGCCTTGAGTGCTCAACATTTCACCTTGTACCAGTCTCTGTCTCTTCCTGTGGTTTATTTCGCGTATCTTCTCTGCGATACACTCAAGCAATTCCTTCTCGTCCTGTACTATGGACTCCTCCTCTTGTGCCTTGAGCTTAGCAACCACACCCAAATGCTCCGACAACAGTCGGCTATAGACAGATGAGTGCAGCTGTGCCTGCTCTTTCAAGCGGGAAATCTCCTTCTCCTTTAGGTTGAGCTGTTCTGCAATAGATAACGCTGCCGATTCTAGAGATGATGTGAAACCGGTAAAGATCTGTTGCATATTACTCTCAAAATTCTTCATGTTCATCACCAACTCCTTGTTAACTGTTTGTGAACTTTCATTTAGAGAAGACAAATCTTTCGTTATTTGGGACTTCATCTGCTCCTTTACACTGTCCACGCTGTCTATGGCCCTATCCACATTTAGTGAGCCCAGCTGGAGTTCTGAAACAATCGCATCGATTCGGCTGTGACAGTCATCTGTCAACCTAACAAGCGAGGAAACGCTCTTGTGTATTTTCAGTTTCTCCTGGGAAACTGATTCCCCCAACTGAGTGGCGAGTCCATCATTCAAACGTTGCATCGCTTGTTTGAAGCCGTCAACAGCCGAGGTTATTGTGCTCTGTGCAGTTGATACAACTTCATGCTTGAGAATGGAGAGTGTGCTCTGATTCTCATCTTGGAGAATGTCTCTCTCATGAGCAATATCAAAGAGAACATCCCTAGTAGTCACCACCTCCCTCAGCATCTTCTGCAGTGAATTCAAAAGCAAATGCAGCTCTGATTCCACCCTCTGATGTTCTTTATTGGCTTCTTTCTCTTTCTGTAAATTAGCCTCTGCAATTTCCAGCTGTAGCTCTGACGCTGTCAGCTTGCTCGTGGTTAATACAAGCTGAGAATGTGCTTGTTCATATTGAGACTCTGCCATAGTTAGTTTCTCCACACTTTGCTCATACTTCGCCTTGAGCTTCGAGATTCTTTCATCCATCGCTACCATCTTTCCCTCATTTTCCGCGACCTGTATGCGCCTGCTTTCACTTTCGTCAACCAGACGTTGGTAGTTATCCTCACTGAGGTATATGCCGTTTTTGGACCTTGAGGCAGTGAGGTCTCTTCTCAACCTCTCTATCTCCTGGATGTACTCGCTTATCAGCAATTTCTTGTTCATGCTTTGGTTCACCTGTGGTTTGTTCTTGATACTCTTTGCACGGTTCGCGTATTCAAGTGTGCTGAGCGTCTCGTCCAGCGATACCTTTGCCGGTGATATTGTGGCAATAATGCACGTCTTTGTTTTGCCACCAAGCGAATCCTGTAGCAGTCTCGTGAGCTTGGACTCTCTGTATGGAATGTGTGAGGAGTTCTCCACCAGGGAGTTAATCACCCTGCCCAAAGTGAGAAGGGACTGGTTGATCATCCCTGCTTCTCTCGCACGTTTGTTCTCGGAACCGGCTCTCGTGATGTTCTCCGACCCTGCAAGGTCAACAAGGTTCAGTTTACCTATCTTCAAGTACTCCTCACCGCTTAACGGATCCGCCACCTTCATATGCACGGTGATTGTGAAGACGGTGTGGGATCTCGAAGAGAGGTCGTTACACTTTGTGCTGGCCACCTGTCTCCTGTACGAGCCGTTGTTGAGGATCTGCAGTCCTTCTGAGGCATTGGTAATAAACACCTCTTCCATCCCTTTAACTGTAACAGACTTTTTGTTATCGTCGTAGATCTTCACCTTGCACTCGTTGTCTTCTGGGCCAATCAGATCCTGCAGTTCCTCGTTATACAGCTCTATGAATGATACCTTGACAGAGTAGTCAGGAATTGGCTGCAACCGGTTGAACAATTCCACCATGGTTCGGGGAATGATACCAGCCTGTTCTGAGAGCGAGCCCGAGGGCGAAAGACGGATATCTCCAGACATGGTGTAGGTCTTTCCCGTGCCTGTTTGACCATACGCAAAAACGGTGCAGTTGTACCCTTCAAGCACCTCATCCAACACACCTGCTGCAATGCCATCGAACACCATTTCCTGGTCACTCTCAGCATCAAACACGCGATCAAAGGTATATGTCTTACTAATGTTGTGTAGCGGGCTAGTTTGCAGTGTCACCTCCTTACCCCTACTCCCCATGGTGGAGACCACCACTCCGCTGTTCTCGGCTATCTCCCTCTGGTTTCTGGATCGACATCTCACATACACATTGATGTTAGACTCTTCACCCCCACTCACATGGCTCAGTCGGTGTGCTGTGCTGCCTGTATGAGATGCACTTTTGCGTTGTCCATCTTGTATTGTGTCCCGGATCGGTGAGGCATTGGTACTCGATGTGGGGAGGGTTTTGGTGACTCCAATTCCCGCTGTTCTTGGCCGATTAGCTGCCGTCTGTTTTACAATTCTACTCATAACCACGTGTTTTTGTTCTTGATTCCCCATAAAGTTAAGCAAAAAAAACCATGTCAGAGGTGTAAATACCACCCCAACTTATTATCTCTCTGCACAATATCCAGGTTGCATACCTACCTACCTCATTGTTTACTCTTTGTGTGATAACCCCAAGAATTATCAATAGTCGTGCATGACGCGATGCCCTGACACGTAAGGCCCCAAGATCGTTTGCCTACATCATCGAAGAGATCACGTGAAGTATCCTCATACATTGCCGTGCATGGTGCTCTGCAGAGCCTGAGTGGGCAGCATCAGTGCAAGGCAAGCTTACAAGCAAGAGGGAGAGAGTAAGGAGTTTTGCACGTTGTGTATTACCATTGGGGGGCGGTGAGCCTCTGTATGGTTTTTAAAAAAGTTAGTGGACCACGTCATCATCCAAGCAACAGCAAACAGCAAACCGAAACGACAAAGTCGATACACTATGTTTTCCAAGCAATTGATCCGTGCATCTGCCTTTGGGGCCCGCTCCACCTTCAGGGCTCCAGCTGTGTCTCCAATTGGTGTTAGATTCAGAACCTTTAAGGCTGAGGAGCAGCCAAGGATCAGAATCGGATCTGTGGTTCCAAACTTCAAGGCCAAGACTACCCACGGTGACATTGACTTCCACGAGTTCATCTCTGGTTCGTGGACCGTGCTCTTCTCCCACCCTGCTGACTTCACTCCTGTGTGTACCACCGAGCTCGGTGCCTTTGCTGCTCTCAAGCCAGAGTTTGACCAGAGAAACGTCAAGCTTATCGGTCTCTCTGCTGAGGGTGTTGACAAGCACAATGCCTGGGTGAAGGACATTGAGGAGGTTTCCCTTGGTGGCAAGGAGTTTGAGTACCCAATCATCGCCGACGAGGACAGAGAGGTGTCTTTTTTGTTCGATATGGTTGACGAGGAGGGTTTCAACAACCTCAATGGCGGTCTCGTGCAGACCATCAGATCTGTGTTTGTCATTGACCCAGCCAAGAAGGTGAGATTGACCCTCACCTACCCTGCATCCACCGGTAGAAACTCTGCAGAGATCCTGAGGGTGATTGACTCCTTGCAGCTCACTGACTCCAAGGGTGTCGTGACCCCCATCGACTGGACCGTGGGCAAGGATGTCATCATTCCACCATCTGTCTCCGATGCCGATGCCACCGCTAAGTTCGGTGAGTTCAGAAAGGTTAAGCCTTATCTGCGTTTCACCAAGGTTTAAGGGTTGCATTGAACTGTCTTTCTCATAACTACAATATAAATAATATTCTTTGTCCACTAATGCGTAGTCCAAGCTGATTTACTTTACTTGTGCTTGGAGGAGATGCCATACACTGACCCATACATCTGACCCATACATTCTGGCACATACATTCTGGCACATACTGGGCAATCTTGTACAGGTCTCTCATTCAACTGGCACTAACCACTGCATATCGATGACGACAAACTCTCCAGTAACGTATGATATCCCAGATGTCTGAATGTTTTATGACACTTACAATCAAGCCAAATCATCACCCGGATGACTACAGACCCTCACTTCAGCTACCTTAAACATGCACAGTGGGGTCCGGGGTAGCAGACGGGTAACGAGACTCCACTGCGTGCTTTAGTACGGCTAGAGACGCACGAAGAGCGGAGAGAGATGAGGTACCAAGGGGAAAGGAGTAAGTAACAAGTGGAAAGGCATTATTTCACGGTATGAGTAGAGTAGCACAATCGTTGGTATCAGTCATTGCGTTATCTTATACCTGGAGTATCTATTTTCTTCCGTGTTGTATATCCGTGCACCAAGTTGTGAACTACAAAGGTGTGCGCGTATGGTCGTTGAAACATCTACGCTAACACAGATCATCCAGTCGAGCAGAGGTGGAGTCTAGGGGAGAAAGCAGAAGGAACACACACACACACACACATATATATATATATATATATATATTTGCAGCATCATGTCGTCTCGGTTAGAAAGTACCAATGGTGATATTGCTGCATTGCCGCAGTCTGAGGAGATACCAACTTCTGGGGTAGATAGCGATAGAGTATACACGTCTACGTCAGCGAGTGTCACTCCTGTTGATGACCAACTCACCGGAGACGGCCCTGCGACTAGGAAGCGAGGATCCACAGATGAAGCCTCAGCACCAAGAAAAATGAACAAGAGCAATCCTGAAGAATCCCAGCGCCGTGGGCACCGCCCGGTCACATCGTGTACACATTGCAGACAGCATAAAATCAAGTGTGATGCCTCAGATCGCTACCCTGCCCCTTGCAAGAGGTGTAGCAGGATGCGTCTTCATTGTGAAATTGATCCCAAATTCACGCCCAAGAAGGGTTCCCAGATACAGCTGCTGAAAAATGATGTTGACACTCTCAAGTCCAAGCTGGAACAGTTTCTAGGCAAGGAGCCCAAGTCAGCGAGGGTGGGAGCTGTCAAATCAAAAGCAGAGCAATTGCAGACAGCAGCGGCTTCAACAATACCAACATCATCTGCATCTGCTTCAGCAGCTTCTGTCATGCATGGTGGTCAAGTGAGAACACTTACAGATAACACCGAGGTGCTGAAGCCCACTGTCTCTCGTAGAATACCTGATATCCAATTGGTGCCGCAATCACAGGAACCCCCACTGGGGACCCCTGGTAATTATATGGTGCTTCCTCAAGTGCCCCAGAGCAGCATCACTGAGTTCAACCTGGGAGAGGTGCGGCTGCCGCTCGAGAAGGCCGTGGAACTTCATCAGCGCTTCTGCACCGATTATTTGCCATATCTGCCAATCCTGTCATCGGCAAGTTGTGTGGAGCTGTACCAGCAATCTCAGCTGTTGTTTTGGACTGTGATGCTCACAGCGTGTCTCTCGGATCCAGAGCCCACATTATACCTGTCTTTGGCTACTTTGATCAAACGGTTAGCAATTGAAACTTGTTGGATCAGAACCCCCAGGTCAACACATATCATCCAGGCGCTGCTTATACTGGGCATGTGGCCACTACCAAATCCAAAGGTGTTGGATGACTGCTCATACAGGTTTGTGGGACTTGCAAAGGGTCTGTCACTGCAGTTGGGGTTGCACAGAGGCAAGTTCATTGCTGAGTTTTCAAGGAACCAGGTTTCCCTCCCTGACGCCGAAAAATGGAGAACCAGAAGCTGGCTGGCAATTTTCTTCAGTGAGCAGTTTTGGTCATCCAATCTGGGCCTTCCACCATCTATGCAAACGGATTTCCTGATCGAGAATGCTCGCATTGATCAGAACTTGCCAAAGAGCTTTAGGTGTCTGCTAAGTCTGGCAATCTTTCAGTCTAAAATGGTCAACGTGATGGGGCATAGTGTCACGAGTCCTGATGGGCTCATAGATCCAAGGAACAGGGCGGGTTCGCTGGCCATCCTGGAGAGGGAACTGGAACGTTTGGCCTTCAAACTACAAATAGATGATGTATCTGTGGAGATCTACTATCTGTACATCCAGTTGATGATATGCTGTTTTGCCTTTTTGCCCGAGACGCCCAGTGAAGACCAGACCAAGTATGTCACACAGGCCTATATCTCCTCCACCAGGGTAGTGACGCTGATCTCCAAAGTATTGGAAACGAAGCGGCTCATTGAGTGTCCTATTTACGTGAGGCACTCGGTGAGTTTTGCTGTGTTGATTTTGTTCAGGCTCCATTTGACCCCATTTCTCCTCCCGAAGTATATCGACTCTGCACGTCAGAGTATTGTGACGGTGCATAGATTGTTTCGGAACATGCTTGCCGCATGGAAAGAGATACAGAACGACATATCTCGAACGGCAAACGTTCTTGAAAAGCTCAACTTTGTCATCATAACTCATCCTGAACTGTTCCAGCATGAGGGTATCATAATGAGGATGAGGTCTCACTTGACTGGGTCTCTGTTCTATGACATGGTGTGGTGTATTCATGAGGCAAGGCGGAGAGTGATAGAGGCGCAGAACGAACAGAAGAATGGTGGCACTCAACAACCTCCCACTCATCCACAACGTGCCGACTCTTCATACAAGCCACTCCCACTTCCCTTCTATGACCACATTACCAAGGACAACTTCACAGCCATCACAACAACCAAGTCTAATGGTACAACCATAACCACCCTGGTACCCACCGATGAGGCAATGAGCAATGCCACTGCGAACGCCACTGCTGCAGGTTTGTCCAAGCCTTTAAGGATCAACGGCATTCCTGTCGCTATGCTCGAGGCTACGGGTAGTGTTAGCCGTAACAACAGATCCAGCAAGTTGAATAATACTCTGTTCTCAAGCAGTAGAGGACATGAACAGAAGTCTAATCACTCTCAAAAGATCAAGGCAGATGCAGATGCAGCCCAGAAGGGTGCTTCCGTTCTCAGAGATTCATCATCGGCCGGGTTTGCTGGCCAGTTTCGTGAACCAGACGTCAATGGCATCTCACCTCCAAATGCGGTATCTGCTGCTGGTGTTGGAACCGTTCCATCTTTGTCGAGGAAAAAGAGTCTCTTCTCCTATAACTCCCCGCAGTCTCTCCCGCAGAATACGTATGCAGAAATGCGTTCTTCATCTCAGCCTGATATGCTTCCAGGGGTGTTCTCTGAAACATCTCCTCAATCCCAGAAGAGTGGCTCACTATCCGAAGATATCTCACCCTCTGATCTCGCAAGGGACAGTACCGCAGATCACAGTGAGCAGTCCTTCATTGATAGCATTTTCCAGCAGCACAGTGCAAACTGGACAGAAGGTGCAGACGACTTTCTTGGATGGCTGGATATGAACATGGTGCCTGAGTTCTGAAAAGACTGCAAAAAGGTAAAGATCCGTACTATTACCAATCTCCAATTGATGCTAGATGCAGGCCGGATAAAAATTATTATGACGAACCAAATTATTTATACGTTATTTATTCGATACATGTACTATTATGATTAGATCCTATCCCAAGCTATCTCTGTAGTATGCAATCAGTCCTCCTCCCTTGGGTCACCTATTCCGTCTTCGTAGATCGCAAACACGCATTCGCTTTCTGGCAGACAGGGAGAGTCATAGATCTTACATATTCTCTGCTCGGCTTTGCCCTTCTTGAAACTCAGCCTTGTGGTTGAGGAGTGTGCAATGATGTTTCCTCCAATTGGCTTCTTTGGATCCGGGTTAAAGACGGCAGCAGCATCCACCTGGGCCACCACCTGGTTGGTTATCACCACGGCAATGCCAAACTCATCGGCAAGCCTCTGGAGCGTTCTCATGTACTTGGCGACATGCATCTGTCTAGCAGAGAGTTCACCACGTCCGCTGAAATCCGTCCTGTAAAGGGCCATGATTGAATCGACAATCAAAAGGCTGAAACGCGATTCGGACATCATGGCAGCTGCCTGACTCAGCAGCTGCAGCTGGTGGTCGGCGTTGTATGCTCTCGCATAGGCAACATTGTCGAGGGCATCGTCCTCGTTGAGACCGTATCTTTTAGCGATGGAGACCAGCCTTATGGGACGGAAGGTACCTTCGGTATCAATGTAAAGACACTTGCCCTCTCCTCCTCCCATATCAACAGGCAGCTGACAGGTGACTGCTAGGGTATGGCACAGCTGAGATTTACCTGTTCTGAACTCGCCAAACACTTCGGTGATGGACCCGGTCTCTATACCACCTCCAAGCAGGGTATCCAGTTGCTTTGAGCCCGTGGTGATACAGATGAGCTCGCTTCTGCGGTGATGGAACTCTGAAGCCGTGGTGAACCCCATGGGCACAAACTTGGAGGCCTCCATCAGAAGCTTGTCTGCCTTTGCCTCAGAAATACCCTTGATCGTTAGCAGGGCCCTCTTTGGCGTGTATGCAATCGACTCCACCGTGTTGAATCCGCTTTCGGCCAACTTGCGAATATCACCTGGCGTGATACCGTTCCCCTCAAGCTTCGCAATCGGCATAGGCCCGTACATCCCCTCTTCGTCATCATCCACATCAACTGCCCCCACTGGCCGCTCCTCTGCCAAAACTTCTGAAGGTTGGGTCATTGTGTAGTTGAAACAGAACTGAAAATCTTACTGTCGAAACCAGATTATCTCTGTAAATTACCCTGGAGCATTACAGACAGTCATTTAATTATGCCATTGCTGTCCTCCTTCATCTCTACTGATTGATGGCCTGCAATCGGATCACTGCTCATGCGCAGCAAGGCGCGCGAGGGGGCGAGAAAATCAAAACAAACGACACCAAAAGTTTACGCGTTAGTCAGCTGCGGGCGAGCTGGGTTTCTGTAGAGGGCATGCGATGAGGCGTGCCGCGTCAGCACTCATTTAACCTCAAATAGGATATTCACCAAATCGGGACAGTACCTGCAGGAAGCAGGTGGTACCCTTCTTCGAGTTGGATTCAGGGAATGGTTCTCGAAGGTAGGTTTTTGCAGTTGTCATAATTGGTGATACGTGTGTAGATCGAGGTTATGGTATTGCTGGGCAGAAGACCCTTTATATATATCCTTTGGCATACAACGGCAGATATCTGTCTAGCCGGTCTATTGACAGGGGATATCGTTTTACGCGTCGCGCGATACTATACCTATTCCTATCTTTGGCTGTTGTTCCCGAAAACTAGTGGTTTTAGGTGATAAATCATCATCTCATCCATTGAAGTATTTCCAATATGACACAAGATTTCCCTACCGAGAAGGCAGAAGGGGTCGCCTCCATGTTAGATTATGACTTCCCAGAGCTTCAAGACCCGAACTCTCCAGTCTCTGTCGCGCTCCAGAACTCAAAGTACGAGATACCCAACGAGAGACTGGATGAGCTGAAGACTATGGCGAAGAAACTGTTTTCAGGAGAATGCCATTCTCCTCCTCCTGAGCAATACCTTGCGTACTTGGGTAGTGGCTTTAATGGAAGCAGCAATCCGCAAGAAGACAGCTCTGAGATCGCAGTGTTGAGGCACCTGTACATGGCTCTGTTCAGGTGGAATGCAAGCCTGCTGGTGTCTCTGCGAACACTATGCGAGAAGCTATACTTTAGAGGTGAGTCCCAACAAATAGATTCTGTACTAGATGCATTCGCAGACAGTTGGTACTATGTCTATGGTAAGTCAATCCAGAACAAGAAGAGCTCTTCCCACTACCATTGCACTTTCAACAACCATACTGGAGTGTACCTTGTAGCATACTCGCTGATACTACTGAATACAGATCTCCACAGTTCAGAACAGGATAACAGAAAGAATATCAGCCGAGCAAATTATTCCAAAAACACAATCACCGCGTTGAAACAGAATAAGGTCCCTCTAGAGAATATGGCCCACATAGAAGCGGAACTACGCAAATTCTACGACAGTCTCGACTCTGCAGAACTTCAGATAAGAGGCAGCGCAACTGGGTCACGTCAACCCAGAACTTCAGTGTCCACGGCCCATAAACGACTCTCTATGGCCTCTTTGAGGGGGCATAATACTCCAAGGCCGTCCACTTATGGAATACCTGCCGCAGGAAGGCGCTTGTCCAGAGCATCTATCGCCTCCTACTCCAATGACCCGGTTAATGATAGAGACTCTTTATACTCAGGAGCATCTAGCACTCTGGGTGATTTCGACAGGGGATCTATTTCTTCCAAAACTCCTTCGGCCGGGTTTGTCAGTGCTCTCATTGCAGAACGTTCACTACGCAAAATGCCGTCCACAGATAGCCATCTATCTTTCAACAATACTATCTCGAGATCATCATCCATGATGACGCTTGGTACTACGCTCCAAAAGTTGAGCACCAAGCAGTCGTCGCTTTTTGCGTTTGACGAGGCATCTCTGGCGTTCATAGAGGAAGATGGAGATCTAGAGCTAGAACTGAATGGGCCACCCTGGATCAAAGAGGGAATGATCATACCTTTGAAGGCAGATGCGTATGAGCATCCAAACTGCCACTATCAGGGCCAAGAGTCTAGGCAATCCCAACGAGGAATCACAGGCTGGTTTCAGAGATCAAAAACTATTGACATCCGCAAGGGTGTGCCTCTGTTCTGTGTCATCTCCAAAGGTGAATTGGCTTTGTATACTTTTGACCAGGCGCTCAGAAACAGGAAGACCATGTCTGACCTCAGAGAGGCTGCCGGGTCACAACCTGAAGCAGCACAAGGCGATGGGAACTGGCTGAGCAATGCTACCTGCATTACGAAGTACAACCTGTGTTCATGTTATGCAAAGGTGATTGGGAAAACCTCCAAATCTTATCCGCATTTCGAGGCCTCCTATGCTGCCACCGTTAGAAGATCGGGATTCCAGGCGTTCTGGACCATAACCCTTCCATCTGCGAGCCCCACAGCCAGACCAAGTGAAAACCTCCTGATATTCTCTGCTGGAACGGAAGAGGTGGCCAATGAGTTTGTTGACTCGTGTAACTTTTGGTCTGCGCGTACCTCTGCTGTTCCTTCAGAAGAGGCCATCTCTTCAGTGGAGTATGGATGGTCTGACACCATTATCGGAAGCCTCGACAGCGCAGCGAAATCTTTAGAGGTTTTGAACGCCATGCATATTGAAAAGTGGACGCCCATGGTGTATGGGTTGATTGCAACTTCTTTCACGATGACAGAACAGCTGTCCAGTTTGCGTACCTACTATACTGTCCTCAAACAGCAGTTGAAGGACCATGTTAGCCTTCGCCAGAAGTTCAAGACACTTGAGGGCTACACCCAAAACATGCAGCCTGTAGCAAGCCAAGGGTCGATTTTCTCAAGAGGGGGGAGGAGAACAGTCGATAACGGAGTTAAGGCCAGGCAGCAATTACGTCTCATGACTCTCAACTGGAGAAACAAACAGATATTCCTTGAGAATGAGGTGTGCAGGTTCAGAGAGTATATCTCATCGCTCCACAAGGCCATCGGCCTGAGGCGCGATAAGTTGGAATCCAACGACTCCGAGAGTACAGCAGGCTTGGTTGAACCTGAAGTTGAGGCTGTGGGTCCCGATCTCGAGGAGCCCACAGTAAAAGCCATTGTCAATCGAGGTACGACTGTACAGGTTCAATAGAGTGAGTGTACTTGGGAGGTGCACGAAATCGTATAGGCCCTCTCTAAGTGCTTTTATTGTTGTCCTATATTTTTTATGTATTAATGAATTATTTCTACGACAGACATCGGGACATTGTTTGCTAATAAATATTCAGTTAGTATTTGGAGTCTATTGTTTTTTTGGGGGAGGGCTTCTGTCGCACTCTGCGATAAGGCCTCTGGTATGCTCCCTGCCCCACGCGAAGTGCGTGTGCGAACTAATGGCCACCCGAATCACGACCCTCAACATCCACTGTGGGAGAGGAGACACAGAGGATGGCCAGATAGGAGCAGAGTGTAATCAAGAGGTCTATAGGCTCTCCACAATGGCACCGAGTCATTTCATTTAAACTACATTCTGCATACCGTGGTATATATCGCATTGATATTTTGATTACAATTTTACTCTGTTGACTATCTGAACGTACAGCACAATGTCTGACCCAAGTTCAATCAATGGTAAGTGCACAGTGATAGACGCCGATTGCCACAGCGGATTGGTAGCCTGGTTGTCATTATGAAGAGTGGTGAGCAACACTCTCTGTTTTTTTGCATTTAAGAGGGTCAATTGATATATCTCTTATGGATGCGGACAATTTACTAACAGAGGACTCAATTCTGTAGGTGGCTCTGCAGTGGCTATGGTGGGCAAGGACTGCGTTGCTATTGCCTGCGATATGAGGCTCGGTAACCAATCATTGGGTGTTTCCAACCAGTTTGAGAAGATCTTCAACTATGGTCACGTCTTTATGGGTCTCACAGGTCTTGCAACGGATGTGACAACGCTGTCGGAGGTGTTCAGATTCAAAACAAACCTATACAAGATGAGAGAAGAGAGAGCTATAGAGCCGGAGATCTTTGCCAACCTTATCTCATCAACGCTATACGAGAGGAGATTTGGCCCATACTTTGTTGGACCTCTTGTGGCTGGAATAAATAGCAAAACCAACAAGCCCTTTGTGTGTGGCTTTGACTTGATCGGATGTATCGACTTTGCCAAGGATTTCATCGTTTCTGGAACAGCGTCAGACCAGCTGTATGGTATGTGTGAGTCGCTATACGAGCCAAATCTCTCTCCAGAGGATTTGTTTGAAACTATTTCACAGGCGTTGTTGAACGCAGCAGACAGGGACGCTCTCTCTGGTTGGGGTGCTGTGGTGTATGTGATCACTAAGGATAAGGTGGTGAAAAGATACCTGAAATCTCGCCAGGATTGAACAAGGAAGGGGTGTTGGAAGCATTTTAGTCGCAGGACATATAGAACATGTAGAACATGTATATTGAGTGTTCGAAAATAAGAAGTTCATACGTTTTATTTAAGATGTCATGTGATAGTTCAGCAGGTGCATGTGTGTGCATTACTATATTTGATGAACCCTGTTAACATAGGGTCATGACCACTTAATTACAAGATAATTTGGCCGAGTCGTCGTTTCGGCTTCACTTCCACAAACCACCATCAAGCCCCATCTTGCCTGTTCTATTTCGTCTCAGCGGCTCTCTGCAGCTCCAGCTCCTTTTCAACCACCTTCTTCAGCTTCAAATCCTTCCCATACTCTTCCTCTTTGAGCTTTTTCATCTTCTCCTCAAACGCCTTGTTCTTCGCCCTTCTTTCCAGGATCTTCTTTTTTTCATCGGCAAGCCTGTTCTCGTGAAGACAGTCGGTGAGTGCCTGCTTCTTGTCATTGCAGGCACCAAACACTTTGTGCATGAAATCCCGCCTATGACACTCCTCAAGGGCGTCAATCAGGTCCTCGCAAGCTGAATGTGTTAGCAATCAAAGAATCTTTTTTTCCTCCTGCCCTCTATCTATTGGTATCTCGATCTCCCTATCTATGTTTATCTGTCTCTCTCTCTCTCTCTCTCTCTCTCTCTCTTTATCTATTTATGCCTTCCTCTCTCTACCTGTGCAATGAACTCACCAATAAACTTATGCCTGTCTAACTGTGGATGCATTTTGAAGTAGGATTATTACCCCAAGCAGCAACCTCGATATATATTATCAACAATATATATATATATATATTTCTCGATACTTCTCGAGACTCCTTACCTGAAAAGTCCCTTGACACTATGCAACCTCCCCTCACACTATCCCACTATCCCAAAGCCCGCACAGTAGCTTACCAACCGTATGTATGAACTCATCAGCCTACTTCTCACACGATACACGAAAATAGTCGTCCTCTTTCATAACATCTCCCTCGGAAATAGTGTGAGTGCTGCCTCTCTCCTACTGCGCTGTACGGTCATCGCCCCCTTTACTGCTAGTGCCATGGCCATCTCCTCTCTTAGTGCCAGGGCTATCTTCTCCTATACAACAACAGATCCACTCCCTTGGTGCGCCAGCCAGCCCAAGGCACCTTGTGCAGACACCTCAGCGAAAAGTGCTGGTCCCTCCGTTCTTTCTCTGCCATCCCCATGCATGAAGGTGGCATCGCCGTAGAGAAGTAGGGATGGATTACGCGCAAATCTCGAGACACTTCTTTGAGAACAGTGTTGCAGCGATTGTCAAATATCTTTTTTATTCCAGAATTCAGATAGCCATCTGGCGATACAACTGACAGTTGTGAAGGAAAAGAGATATCCAGCTGGTGCTGCCTCACTGCAACGTTACTCAGGCCAGCACTATCAGTCTGGAAGGCACTCATCAACTTAAGGAACACATACAGACACCTACATATATATTTCCAATCACGTAGAACGAAGCGCGGCAATGGCAGAACCAAAGAAGTCCACAGAAGCAGACGATGTGCTCGAGTTTTTGAATTCTCTTCCGGAGGGCGACAAGGGCACTGCCGCTGTCAGTGCCGGAAACGGTGCTGTGAAGGGTAAGAGCGATGAGGATATCCTTGATTTCCTTGATGAGATTGCAGCTGAGGAGAAGAAAACCTTGGGCCCCAAGGCAACTTCTAAGGCATCAGGCATGTCTTCTGGTATCCCGCAACCTCCACAGAAGGTTGTTCCCGCAACCACCGAGGTGCCCCTTGACGACGAACCAGCGGAACAACCGCCGGCACATACTAATGCCCCCGTGAACGATCCAATTACATCTTTTTCGAACTGGTGGTCCACGGATGGCTCCACCAAGGTGACATCGCAAGTGTCGTCGCTGTGGGGGTCTGCGAAAACACTCAGCCAGTCTGCACAGGAGAGGGCAGAGAGCGCGATAAAGCTGGCCCGTGAGAACGGGCTCGAAGCCAATGTCAGAAAGGCCATGCGTGACGTTGGCATCTCAGGTGTGCATGAGAATGGCAAACTTACAGATGAGCAAAGGGCTGAGTTGCTGAAGCTTCCGGACGCCACAAAAGCAATTGAGTCGCTGAACAAGGGTCTTGGCTTCTTCTCCACCAAGCTCTCCGATGTCATTGATAAGATCCAGACGGATCTAGACTTGAGTGCTGGTCCTAGAGATGAGGTGTTGGACATCAAGCTCGTGCATGATCTCCAGGACTACAGCCATCTCGCCAAATACATACGTAATCACTTTGATGATGTGATGAGTTCACAGGTTGATGGTGACATTCGTGTTAACGTCTCACAGACCCATACCAAAAGCAGGGCTGATGGTGATAGCAAGAGAAGTTTGAGCCTCTTCCAGGGCAAGATCTCCGATGGAGAGAATCTCGTCATAGCCAACATTGACAATGCCATCAAAGATACCAAGAAGGAGCAGGATCTTCGCCAGAAGGAGTCTACCGAAGGAGACAAACCCAAAGAGAGCGGGGAATCCAAGAGTGATGAGCCTTCAGTGGCCGTGCGAAACTCGGAGCTGTTCATTGGAATCCAGGCCATTGCTATACAGTCTTCCAGCTCTGCTGCTGCCGCAACCACCTCTTCGGATCACATAACGATTGACTCATACACGCCTGGCTCTTTCTCATTCACGTTGGTGTTGAAGGACATAACACATGACATCACTATTGTGAGCAGATCACAGCCATTCCCAGTGAGATGGGCATCGTGGCTAGAAGGTTCAAATGAGAAGGAGGATCAATCACTCGAGGGTGTACACCCCGACGAATGGGTTTCAGGCTGGGTCGACAAGGGTCTTGACCTTGCGTTTGGCGTTCTTGCCCAGTCTTATATTATCAGGAGAATGGGTTTTTGACTGTAGTGCCCCTGGCTCTGCCGTTACAATCCGAATTTGTAGTTGAATTTACCGAGCAATATTTTATTAATATACATTCATATACAAATGTTTGAGAGAGATGCGATTTCGTTTTCTTTCGAGTACGTTCTGTTGGTTATCGTGCATGCTTGTACACTCTAGTCCTCGTCATTCTTGGTATGGTTTTTGAGTATCTTCTGCAATCCTTCTTGGTCGTTGGCGATCAGGGCATTGTCCCAGTCAACAATCAGAGGTGGCTGGAATACTCCTGCGTTTATCGCCTCGTCTAGAGGTTTGGAAGCGAACGCTGACACATCTTTTGTAGATACAAGTCTGTCGGCATCAGCAATGTGTGTCAACCCGGATCCCCAAGTGGGGAATGCAGTCTTGTATACTTCCTTGCACATAGGGTGTGTGCTCAAAGTGCCTTTGATGAAGGAAAACTGCTCTAGTGTTGGGAAGGACGTTGATACATCGAGCGAATACTTTTCAACTTGGGAATCGCCCTTGACTAACACGGAGGAGAGCAGCTTGCCTACCTTGCTTTGGCTCTTGGGGTTTGCGCTGGCCAGACGGTGGGACGAGCGTTCAAGCTCCTTCAAAAGCTGTGTCGAGCTGGATGACTTGGGTGAGTGGCTATTTGGAGTTAGTAATTGCCCGGTATCAGCTCAATGTTCCAATCAGTTGGGTGATGCCATCACCTGATATGCTTACAATAGCGTTATAACTCCCGGTACTCCCTGCAAACTCCTGAACATTGACATTGCGTAGCTGGGTATATATATATATATATATATGAATACTAATCTTCGATATAGCTGCTCAGTTTTCTTCCATGTAGTGAAATTCCTAAAGATTCGTCAATAGTTAGATATACATCAGGCTCTTTCGGAGCAACCGTCCCCTCAACGTGGGTAAACGCCTCTGGCTCTATCTTGCAGGAAGTCATCGCATGGATATGCGGGTGGGGGAACTGAAAAGGTCGGGCCGAACGAGGTGATAGGCTACGGATAGAAGTGAGAGGTTGATCAAGTAAAGGTGGAACATGTGCATGAAAAATTGGAAACTGGGGACTTTGTTGAGTTGGAGATGGAATTGTGGTTGGAATTGAAATTGTGGCACCAAGATTGAGGTTGTGGTAATGAGAGCGAGATTGCAGCATAGAGACTGTGAGCGCTGCTCACAGTGTGGGGATCGGCTACTGCATAACGATTGACCCGGTTCATTAAAACACTGTAGGTACATATGCTACATGATGTGGTAGGTAGGTGTGTATTATTGCATTGAATTCAACTCTATCTCTAAGCCTCGTATCCAAACACATCTGGTCTCCTCTGTGACCACAGAGGCATATCCCTTCTCACCGTCTCCAATCTGTCGAGATCGATGTCTGCCACGCACAGATCCTCCTTCCCTGCAGAGACGTCCGAACACTCAGCCAACACGGTGCCCCATGGGTCCACGATGATCGAATGGCCAAAGGACTCTCTCTTCACCTTTGGCACCTCTCCCCTGGCTATCTCCTCATCAGAGAGGGTTTTGTGGGCACCCGACTGCGCGGCCATAACGACATATGACTGGGTATCGACTGCCCTGGCCCTTCCCAAGAGGTGCCAATGCGCCGCGCCCGTTCTCACGGTGAACGCAGATGGATAGGTGATCACCTGAGCACCCAACGACCTCAACCTCAGTGCTAGTTCTGGGAATCTGATATCGTAGCAGATCGCATAGCCTATCTTGCCACAGGGGGAATCAAAGGGCTTGAGAACCTCCGTGCCCGGCTCCACAGACATGCTCTCCTTCAAAATTGGCCCATTGCTGATCTCCACATCAAACAGGTGAACCTTTTGATATCTCTGCTCAATCTCGCCCTTGTCGCTGATCCACAGGAGGGTGTTCTTGACCCTGTCTGATGTCTCGGAAGGCTCATGTACACCAACGCTCACAAATAGGGATGTGCCCTCTGCATGCAACTCCTTGAGCTTCTTTTGGATACCAAGCACAAAGGGTGACTCCGATACAGTCTTTGCAATCTCTTTCGAGTGCTGAGCGTTTTTCGCAATGTAATCAGATGCCTCGGGCAGGAACAACACCTTGCACTGCAAAGCAGCGGCCCTCGCAATCAGGCGGACTGCCACTGCCGCATTCTCAGCAAGGGATGCCGAAGAGCACATCTGCCCTGCTGCAATAAGTACCATCTCTATTGTTGTTGTTGATTTTGCAAAGGCCTTGAAGAATTATTGATTCACCTGCTGTTACTCCTTTATATTTGGTGTTTTTCTCTCAAATGAATGTGAAGTGTACAACAGGACGAAGCCAATGCCACTCTCCCTATCTGACGTGCTTTTTCACCTCGTAATGGTGATTACTACTCCTATGCGGGCTTATCGCTCTGCCATATAGATGACGGCCCGATAAGCACACCCTCCACACAGTATGTGGGGTCCCAGGCTGCAGGCGTGCATACATGAGGTACAGCAAGGGAAGGGTAGAAAAGGAGAATTATCACAAGTCAAATAAAATAGCTGTCAGTAGTTTAATCCAATTGTGTGATCATGTTTTCATTCATACGCATAAGTATTATATGCGCTATCTGTGGACAAAATATACATAGTTTTATAACTGTGTTCCTCCTTAATGTGTTCAGTGCTCCGTGTTATCATCACTTGGGGTCGCTGGCTCTGCCTGATGCAACTCGTCATCGGAGATATCCGCTAGTTCAAATTCGTTGACCCCTCCACCAAGAGCCTCATAGTCATGCTCTGTGGTACCTATGCTCTCAGATGGCACGTTTACTAGCTTCAAGTAGAACTCCAACAGGACCAAGAACCAGAGATATGTCACAAAGGCACCACTGGTGAGCACCATGATGTAGGAAGAGTGATCAGCGCCCAAGCTGTGAACCAGCTCCAACTGCTCCTCGTTAGCACCCATAAACATAATGCCTGATAACACGAGTGCGAGCGAAGGAATGTACTGGAATGAAAGTATCTTGAAAGGGATATTCCTTTGGTCCTGCAACAGAAACGATATTTCCCAAATCCTGGCGGCCCCTCCCAGCATCAACACCAGGCCAAACATCGCATGCACCTTTGTGCTAATCTCAAGATGTTGTGCATGCTGCGACATGGCATAGCCTGTGAAGATCAACAACAGCGAGGGGATGAACGATCTCTTCCCATTTCTCGTGAGCCACATTCCAACCAGTCCTCCTGCCCACCAGATGATCCCCATTGAGGTATGCTGGTAGTCCCCGTGTGACCATCCTTCCCTGCCCCACCTATGCTCTGTGAAGGTATTCACTATACCCCAAGCACACATCACAGTACTATCGTAGAACTCCTGGCTCCTGGTTTGGCCATCTCCTGCTCTCAGCCATGGGATCACCAAAACGGTAAGCATTATGAACCCATACGCCACAAAGGCAGTACCCATAATTCCGTGGGCAAGGCACTGTCCGAGGTGTGTTCCACGGCAGAATCCAAACATCGCGACTGGTGCAAGACACACCTTGATCCACCCGGTGAGGACCAGAATGAATGAACTTGCCTTATACGCAAAGGTCAGGCTCTTCACTCCTGCGAGGGTCAGCCACCTCTGGGACGATTCACGGCTGACGAACAACTCAGATCCTGTAGTGAGACTTCCCAGGAAAATCGTGAAGCAGTAGTAAAATGCCAGGAACCATGCTGTCCCGCGGGACGTGCGGTTCTCCACGCCATCCACGTCTGGAAACCTTAGGAACAGCGCCTCTATGACGGCATAGCCAGCACATACGATCTGCAGTGCCATCGCAACCACGAATCGATTTGCCCACGATAGAGAGCATGCTATTGATGGCAACAGCATCAATGCACCGACCGTGCACAGCCAGTGGAATGTCTTGGAGCCGGCATTCACAGGGTGGGGTGGTTCTCCGGCATCCATATCCATCTCCATGTCATCTGCAGTCGCTACCCTGAAAAAAGCTATCAAGAGCAGCCCCGCCACCGTCAGTGTGCGGGCTCGTATCAATGTCAGCATGGTTCAGCAGTGACAATTCCTCCACAAATCACCTACACGATGTATCTCCCAATATCAGTGGATGTCACCGGATGCAACTTCTGTGCCTCCTTTTTAAGGCACTATCAGGTCCCTTGCTGCAATCGAACGATGTATGCACGTCTGTCTTGGTGGGTGTACGACGTTGCCAAGAGATGGGGAAGGTGCGACGTGTGCTAAGTGTATGCCCATATTATAAGCATGGATTTTACCACAGGTCATTTACTTGGTTTCACTAAGAAAAATATAAATGTTTATTATGGTTGAACTTTCACTTTTGCTCATCCGTGATGTTCTGTGCCGCGTATTTTTCAGGGGTACAATTCCTATTTTTTGTTTACCATTCACTCCTCTGGGAGCCTACTCTCCTCGCTATAATGGCCCAAATGCTCACCACCCTCACCCTCCTCTCCTTCTGACTCTATGTTGAATAATGCGCTCTCATCAATTTCCCTATTGTCCTCGTCAAATGCCTCAAAAAGTTCATTTCTCGGCTTACCTGCCCGCGACTTGTCCAGACTGTTTCTGGCTAGGCTCGTTGCGGGGAATTTGCTTCCACCATCATCTTCCACATCGAACAATGTGGCTCCTCTGGCATCGGGGTCATAAGAGCCATGAGTGTCACGGTAGGAGTTATCATCAGGGTCCTCATCAGTGTCGAACTCATCATCTGGCGGAATGATATCGAATTCATAGTCTTCTCTTCTCCTGGACTTGCGTTTATTACCTCCGCTCCGCAGGATCGCAAGACACGCTATGAACCCAATCACAATAAAGGCCAGAAAGTACATCGTGACCCCACTGGAGTCGCCCTGCCTGTATGACCCATCTTCGTTGTCCATATCTTCATCCTCGTGTCCTCCAGGTCCGTCGGTTGGTTGGAGGGCATCTGTAGGTGCTGGTACATCACCTGTTGGGATTGCTGTGGTCAAAACGGTATCGGTTGCAAGTGTACTCGTGGGGGTGCCCACTGTGGTTGTTCCACCATCCTCCCCCTGCGTGGCGGTGGTCACGGCATCTCCTTGATTTCCCTCATCACTATCCTGTGCAACGCTATAGTCCACATCCAGGTCAAACCTTTTAACCTTCAGCGGATCAATTGACTCTCCGAAAAACCTCAGCTGCCAATTATGGAACTTGACGGAATTCTGGCCAGACTCAGATGTCACCTCAATCTTCCAGTCACCAACGCCCTTCTCACCCCAGTGAGCAACACTCATAAAAGTCCAGTTGGGGAAACCGTCGCCGGACCTGTCACGCTTCCTATATGCTGCAAGTTCGGAAACAATTCCTGATGGCGACGTGAGCACCACTCTGGTTTCACCTCTGAAACGGGTCGAAATATCAACTACCACGGTCACATGCTCTATGTGGTCCAGGTTGACCTCCTGCAGTTGCTCCTGTGTGATCTGTACTGTATGTTCAATCTTGTTTTTGGTTGCGTCAGTGTCTTCATTAACCTGGAGAACAGGAGAGTAAAACCATGCCTGAGGTTTGAGCGGGGTCCAAGTTCTGGCGTTCTCTACAAGCTTGTATGCATCCAGTTTGCCGTACCCGTATTTGTGTGAATACATCCTTCCCATAGCGCCTTTCTGCCACATTCCATCACCGTCATTGATCTCAACCGCACTCATCAGTGATAGCTGCTGCACATCTCTCCACGTCAAATCCGGGTTGGCCTCCAGCACTAGCGAGTAAATTCCGGCTGCTAATGGAGCTGCAGCCGAAGTGCCACCGTGGTTGGCCGTGCAACGGTCGTTTATATCAGTGGTGTGGATGTGCTCACCAGATCCTGAGGAGTAGGTCGCCACCATCACAGCCGAACACGCCTCTGCATAGGGAGGATGCAAGCCCTTGTGATCAATTGCACTAACAGTTATCGAGTATATGCTGTTGGTGTAGCCGTCAAAGTTACAGCTGTCCCCATTCAGGGCTCCATTTCCGCTGGCAAAAACGTAAAGGGAACCCTTTTGATTTCGCCCCTCCTGTACTCCTTTGATCATGGCCTTCTTGACCAGAATATCAGGGGCCATCATCGATTTGCCATCGTCAGGGGGACCCCATGAACAAGAATATATGTCGTTGACCCCCAGCCCGTACACCATGGCTGCAGCCTCCTCTTCTGATGTGATCTCTCCTGAAAGGATTCTGATGCCAGCAACCTTGGACCCGTATGCCACCCCTATGCCACAGTACTCGTTACCCTTTTCTGCCGCTATCTCAGCAGCACACCTCGTTCCATGGTTATCATCGGCGAGTCTTGGTTTGGGGAGGTCGGTGTTGTCGTTGAAATCCCAAGACCCTTCCGCACAAAAGTTTTTCTGGAGATCTTTGCTGTCCATATCGAGGCCATCGTCAATGATTGCGGTGACCACGCCTGATCCAGTGATGCCATCGTACCAAACTCCGGTCACGTTGACGTCATGACCCGGGTAGTTTGTGTTTATAAGATGCCACTGCTCCTCAAAGATGGGATCGTTGATCTGCAGCATCTCCTCTGCCTTCTTGGCCGGCTCTAGCGCCTTATCGTAAAGGGGTGCCCTCTTATGTAGCCGCTTGGGGGGCAGATAGTGGAACGAACGTATGCTGTTATCTACCAGGAAGTCCGATGAGTCCACCACTTGGACTTGGCGCTGTAAATCGTCTCTCTTCCGTATCGGCACATAGTTTTCACTCCTGCCCTTGAACAGCACTGCCATCTTGACCGCGTCAGGGTGAAGGTTATGCAGCGAGAAGACATGGTGATGGTCCAATGCCCGCACTGGATGTTCGTAGCTCCACTCAGGGTGTGTCTGCATAATGCCCTGTAGTGCAGAGTCATCATGGACTTCAACAGCAAAATATACTCGGCTCGCGTGGTCCCTATCTGGGATCTGGAGAGCCAGACCTCTGGCCTGCAAGATTAGCACCAGCGCTATCCTGCAAAAAGAGGTCAGCCGCATTTCTAGGTGTGTTCACTGGCTGGTCTCAGCGATGCGCCCTCTCTACCTCCAACCAGACAAACAAACAAATAAACACAAGCAATATGTCCTCTGATCACCTGTGTAGGACAGCGGATTGCTCAAAAAAAACCCGTCTCTCCTTTATCTTGAGGTTTCTACACCAGCCCTCTGATGCGCCTACCTTTGGGATGAGGCATAGCCAAGAGTTACGTATCGAATACGCATAGTCTGAAACACTGGGTACACTACCAGCCAGCGTGAGTTAAGCGAACAGATTATATACTAGGCGATTGATTATATGCAGTACCGCAAAGATATTATATATATAAGTAAGATCCAGTTATATCATTCAGTCATATAAAGGAGCTATGGATGTCGGGAATACACAGTAGAATTACTGGAAAGTGGCCAAAGCACCCATTGGGTCGTAAGGAGGGAGATGGATTGGCTCCTTGTCCTCCAGCAAGTGGATATACTCTGGGATCTCGTCCTTGTCAACAACAATCTGGTAGACGTACTCCTTGAAGTACTCGTGGGTCATGACATAGTAGCCATCGATACCGGAATCCTTACCCCAGGAGTTTTCCACTCTCCATCTCACAGGGTTTCCATCCTCATCGAGGTGGACGGCAGTAAGCACCATGGCGTGAGTCATGAGGGACTGGTGATACTTGACCCTGGAGGCCTTCTGCTGCTTAGTTTCATATCCAATGAGCTTGTAATCCCAGAGGTCCATGTCCATGATACCTCTCTTCTTGTCCATGTAGAGAGGGGTGTGGTTCCCAAAGAAGATGGCCTTCTTGTTCTTGAGTCTTTCCACGGCAACCTTGGCCAAAACATCAGCCTCCATATTGAGGTAGGTGACGGTCTTGCCGCCAACCACGTTTCCGAGTCTGTCAATCTTCAGCACCTTGTTGTATGGGTTACGTGGGTCGTTCAGCAGCGAGACGGCCTGTGTTGTATCGTACCCAATGCTCTCCTTGAAGAACTTGAGTGGGGTGGACTTGAGCGAGTGGTACTTCTTGTCCTTGTCATAATACTCCCACAGGAACTCGTCGTTTGGACCTGGGGGAGTACCGAGGAACATGCACAGAAGGCGGTGGATCTCCTTCTGCATCGACACCCTGTCGGCGTCAACTGACTCGCCAGCAGCGAGCTTGTTTCTCAGGATCTCAGCAAACTCTCTGAGCTTGGTGGTGATCAAGAAGTTCATTCTGGCAGAAGCAGTGGTGTTGTAGGAGTCTGGGAAAATGGTGTTTGGAACAAGTCCGTACTTCTCAACAATGTTGGTGAACATGTCAAACTGTCCACCATCACCAACTGGGTCGGTGAGGAAATGCTGCACAAGTCTAGACTCGACATCTTCCTGGTAGGTGTCGACGATCTGCTCCAAAAAGAAGTTAGCCTTTTCGAGCTTATCGTAGAAAAACAAGAAAGATGGCGACAGCTGGAACTCCTTGAGGTTGTACTTCTTGGCAACGCCCAATCTGAGAATGTTGGTAGAAGCGAACAACCAGCATCTTCCCGAACTCTTCTGATCGGTGACTGGGGCACCCTCCTCATCAATGGTGTGAGAATACACGTTGGCAATTGACTTCAAGTGAGCATCTCTGTTGATGAGCACCTGGTCAATGTTGGCATTTCTGAGAACAGAAGCACCCAGCTGGCTGTTTTGGTCGCTCTTGAACTCCTCGGTCCAAGAAGAGAGGGAGTCACAAGACAGCTTTGATACGTCAGACATGGTGAATAGCAATGGTGATACAGGCTTCGGGGAGCAGCAAAGGAAAATAACGACTGCTTTTTTAAAAAAGGAAAAAGATATACAGAAACCAACAGTTATAAAAAATCTCTAGTCAGCCTTGAAGCTCCTGACCCCTCAATCCTCCCAAAGTAGCCCGCATCGATGCTTTTAAACCCCAGCTGGCAGCCGATGCCGGTAACGGCATTACCGTTGTCATCATGCATGGAGGTTACATTACGTAGAGAGAATTAAGGTGGAGGTTGGGCGACCCTGCGATCACACGGCTCAACGTTCGTGGGGACATATACCAGAATCTAGCACGGCGCCAATCTGCAAGCTCCCGTTTGTCGCTAATCCGATTACCTTAGTAAATCCGATTACATTAGTAGAGACACCGGTGTTTCTTTCCATTCAGTGCATACTCTAGGTGTATAGTGCAAATTGAACTCTCCCTCCAGTTCTCCACCCTCCACCTCTGTTGATTGCACACACACTAGGACGGGCCCCTCATTCCTTATCTAGGCTACATCGTAAGTGAAGAGCACAAGTGGCATTCAGCTGAAGTGTGGTTCAACATTGGTCGGACTTTCTACAAGCCACAACTTGCTAGTAATCATTGCTCCTTCTGCCTTCTGTATCTACTGGCAATCTACTGTTCAAATTTCCATTGGCCCTTAATTGCCCGTAAGGCTTAATGGTTTGGGGATCTACCTCTCCCTATAAGGTGGTAGACCCTAATCGATTTCCTTAATTGATTATCTTAGTTGGCCCATCAAGTGAGCCCTTGATTTCGCTTGCGGTTTCCTGATTGAGTAATATCAGGTGTGTGATATTCAAGCCTTGGTTCTTCTCCCTTCACACAAATGCTACGCTCTCCCATCACCGAACATTAAAGCACCCACCCACTCTGTATCACTGCAAGTGTGCCATACTAACCAGAGGCCGTGCCCCCATTAGTACGGGCAGGCAGTGCAGGCCATATACTATGCTGCCCCCATATGTCTTTGTAATGTGGGGCCTTCGATTTGCCTTTCGTGGTCGTGTCCCCAGCACCTTTGGGTTCTCACAGTGGGAGCTGTCATTGCCAGATTACTCATGCCTTACCCGGCTACTCCATCACGCACGATGATAACCGTTTTGGGGCATAGTACGAGTGAGATGGGTCTAGGTTTATCAGCAGAAGATAGTTCCGGTAACTTGCTCGGTTCTTTGCTTTTAGCGTTGCCTTAGCAAGAGATATAGTGAAGAGGATAACTTTATGTTGAAGAAATAACCGGTATATCATTTGCCAGAGACTTTGCCCTACCGCTGAGAAAACACCACGATCTGCCGGTTAGATCAGGACCCTTTAGTGGGCTTAAGTTAGTTACAACTCATATCTGCCGCCCACAGCCATAGAAACAGAAACAACGCAGTTGAAACATGAGTGCGATACTTTCAGCAGATGACCTGAACGACTTCATCTCTCCAGGTGTTGCTTGCATCAAGCCAGTAGAGCTGAAGAACGCTGTGGCGCCTACCGGGAGTGAATTTGAGATACAGATCGATTCTTTCGGTAATACCCTAGAGGTGACGAAAGAGGGAGATACCACAAAGCTGGAGCAGGCACAGATATCGCTGGCTGACTGTTTAGCTTGCTCTGGGTGCATAACATCAGCAGAGGAGGTGCTTGTGGCACAACATTCGCATAAGGAGCTCATCAAGGCTCTGAAGGAGAATTTGGCACTACCGTCCACACAGTCTGAACACAAGAAGCATTTTGTTGCGAGTATCAGCCACCAGTCAAGGTCATCGCTTGCTGGTGCCTTACATTTGAGCGTTGACCAAACAGACAAGCTCCTTATTCATCTTTTTGTCAACAAGCTGGGGTTCAAGTATGTGGTGGGGGTTGGCCTTGGCAGGAAACTGTCTCTGAGCTACTTGTCACGAGATATCATTAGCAGAAAGGCCAACCAACAGCGTCAAGATCCTGTTTTGACTTCTGTTTGTCCCGGATGGGTACTCTATGCTGAGAAAACTCATCCCCATATGATCCCCAGGCTAAACACAGTAAAGTCCCCACAGCAAATCACCGGACATATCCTCAAACAGCTCACTGCAGAGGAAATGCAAGCATCTCTAGGATGCGTGTACCACCTCTCGATTATGCCATGCTTTGATAAGAAGCTCGAGGCGGCACGGCCGGAGGAACATGGATCAAAGGAAGATGTGCCAGATGTGGATTGTGTCATCACGATAAAGGAGCTGATCCAGTTGCTCCAGGATGAAGAGATTGATATGGATGGGTTGGTACAGGATGTTGCCGGGGACTCCTCGGACGTGATGCAGTTATATGCGAGGTATGCACCATCAAATTGGCCATCTGCAGCTGATACATGGCTGAATGACGAAGGGTCTACCTCTGGTGGCTATGCTCTACAGTATTTGTTGAGTTTCAAGTCCAGGTTGTTGAAAGAGGGACACAGCGAAGATGACCTCAACATTGTAGTTGTTGCCGGGCGTAACTCGGATATCTATGAGTTGAGGCTTATTGAAGTGTCCTCCAACACAGTGCTGGCATCCAGCGGGGTGGTTAATGGGTTTAGGAACATTCAGAATCTTGTACGCAAGCTGAAACCAATGGGTGGAGCGAGAGCCGCCACAGGAGGTCTTGTTGCCAGGAGAAGGGCCAGGGAAGCGCAGAAAGCGGGCACTAATGTCGAGGTGGAGACTGCTGATATTTCCAAGTGTGATTTGATAGAGGTAATGGCATGCCCAGGAGGATGCATTAATGGAGGTGGACAGATAAGCAAGCCAGATGGCACAGATGACAAGCAGTGGTTGCAGAACATCGCCTCAATATACAAAACTATACCCGTTGGGTCCAACGTCAGTGAAGATGACATGGTGAGGAGTTGGCTGCAAGAGTTTTGTCAGCATTATGGAGTGAGTGAGAGCAGGATGATGAGGAATGGGTTCAGAGCTGTTGAGAAGCCAAAAGACCTTGCAACCATAGCATTGGGATCAAAGTGGTAATGAAGCCGGATCATGGGACCTGGTAAGTTTTTGCATATTCGCATATTATTTATATATGGGTCACTTATAGATGAAAAGGTAAAACTAACATGCGGTATTAGTTAATGTCAAGTTTTCACCCGTCCATCAAGTTTTATTTAAGAATTCGCAGCCTCACCCAGCCATAGTTTTGGTCGGTCTGTTGGCTCTCACTTAATGATTTGTTCGGTACGCGACCACTGGATAACAGCCTTGGGCGGCTTACCGCTTCTGGAGAGCAGGCAGGCACAGATAACGCAACTCAGCTACACCATACTGCAAGTGCTCCTCGTCACTGCCAGTGCTGGATGCAATGGGATTTCTCCGCATCCACTCTGGAGGGTCCCCCTTCTGCCATCTGCTAGTACCCCAGTTGGTTTTCCAACTGCTAGAGGAGGATCGGGCCGTAGGCATACACATATATATATAGTTGTGCATCCTTTTTATGTATACATAAGAAATTACCTTTGTATCGAGATATATGTAATTTTATATATCTGTAATTATAAATGTGAAAGTCTAAAGGATATTATTACTTTTGTATGGATAGCTACGACTATGTTGAAGCTGAGGGCGATTCAATAATTCTACGGATCCATGCTCAATGCTATATAGTGCTCCTAGTTACTCCACCACCCTGCGTCGAGTTGAGCATCGCCATCAGAGTTGGGTCCCCTAGGACATATGGTCCCAGGTGTAGAAAGAAACCTTTCCAAATCACCTGATAGTAAAACCAAACAATTTGTATTCTCACTCCCCAAAACATACTATAAACATTAGAATCCCATGGGTGTTTCCACTAATTTCCTTGGTTGCCGTGCCCCACCCCTACCACTACGAAATGAATCGCTCAACGATCCCCTTGCTGTACGCTGCTCTGGAGTTACAAGCGCTGAGTAATTAATGCTTGGAGCGGTTCTGGACATCAACGGGTGGAGAACGCCCGCCGCTCACATATGCATGAATTGCTTACCCATACACTACCGGCACCACCCGAAAGGCGGGCAGCGGCGGCCACCCTCCCATTTCTCCCATACATTGTAAGGGCGTTGCACTGAATCATCGCTGGTAGTTAACGGAAATAGCAAAAGTCCACGGAGCATGCACCGATGGTGGTGGCCGCTGTGGGAGCTCCAGGTCCGGTTTGCGGGCAGAGTGGGATGCCAATATATAGGGAACAGCTACAGCTCTCCTGCGGTTCGGGGAACCGAAGACAATTTCTTGTAAAAGAGTATCTGTGTGCAGAATATTTTTTTTGTAGGCAATCTAGGCGGATCAATTGCCTTTGTATTTGCTAGCTATAGTTTAAGGATTGTTCTTTTTGGCAAATATCTTAGTGTTTTTCCACTCTGCGGTTTTTGCCTCTCCCCACTCTTCCTCCCCGCCCTCCCATATATATAACAAATGTCAGCCGCTGCTGCCCCAGTTGAATTCAAGGAGCACACCGCCGTGGTTGTGTTTGGAGCTTCTGGTGACCTTGCCAAGAAGAAGACCTATCCAGCTCTCTTTGGATTGTACCGCGAGGGTCTTCTGTCTCCAACTACCAAGATCATTGGTTACGCTAGATCCAAGCTCAGTGACGAGGAGTTCAAGGACCGTATCAGGGGTTACTTCAAGACACCCACCGAGGAGATCAAGGTGAAGGTTGAGGAATTCCTGCACTTGTGTTCCTACATCTCTGCCCCATACGACACCCCAGATGGTTATAAGCTGCTGAACTCCACAATCGAAGAGTTCCACGCCTCCAAGGGTGTTGAACACTCACACAGACTCTTCTACCTGGCCCTTCCTCCTTCGGTCTTCACCGCTGTCGCCGGCAAGCTGAAGGAATTCTGCCATCCTGGCTCTAAGGGACTCGCTAGAATCATCATTGAGAAGCCATTCGGTCATGACCTCGAATCTGCGCAGGCTTTGCAGAAGGAACTCGCCCCCCTCTGGAGCGAAGAGGAGCTTTATAGAATTGACCACTACCTCGGTAAGGAGATGGTGAAGAACCTGTTGGTGTTCAGATTTGGTAACGAGTTCCTCAATGCCTCATGGAGCAAAGACCACATCTCCTCTATCCAGATCTCTTTCAAGGAGGCCTTCGGCACCGAGGGTAGAGGAGGTTATTTTGACTCGATTGGTATCATCCGTGATGTCATGCAGAACCATCTGTCCCAGGTGCTCACCCTCCTCACCATGGAGAGACCAGCCACTTTTGATGCTGAGTCCATCAGAGACGAGAAGGTGCGTGTGCTCAAGGCCATCAAGCCACTCTCGGCTGAGAACACCCTTATTGGCCAGTATGGCAAGTCTGCCGATGGCACCAAGCCAGCCTACACAGATGACTCCACTGTGAATCCTGACTCTAAGTGTGTCACGTTTGCTGCTATCGCCATGGAGATCGATAACGAGAGGTGGGCTGGTGTCCCAATTGTGCTCAGAGCAGGTAAGGCCCTTAACGAGGGCAAGGTTGAGATTCGTATGCAGTTTAAGCAGGCCAGCGATGGAGCTCTGAAGGACATCTACAGAAACGAGTTGGTGATGAGAATTCAGCCCAACGAAGCCATGTACATGAAGCTCAACACCAAGATCCCAGGTATCTCCACCAAGACAGCAGTCACAGAGCTCGACCTCACCTACAAGAGCAGATACTCCGACTTCTACATCCCAGAGGCTTACGAGTCTCTCATCAGAGACGCTTTGCGCGGTGACCACTCCAACTTTGTCAGAGATGATGAATTGGACGTGAGTTGGGCGCTCTTCACCCCACTGCTTAACTACCTCGAGGGACCTGAGGCTCCAGTGCCTACCTCTTACGAGTACGGTTCTAGGGGCCCGGCCAGCCTCAATCCATTCTTAGAAAAGCACGGCTACGTGTTCGAGGAGAAGGGTATCTACCAGTGGCCAGTCACGAGACCAGACGTTCTTGAGAAGGGCAAGATGTAAGCAAGTTACTCTTCGAATAAGCAAAATACTTTTCGGGAAGAGGTTTCAAAAAAATTACATTGCGTTGGTTCCTTGGTGAATATTTTCTTTTTGTTAGGTACTTGTGTGTAGTCCCAACACGTGTCATTCAGAATTATCTTAGTTGTAACAAATCATAAGTTGTAGCGAATTCCATCATTTTAGCTATAGATCGTAGTTTTGAGTGAAGGTCTTGAGAGTACTGTGTACTGAGTGAGTGTCTTTTGGTCCCATGTATGGGGTTGGCTGGCCCTCTGTAGTGCGTCTCACAGTAAATTATATATATATATGGGGAACGACTGGGCAAACGACTGGGCAAACGAGTAAGCAACGGCTATAACAATAACGGTTAAAGGGGGTTGTCGACTTCGGCAGTCATTTTTTTGATACCAGGATTTCACAAAGAGACTCATCGCAAGGAATTATTAAGCTGAAGAGCTTAAAAGTAGCACGAGGCATTCTCCCAGCTGGTCACTTATATAGCCTTCGTATAGGTGTAGTGGAATGAAAAGTTGACCACCATCTGATCCCATTCGTCATCTCATTACAATCATTGATTCTTTCTTCACAACTCAAAAGATGAACCACATACTGGCATCCCCACTAGTCCGTTCGAGGGTTACAAACATAATGATCAGACCATCAGCCATTGGTGTCTCATCTGCCAGGCAAACAGTGGTCATGCTTAGACATGCCTCTACCTCTTCGCCAACACCACCCCATTTCAAGAGCAGATCCACATCAAAGTCTGATGGTTCCCCAGAAGATAGTCGCTCACAGGGATTCATTTCGTCGCTATGGACTGGTTACAATAACCTCTCCTTCAAGGTGCGACTCTACCTTGGTTTTTCCACCTGTGCTGTCGCATACATAGCAGACAAGATCAGCGAACAGATCTTTGAGAATAAGAGGATAGAGCAGGAGGCAAAGGAAAAAGTGGAGAGGGAATTGGGCAGCATACAATCGTGATTGGCATAACTACGCATTCGAATACATATCTGAAATGACAGGCTAAACGGTGTCGTGACTAGTGTAATTACTATAAATATCAATCGTAAACTTCGACAGCATATGGGCATTCAAACAAAGGTTTCGAACAAAAAAGACAAACATTATTTCTCGTTAATAGCAAATTTCTATACATGTAAAAAATTCAACCACATCATCTACGCATCCGGAAAGACTACAAAATGCCCCTGGCAGCAAAGCTCTTTCTGAGAGAAGAGATAAACTCCAAAAACTTGGCAGGATTAGCGTGAATGCCTCTGGTGTAGACAAACTCGGAGGCCAATCTGGTTGCAAAGATGGCTCTCAGGTAGGCAACCGGAACCCTAATGAGAATGTTCTGGATGCCCACAACCTCTAGCAACAGAGATGGAAGGGCATCGATGAGAACAGCATTTCTGAATTCGTGATCCTCCTCCCACAACTCCTTGCTGGAGGAAAGCTCATCAGCCAACTTGTTGATGGAGACAGACAAGTCATCAGACAGAGCAGAGAATGTGTTGCCGGTCTCCTCCTTCAGCTTCCAGAGCATCTCAAACTCGTTTCTGGCGTTCCTGATAATGATCTCCTGCACCTGCTTGACGTAGTTCTTGTAGAAGTCTGGCACAGCCTTTGTGACAGGATCCACACACATGTGCTTCAGGAATCCCTCATCGTCAAAGGAGAGAGACGCCAACACCTCAAGAGAGGATGAGGTGACACCACCCTTGTTAGTAGAAGCGTCCTTGAAGACAATTGCGCCAGCCTTCTCCAGAACAATCTTGGCAGACTGTGTGATGAACAGGTTGGCACCTTCAACAATGATAGGAATGATAGCCTTGCCGGTCTTCTCGTTGATCAGACTAGACACGTTGTTGGTGTCGATGGCACTTGGACGACCACCACATGGAACGAACAGCTTCACCTTGTCGTGCAAGTACTCATGGATCTTGAGGTGGAAGTTGTTTCTGAAAGTAACACCGCTGGTCACGACAGCGCCGGATGGAAGAGTGATGTCAGAATCATCAACCAAGACAACGTAACCCTTTGGACTCAACAAGGAGCGGTCAAAGCTCTGAATCATCAGTCTCTCCTTGGCAAGACGAAGAAGTTCCTTCTTGTTGATGCCTTCCTCGTCGACAATGACACCCGAACCATCAACGATGGCGAGGTAGGACTCCTCCTTGGAAAGAAGAATCTCATTAGAACCGAGATCACCGTCTGGGCCACCAGTCTGGAACTTGGTGATCTCACCAAGGTTGGTGATTCCAAGCTTCTCGTAAACCTTCTCAACGTAGGCTCTGACAGAGAGAGAAGTCATACCGTACTCGTCGTGTGGGATACCACCAATCTCGGGTGACTTTCCAGTGAAAAAGGACTTCCACCATGGAGCACCTCTTGAACGGGCATGAAGGGTTGCCCAATCCACGTAAGATGCGGTGTTCTCGTCTGGACCCATGAAGAGAATCTCTGGCTTCTGGTATAGGTCGACCACAGGCTCCTTGAGACCTGGGATGTTGTCCTTGATGAGAAGATCAAGAAGAGAGTCAATGTACTTGACGAAGCATTCTTTTGGCCTCTCCTGGGCTGCTCCAGTGTCGAGAAGAATGACACCCTTGGATCCACCTTCTGGAATATCCTTGTTTTTGCGCTGTTGCGTGGAAGCGAGGTTGTAGTTCTCGTCGAAGAGGTTGCGCATATTCACAGAGTAGGCATCTGCCGATCTGGACTTTACGATACGGATACCACCTCTGGCGATGTCTCTGAATCTGATGTGGAAACCACGGAAGTCAGATCCAACGACAAAGAACATGCCGTATGGCTTCTGTGGGTACTCCGAAACAGGCAAGAAAGATGCCTCCAACCTGAAGGAGATGGCAATCTTGGAAGGAGTGAAGAAGTTAGTCTTGAGCACGCTTCCGTTGAATGCGTAGAGGGCCCTGAGAACGGTTGCATGGTGCTCGTTCTGTGAACATTCTCTGCTCAACAGAGCCTCGAACTCCTCCTTGGAAGCGATGGGGTTGATCTTGGTGATACGCTTGTAGGAGAGGGTCTGCTCAATCCTCGAGCGGGTGTAGTGAATGTCGGCAAATCCACGATACAATCTCTTGATGATATCCTTGTGAGATTCAAAAACCTCAGAAATGTATGACTGGGTGAAAGTCTCGGATCTGAGCCTCTCCTTGAGCTTGCCCAACACCTCAGCATGGGCCAAAGATCTGGATGGGTCGAGGAGTTGCTGAAGGGAAGCATACTCTGGGCCCAATCTGTTCATGAAATGAGTCACAAAGATAACACCACAGTGGGCATATATGCACTCCTGGACAGACATCTCACCCTTGGAGAACTTTTCATGGAAGATGTTGTTTGGAATACAATACAGCAGGGAAGCCTCCTTGGTAACCTGATAGAGAGAAAGCTCTGGAGGGGCCACGTCGTTGTTGGAAGCCGTGATGTACATGGAGACGATAGACACTCCGTTGGAGAACTGCTCGATGTACTTGCGAGTGATGTTGAGCTTGTAGTAGTGACACAACACAGAAAGCGCAGAGTTATATCTTGGGGAGCTGTTGCGGCGGTAACCAACAATCACACGCTGCTCACCTGTTGAGGAAACGGAGAAGTGCTTGATGACAGGGCCATCGGTCTTGACAACCTCGGAAATCACCTCGGTGTACAGCCTCTTTGTGTGTGGGGTAGCGATCTGGAAAAAAGTCGTATCACTAATCGAGGCCAGATCGGTGGTCTGTGGGGTCACATCAGTTGTAGCCTTGGGGAAGTTACACTTGTAGACAAACTGACATCTAACGCTGGACGTTGGAAGAGAGAGTGGAGATCTGAAACCCTCGACACGGTAAGAAGGAGCACCGAGGGGCTGGTCGAGATACTTGTCGTCGATGCGCTGCTCGTACTTGAAGAGAGCAGTGCCATCCGCGGAAGCGTCAGTGGTGTCAAAATACACAGCGTGGTCATCGGCCTCTCTGCTGTGGTGGAGCAAGGCCCCGTTGGTCACGCCTCTGGCATAGGCGTCCACCTTGGCCGAGTAGAGAGAGTGGATGTGGGAGACAATGCCTGGGACGGATTCCCTGGCAAAATACACATCGTCGATACCAAGGGAGTTGTAGAACCACTCAGTCTCCTGGGTGATGAGATCATCGGGGATGAATCCTGCATCGGCAATGGCATTCATCACGTCCTCCATCTGGACATCCTTGCCAGCAAAGGGCTGTGGTTTGTACCCACTGCTTCTCAGTTCGTCGTCACTGACATCCTGGAAGGAAAGCGCACTGAAGTTGTTGTTCAGCGTGAGACTGGGTTGTGACATGTTTGTGGTTGGGTGTGGTGTGGTGTGGGGGGGGTAAAAGCTTTTGGGCAAAGTCAAAACGCGCGTGAGATGATATGCACCAATATCGACTATGGATTGAATATACACACACCTCGCACTTTCTGCTGATGTGTGTGGTATGGTAGGGTTTAACTTCCGGATCCTGGCGCCTTAAGTACTCGACACAAAAAAAAATGTGGAGATTCTCCTTCCCCTTCCCCCTCCCCCCCAGAAACACCTCGCTAGGAACGGCAGTGTCGCATCCCCAAAAATATTCTTGGATCCTGTCACCCACCCTCATCGCACCCAATTTGGAGAAGGGCCACCTATTCACTGTTTTCCTGAGATGAGCTCTGCCTGGATTCTATGCACGCATGCATGAGCCCAAAAAAAAGCGTACATATTGGAGGGGCGTCGCCTGGAGTGGCATTTCATGGGAGCCGTGCATTATTAGGAATGGGCGTTAAAAAACTTCAGGTTTCTGCAGGTGACTGTAGTTGGCTGTATGTTTTGGCGAGGGGAGTGGCTCGGGAAACGACGGAAAATGTCGCAAATTAAGTTCTGCGAGGCACATTACGGCTCTTTCCAGCAACTTAATAACATCTTATTGGTTTGAAGTGTCATTATTTTCGCAAAAGTTTCGACAGATGTCGATAGCTGTGAGTTTAGGTTTGAGCCCGATGAGGGAATTTGTACAGTGGAGCGCGGGTACACGTGAAAAGAAAATGGGCATAGACAAAGAAAGGAGAAAAAGGCTCTCCATGTATTGGGAGAGTTGCAACGGCCAAGCGTTTTTTTTCGCTGTCTCTACATATCTACAAGCCTTTCCTAGTGTGTGGCCTTGCGTTTGGCCTCGAATTCGTCGATGCGTTGTTCTGCTCTGCCTTCTGCTACTCTTCCAGGTCACAGTACTACGAGATGACTCTCTGTGCCGCGTTGGGTCATTTTTGTTGTTGCTGTTGACGTGATCAAAAAGTGGGGACACGATGCGAGCCCCAGAATAGATGATCAGGCAGGTGTTGGTGTTTCCATTCTCAAGGTTTGCAATGCCCGTCGTGATTTTGGACTCTCGACCGTGGAGGATCCAGGGCTCACATATGAGGTGCATTGCTCGGCATGCGAAGGCCTACGTGGCTTGCCCCGCATATGGTCAACGGCCGGCCCCTCTGCTGATGACTATCCGGCACGCCAAAAAAAAATCAAAGGCGGGCCCATTCTGCGCCCCACGGGATATACCTGTCTTACCTTCATGGGCTCTATTTCTGCCCGAATCTTGTCTACATTCTGTCTATTGATAAACCGCCTCTAGTAGTGGTCATTACTATTAATTACAAATCCCGCTAAAGTCACTCATATTACATTTGTGAGGTCGGAAGCCGAGCCCGAAACCAGCTCAAAAGATCGGTGAGTCTGACACGCCTCCATCGCATCCAATGCACGAGAATGTACGCGAGGTCCAGAAACGAACTCCACGGTGCATCCGATCAACCACAATTCGGCTCAACACTCCCGCACGCTCTCCCCCACATTTCGTGAAGGTTTGTAGAGTCGAGTTCAGATCCTCCATCGACCCACATCATCCTATGTGGGGTAGCTATTACAAGGCCCTCCACGAGGCAACGATGAGGAGGGGTCTTCTTTTTGCGGTTTGGAAGTTTAACATGCAGCCAAGCAGAATGTAACGCATTTCGCTGTCATCTGCCATGGTGTCTTGAGCCCTTAAGTGAAGGTGACAACGAGGACTGCCGTTGGCCTGTTAAATGCCCTTTCCCTGACGGAACCAGAGTCCCGCTCTTGGAGAAGGACTTGGGGTCTGCATTTGCGGGGTTAAACTTTGGACGGGCACTGTAGAGATTTTCATCTCCGTCGGCTGCTGTCGCAAAAAAACTCAAAAAAATACTCAGTGGCTGCTCGCTGTTCACTGCTCTAAACTACTCACTCTCGCCAATGAAAAAATTCCCCCAATTCTGGGGAAACCCTGTAGGTCATCCTTCGCAGTCGAGGAATATAGCCATGCAGAGCGGGCGTTGTCCCCTCATCTCCCGCGTGAGCTGGCTCACCAAAATACTGGATCACCTACATCGTATGGCATTAAGAGGCACAAGCATCTTGACGATCCTCACTATCCTGACCATCTTGACCATCATGAGTCTCAAAATTATTCATTTCTATATTTACCATAGCCCAAAACCTAATTTTATCTTCTTCCCGCACAATATTGTCTTTGCGCATCATACTGCGTGCACTCGACTGCCTTCGACACTCTTGCTGATGGTGCTCAGGCGGAGTGACCGCTACCGAAGAAGAGTCAAGTCTCCTACCCTACGTCTCCCCACCCTCATCGCCTCCCACCACCCAAAAGCTGGGGAAGCCCATCTCATCACCGCTTATCAGGGCGAGCTTACCCGGTTCCCTGCCACACTCTTTAGGGCCTATCTGACGAATTTGGTAATAGCACAGGCTTTCCTCTGCTCTATCTTGCATTTATCTCTAAATACACACCTTTGAAATAATGGGTACTGTTATCATCTCGAATGGCGACCATCCTAAAATCGAAAGGTCGGCCAAAACAACTTTTCAGTATCTGCAAGCCGATAATTAATGCATTTGGTTTGAGTGTGTGTGTTTTTTTGTCATTGTTCCTTTTTCTTTATTATTATTTTACTGCAGCGTTTTTGCCCTCTTACATATACATATCACATCACGGCGTGGATTTTGCCTGATCCATCTAATAAATGGCGGCACAGTGGATGCCCCACAACCTACAGAAGAGGTTATTACGATATGTTCTACAGCAGCTATCGCTGTTTTCAGAAATAGACCTGCCCAATCTCGATGTGTCACTCGGAACAAACTCAAAGATCAAGCTGCGAGATGTGGCGTTGGATCCAGATAGGATATCCCTTCCTGGTGTCTTTGTGCGCGATGGACAAGTGAAAGATCTCTCTCTGGTTCTCACAGTGTCCGATGGCGTGAGCATCGAAGCCGATGGTATAGCCATCGCACTTGCTCCTTCGCCATCAAAGAGCTCCAAAGTGTCCAAGAAGGGGCAATTCTCTCTTGCTCAAAGCACAGCCGACCTCGCCAACAGCGTGATGTTTGCAGACGATATAGATGATAGCATGGCTCTTGGGGAGAGTGTTAGCGATATGCATGATTCAGAATTAATACAAGGCATTCAAGATACCAAGACGGATGTTGCAGCCCAGGGTGATGTTCCCCTTTCGCGGCTAAGCAGTGTTATGTCTAGGGCAGTTGAAATCGCACTTGCAAGGCTGCAGATTGAGCTTCGCAATATCACCATCACCATTATAGCAGACCCCATTGTCGCGGAAGTGCGGATTGCAAAGGTTTCTTTTGTGAGTGACGATCGTGTGCGAAACATCCTCTTTTCCGGGTTTCAGCTCGTGCTTGTGAAACCAGACACCAATCCTGGAAAGACGGACCAAGGTGTAGACGCAAATACCCAGAACAGAGAGGGAAGTTTTATGTCCAGCTCCACTACTGGCTCCACCTCGACGATAATAGCTCATCCAAGTACAGAGCGTGCGACGCAGCAGGAACTGGAGGAAGAGGAGGATACAAATGCTGATTCTACAGGAAACGAGTCGACCGATAACGACTACAGCGACATGGAGAATGATGACAACATGGCATCATCATCGTTCTTGCAACCACAGGATACGTCTAACCTTTCTGGCAGCATGATGTTTTCTCATGAGGAGGCCAGCTCGATCTATATGAGCGCTATGTCAGAGAACTTTAGCAGGCATGGAGAGCAGAGAGGGACGGCAGAAAATATCCCATCAACACCTAATGAGTCTATCCTTTTACATATTTGCGAAGGTTCATTGTCCTTTGAGGGACTGCAAGATATAGAGAAGGCGACAGTGGAAACAGGCAAGGTCCATGTGGCGGCTACGCCTTGGCCCGTTGGTATTACCGCGGCCATAGAGAGTTTTACTAGGATTTTCTCCGTTTTGAATAAGAACGATGTAAAATTGGATGCCCAGTCCAAACCAGCCAGTGATATGTTTCACAAACTGAAAATATCGGAGCTGATCGTATCACTGACCTCTTCCATCCTGCGCTCTGGTGAATTCGGAGAAGCAAATTCCATCAGGGCTATTGCACAAAACATAACATATACACAGAAGCACAATAATTTGGCATTTGGAGGCGTTGAAAATTTCTCTGTGATCGATGGGAAAGCAGATGCAGATATTCCCATATTCAACTTCGAACAGAAACCCACCTCTAACGGTGCTTCTCCGAACGATATCAGATTTGAGATGGTTAAAAGTGAAAACAGTGGGGTTACCATTCTCTGTTCGAAGCCAGCTATCATTCATGCAGACCCTGCTCAGATATCCACCATGCTGAACTTTCTCAACACCCTGTCGCCATTATCGGATGCTTTTGCTGCAATGAACAAGCAGCTGGCACGAAAGGCCGCCATCGTATCCCGTGCTCAACTTGGTACATCTCATAGAACACCTCACAGAACAGAACAAAAGCAAACCACTGATATAAGTCTTCAGACAGCATCGATTTATTTTCACTTGGAACTGACGCCAACAGAAACACTGAAAGTCACACTGTTTCCCATATCGTACGACTCGGCAAACGGTATTTTGGAGGTGGATAAAGCCTTGGTGGAAAGAGTCGTCTCTGGGCACGATTCCAATGAATTTTCACCCCCGCTGGTAATGGTGTCTGGTATGAGATTTGCAAGTTTCCAAAAGGAACAGCATATCAGAACATTTGACAACAATGGACAAGACACCACGCTTTCAACCCGATCCCTACTAACTGTTGAGTCAATTACTGCAAACTCCGATTTTGCTGAATTCACATCTCTTTTGAAGTCTCTGAAAAGTTTTGCGGAGGCGGTAGCTCCCGCAGAGGCCCCTGTGGTGCCCAAATCATCAAGGAAAGTGCGCATGGGCAGCACTGTGTTCTTCCAAAATAGGACGCTCTTGAGTCACATTCGAGTTACCACAGTGGAGCTGAAGCTGATTGAAATATTCGAGGAATTTGGTGATATCACCACCAAACTGGGAAACGTCAGCATGAACTTGTTCAAAGAAGGTTCCCATCAGTTATTTGTCATGGAGTGTCTTTCTGCTCGCACAAAGGAGGCCCAAGGGATTATTGAGCCTCTCTTTGATATAGCCAATCCAGAAGATACCAATTCACCATTGATAGCCGTGCGTCTAAGGGAAGCAGCTGCCGTAAATGTCAATTTGCGTAATGTTGCAATTGATTATCATGCAGGATGGTTATCTCTGTTTGAGAAGCGTCCACAACCTCAGCAACAACCTGTTGAACCGAATCAGGAGAACTCATTGCCACTGAACCAGATAAGCAAGAGAGCTGCTCCTCAAATGGAGTTCAGAGTCTCTCTAACCGACGTTGTTGTGGGATTGAACCCTGTTGTGCTGCGCTGCAAGGGGCAGTTGGTGATTAGAAGAGGTAACGTAGACATCACTGCCTCTCAATCTATATCCATCAAATCTTCTTTAAGATCAATTTCGTTGTTGCTAATAGACGATGTGAAGAACATCCTGAGCGAAGCAGAGAGCCGCAGTTATAGACAATGGCTCAGTCTGCACAAAAGTGCTTCCGCTACGCCGACCTGGACACAAGTGTCAAAGTACGTTTCTAAAGGCTTCGTGTCTGTTGCGTCAATAAGTTCTGTCTCTGTGAACTCGGAGATCCGTTCTCAGCAGATTGCCGCCCGTATCCCTGGCAAATCCAAACCTTTGGTCGAAGTGAGAGTAAGCACCGATACCGTTCATATCGATGTGTGTGCGGATTCGGCACAGTGTTTGGTCTCCCTGTTCAAGGATCTTAAAGAGCCACTGGACATTGCCTTTGACGACAAGTACAAGCCAAGTATGGAACCATTCAACGTCTTCTCGGATATTGACGAGGAAGCTTACAGTCCTCAGAAGACACCCATAGCACAAATCATGCAGAGCAGACAGAACTCAGTAGCCGATGGTGGGATACATACGTTAGACCACTCACTCAACTTTGTGGAGAGCTTCTATGACGATGGAGGCCATGATAATAATAGTGAGACCTCTTCCTCCACGGCCCATAGCGCAACAAGTGGTGCAGTGAGCAGCGCACCATCGGGTTCCACCCGCGGCCGGAACGTCATGCGCTCGATGTTTTTTGAGGACCAGCATTTCGGGGACGATCTAAACGTTGCCGACTCTCTAGCAGATTCGGCAACCTCTGAAATCAGGGGGATACAAAGCAGCTTTCCCGAGGTATTTCCTCTGGCAGTGTATGTGAGTGTTTCTCAGGCAATAGTGTATCTTCATGATGGCTACGACTGGAAAGATACGAGAGCAGCCATAAGCAGTGCTGTTCAACGGGTAGAGGCCAAAGCCAGGGCTGAACAGCAAAAACGGCTAATTGAGCAGCAGCAAAACTCTTTGAATAGAGCAAACTCCTCTGACACATCTTTCGGTTCCTCTGGTTCCAGGCGGAAAACTTCCCTTGGTGCAATTGCAGAGGCAGATGACGTTGTTGATTTTGAGGGCACGGATGCTATTGAAGATGAGGAAAACGACGTGATTCAGGAAGTGCTATATGACTCTATTCATGTCTCCATTCCTATCGACGGCCACTTCTCTGCTCTTACAGATGCCGTGAACAGATCACTGTATGTGAGTGGTGGAGATGATTCACCAACTCCTTCGTCGACGCGTGCAACAACGCCTACCTCACTCTCGCAAGGTGCCAATTCTTCTTCTACAGGTCACAACATTGACTTTGGTAAACCTCTAGTGCATAAACTGCGACTCCGTCGCTCCAAGTTCCACAAAGTTTCTATTGAGATAACCGATCTCGAGGTTGAGTTCTCGGTATACACTAACTCCGATCCAATTTCCACTGCACCTGGCGAGCGTATCAGTGGCCAGGAGAATGTTGACGACTCTGAGACATTGAACAGGCTAGTATTGCGCCTGCAGGACTTACAGGTAATCGATAATGTTCCTTCTTCGACGTGGAAGAACTTTGTGGCATACATGCGAGAAGCAGGGGACCGAGAGGTTGGTGTCAGTATGGTGAATATCACCATGGACACTGTGAGACCTGTTGCCTCTTTAGCTGCAACAGAGCTGATTCTAGATATAAACATTCTCCCTCTGCGTCTCTATGTTGATCAGGATACTCTAGACTTCCTCAGCAGGTTTGGTGAATTCAAAGACAGCAGATTTGTAGTGCCTCTGGAGGAGGAAGAGCCCTTGTATATACAGAAGATAAAGGTTGACGCGGTGGATATCAAGTTGGACTACAAGCCCAAGAAGGTTGATTATGCTGGTATCAGGTCTGGCCACACAACAGAGTTTATGAATTTCTTCATTCTGGATGGGGCGGAGATGACGCTGCGAACCGTTGTGTTGTACGGTGTATCAGGGTTTCCACGTCTCCACAAGCTGCTCAATGACAGTTGGATGCCCGATATCCGTTCAACTCAGCTCAGCAGTGTTCTCGCTGGGTTGGCCCCGATGAGATCTGTGGTCAAGATCGGATCCGGTTTCCGTGATCTCGTTGCTGTACCCATCAGAGAGTACAAGAAAGATGGGCGTGTGATGCGCAGTCTCCAGCAAGGAGCCTACTCATTTGCCAGAACCACCGGAAATGAGTTACTCAAGTTTGGTGTAAAGTTGGCTGCTGGAACCCAAACCATCTTGGAGAATGCGGAGGAGTCTCTCGGCGGCGACGGCGCATCTGCAAGACTGCCTGCAGAACTTAGGGAGGATACAAGGAGGAGGAGGAAGAATAGCAAGAGCAGAAACAGGCCATATGCTGGTCTCCTGGCTCGTCGAAGAAGCTCAGATTCTGTCGATGACGATCTGCTCTACAACCATGATAACTTGCGTGAGGGCTCTCTAATTGGAAGAAATTCGAAGTCATCAGGACAACGGACCGTAGCATCCCATAGGGGTTCGTTTGACGTGGACCATGATTTCAGCGACGATGAGGATTTGAGAGGTGCTCGTAATCAGTATAGGATAAACTACGATGCATCACTGGCCGGTGACGGGGTGTCCGCCAACCATCCAGTTATGTCGGATGTGTTAGAAGATGATTTTGGTGAAGATCCGGAAGAGGAATATGAGGAGGAAGATGATGAGAGACAGAAAATGGTGAGTCTGTATGCAGATCAACCAAGTGGAGTGCAGGAAGGTTTGAAGTTGGCCTATGATGCATTTGGCAGGAATCTTGGCTCTGCGAGAGAAGCTATTGTAAGTGCCGGTTCAAGAGCCGCGCAAAGTGGAAGTGCTCAAACAGCTGTATGGGAAGTCGCCAAAGCCACTCCAGTCATGGTGATTCGGCCTATGATCGGCACCACTGAGGCAATATCCAGAGCCCTTTTGGGTGGAATCAATGACCTTGATCCTGAGGAAAGGCTCAGGGCAGAAGAAAAGTATAAGACTGTGCGCAGACAAGGAAATTGAGGGGATATTTATGAGAAATATATGTCCATTTGAGATATACGTGATGCTTATGTTTTGCATGAGGGAGTGTCTGCTGAGGTGATTTTAGATCTTTTGCGTTTTGTAATTTTCTCTTCGCATGAAGAGTTTGTTATTTTTCCCTCTTATTGGGGATAATATAATCGAATTGTTTGGCAAAAAAAAAACAATTGTATCTTATTCCACTTCCAGATATATTCTGATGGATTTGGAATAATAATATTAAATGACCAACATACCCTGTTAACAGTATCTATTGACCTATCACTAAGAAGTGCTAAGTTATCGTATTATCCTATAATTCTTAATTGCGGCTCCACAACAGAAAGTCGTGCCTGAACACATACCTTCTCCACGGCAGCCGTTACCACTCTCGTTTTAGAGGAGCATGCGACAAACGCACGCGTCGGGCGAGGAGCGTCTGATGGTCTTCCCTTTTGGCATCATACGCGAGATGTGACGCGACTGGCAGCAAATCAGACCCAAAACGATATTGATGCAATTGGAAACATGACGAAGGTGCAGACACAGAGTGTGCGAATTATCACCAGAACGGCATCAAATAATGCCTGGAGATGCCTCCACATGCAAAGAGAGCCAGTTATAGCTCTAGACCTTACTGAAAGGTTGAAGAAATTCTCCTCGAGAGCAGGTTTACTGGGATATATGAGTGTATGTGGTGAGACCTGCTCACTCGCGTAGTCCTTATGCTTCAGCGCAAAACAAACAAACACTGGCTCTTACGAAGTTGTAGATAACTGTTACAAAAAGAAGATGTTTTCTGTGCAATAAATAGTTTGGTTTAGTTTAGTCTGCATTTGTGTGTTTTGTATTGTGAAGGCCTGTTTTTGTCACTATGGGTAACTCTGTCAAAAACGCTCCCTGTGGGTATCCTTACATGCCTCGTGGTGTACGTCTTTTCCTACATGCATTCTCTGTTGAGGGTGCAGGCTAACTAGCCAGGCAGTGCTGGGTGGAACGAACACCTTTCATGACCTCTTGTAAAAAGGCGTCTCCTCTCCAGCTTCGTTTTAACGTAAATTACCACCAGTTGGAATATCATCTCTATTTCATTAACCTCCACAAAATAATATTTCCGTTCTCGCGATCGGGACATACAATAAGCACCATCTCGCTAAACGCAGAGCATACCAATAAGCATGCCGAGAAACAGAGGCTTATACAACGTCACCACGCAATGCAGCCTAATTATGTGAAGCATTCCATTCCGCTTCCTCTTTTCTCCTCTCGTTGTGGATACCCTTGCAGATCCACCCACCTCTAGATCTCAAAAACCGCCCAACCCGGAATGCCACCTTGAGACGTGTCTCCTTCATCCTATACGATGTTGTTAGCCACACTTGGGCCCGTATTCTGTACATGTACACCCCGGCCGCAGCTACTCTGGTGCGCTCGCTTCGCGCAGGGGGCTTCCCAAAATAGCGGCGACCATTTACCTACTGCCTATTATTGGCAACTGCTGAAACCTCATCATGCGTATATTACTCTCTGCACGTACGTAACACGCTCTATGTTTTCTTGAGATTGACACACACACACACATGCACACACATTCGCCCGGCGTGTACGGTTTATCATACGGCTATACTACACGCGAGTAAATACGAGAAGCGCACTTAGTTGATCTGAAGCCGTACCAGGTGAGACATATGCCTTATTCTGTCGGGTTCTCTTTTTATATTATTTTGTGAAGGATAACTATAATTCAAGGGTTCATCTCTTGAACATTGCATTCATTTAGGTATTTAGTGGGCCCACCACACTAGTTTATCGTGCTCTTTCCTTAATTTTTTTGTTTGTCTCCAGCAAAGACCCAAAGAGAGAATTGAGCCTGCTACGTGGAAATCCTTTTTGGGGATAGAATTCGACAATACGTGTATTATAGCCATATGAGCGCCAACCGACCAATATTTTCACTCGTTTATACAGCACACACTTGAACTCAAAGTTTACACATAAACACATCATACAGTTGTTATCTATATACATTCCCCTGTGGTATCTCTTTTTCTACCCCCCACTTTCGTACACACTCGTTTAATCTATATAAACAACTTCATTCCACATGTCGCAGTGGGCCACCGCCCACAATTATGATACCCGGCTCCATTCACAAGGAGCCGGAGCTGTTAAACAACATAACAGCTCTCAACAACAAGCCAATCCACAGCCGCCCCGGATGTCACCGCAGAGATTCATACATACAGATGCCCCAACGACACCTGTCAGAGCACAAAACTTACAGCAGCGACAGCCCGTTTCCCATACCCATCCTTCAAATGCCCACACTTCGCCGCAGAGAGACTGGAAAACACTAATACCACCCATGCTGGAGCATTCAATATCGCCTTACAACAACCAGCAATTCACACACTCTCCCGTGGATCAGACAAGAGAACTGCAACACAGCCAGCCAGCGACGCCTTTGGGCAACACAACTCCAAGGAGAGCACCAAAGGTGTGCCATACATGTGGGAAACAAATTGTAGGCACTCTCGTGAGAGCCATGGGCCATACATATCACGTGGATTGTTTCTGTTGCTACGACTGTGGTGAGCCTTGTTCCAACAAGTTTTTCCCCGCCGATGTTGTTGATGCCTCAGGAAACCAGCTTCAGGTGCCTCTGTGTGAATACGACTACTTTAGAAGGATTGATCTAATATGCCGCACGTGTGATAAAGCTATCCGTGGCCCTTATATAACAGCATTGGGCCGCAAATATCACCCTGAACATTTCTCGTGTGAAATTTGTCATCGTGTGTTTGAGGCAGAAGATTTTTATGAGTACCAGGATGCTATCTACTGTCACTATCATTATTCTCTGCAGTTTGCTTCCCATTGTGAATCCTGCCACTCTGCCATCCTGAAACAGTATGTCGAGATGTACAGAGGAGGAAGAGAGCAACAGTGGCACCCTGAATGCTTCATGGTACACAAGTTCTGGGGTGTGGCCGTAACTGCTGAGAATGTGGGTATGTCGGAGATTTCAAAACATCTTCAGAACAGCAGCCCCCCTTTCGGGACAAAACTGTCGCCAGAGCAGTTGTTTGAGCTTGAACAGAAAATAGAACACGTCACCATGAAAATATGGCTCTCTCTGTCGGCATTCGAGGAGTCTTCAGCCGCATGCATATCCGATATGCTCCATTTTGCCTCCATCGGCAATCAGCGAGATGGGTTACTCACGGCAGGGAAGCTCATTTTGAAGATTGAACACCTGTTCCGAGGCATTGATGTCTTGGAACAGCTTGGTCTATCAAAGCTGCATGATCCACAAGAATTAGATAATGGTAACGATGAGAGCATAGGTGACCCCTCTGTCTATTCTTCCAAGTCCAAGTCCTCTAAATCATACACCCTCAAACGCGAGCCCAGGTCCTTATCTTCGAAGTTGCTTTCATATCTCACAGTTCTCAGAGATACCAACAAAGACACTATAGCAAGTGCACAATTCTCGCATGATTTGCTGGCATTGATTCCCAGTATTGCGCACTACTTAAAGCTAATCTCACGCAAAGGACTGCACCAGTCGCTCCAGTACAACAAGGCTACTAATACGGTGGTTGGCGTCGACAGATATCTCAGAGAAGTTGCGGCTCACGAGACTGTGCCCGATGATGTGTTCCCACTGCTCAACATCCCCACCAATGCGAAGGACCTCTGTGCAAAATGTCAGCAGAGCATTGAAGAGGCTTGTGTGAAATTCGAGGATAAGAGGTGGCATTTGGGCTGTTTGGAGTGTTCTTCATGTGAGACCCCATTAAGGGATTCGGCCTCAATCGACGAAGCGGCGTATGATAAAATGCAGGATAGAGTACTCTGTGCACGCTGCGCATCCGATGACCTGGATGCCAAGAGAGGTTTCAAGGAGGTCTCAACTCTTCTACAGTTGATCTACCTATTGAAGATTGCGCTTGTACGATCCAAAGTGGTGATGCAGAGCCGTGGTACCTTTGGCACTGCACCCGGTTCGCAGGCTCCGGCTGACCAGACATACAGAAAGACATTGAGTGACATCAAGCGTATGAGATCCATACGGCAGGACCAGGCACTAGCGAAGTCTGTAAGACAGAACGCCAGACGATCTGTCATCATCGAAGCACCTGAGGCAGGAGCTGCTGGTATAGAGTCACCAACTATGGATCAGAATGGATTAATCAGACAGGGACGCAGAACACTCAGCAGGAAGTCATCCAAGAGGCTCCGAGTGGCTGATGTTAATAATGGGGATACACAAAGCAACCATCGTGCAAGCGCACATCTCGATAGGACGTCAAATCTCCTAATGAGCGAAAAGAGTCTTACCTTGGACGATATCCCTAGAATCGTGTCTGTGGAGCAGGCACGTGAGCAAAGGCCGAATGCTTTCAGGCACCAAAAACGCACAAACGTGGGCACAAACATGCCACAGCCCAAGCCTGTGAGATCAATAAACAGAGGCAATCAATCCCAAAGAGCGGCTTCCGATCCCGCTTCATCCAAGAAGATTCGACGTTTCTCGGAGTTATCTGCTTCGGATCACTTTATAATGCGTCACATCGGAGCGGTCGCCTTACAGAGGCTGCTCTCAGACAAGCTGAGCATGGACGATGTGCTCTCATTCATCACAGTTCGGAAACAACCGACATTCTGGGACAAGATATTTGGATCGGGTAACTCAAAGGGACAGGAGAGCCGCAAGGCCAGTATTGATTCAGACATCGGTAACGCCGCCTCAGCTGATGCTGTGTTTGGAGCCCCGTTGGACGAATTGACAAGAAAATATGGGGTTGAGAGTGATCTTGGTATTGGTGCCCAAAAGCTGCGGATCCCAATGCTGGTGGATGATTGTATCAACGCTCTGCAGAGCATGGACCTGTCCGTGGAAGGCGTCTTCCGTAAGAATGGAAATATCAAGAGGTTACGTTTGTTAAGCGAAGAAATCGCAGCACATCCAGACAAAGTTCCTGATCTTACAGGAGAGACTCCAATTCAACTGGCGGCTTTGCTGAAGAAATTTCTCCGTGATATGCCTGACCCCTTGCTCACATTCAAGCTATATGAGGCTTGGGTCCTATCGCAGCGGTACAGCGATGATGCCGCCCTGAAGAAGAGAATCCTGCGTTTGGCCTATTGCATGCTTCCCAAGACTCACCGAGACCTTGTTGAGGTGTTGCTTTACTTCTTTGAGCGTACAGCGTCCTTCTGTCACATTGACGAGGAAACAGGCTCTAAGATGGATATCCACAATTTGGCCACGGTGATCACACCAAATATATTGTACTTGAAGCCAACATCTGGCTCCAAGAACGCATATCCTAACTCTGCAGATCTGCTTCCACAGGGAGAGACATATTTCCTCGCAATTGAGGTCGTGAACAGTCTTATCGAAATGCATGATGAGCTTAGCATTATCCCAGAGGATTTGGTGGAGGTGTTTGACTTGGCTGGCTTCAGTAAATGCCCTGCAGATGTGACAACCAAGGAAATATTATCAAAGTGTACATCCACCCTGAAATCACATCAGGATCTTCTCAAGACAGGAAACACAGCACCTTCTGCAGCTGGTGATAGCAACACCACGGAGACAAAGAATTCAGAGAAGGAAGCGGTGCTAGCAGTCGTGGATGTGAATTCCTTCCAAGAGTCAAGGGGAGAAACCATTCTGGAGTAGAAGTGCATGCACAGATAGCCACACAAACCAAATCAGGATGGTTTTGTTTTACTAATGTTTAAAGTTTTTTTCGTTTCACTTAACTTTTTATCCTGTTTTATATCTCCCCCACTGTTTACTATCAGTCTACAAAAGTTATTTCTCAGATAGCTTCTCATAGGCAGCATGACAATACTAATGTAATTAATATTAACTAAATCGAAGCAGAAATCAAAGGTTTCATATCGCATAGCATGTGGCTGCACGGGTAAGCACAATAAATAGAAGATAAATATAATTTTTTGGCAGTGAGTTCTCGTCTACTCTGCAGAGACGAACATTTTGATAGCCTCATTCTTGGCCGCCTGAGAGAACACCTTGTAAGCCTCCTCAAACTGGGAGAGCTTAAACTTGTGGGTAACCAGGACCTCGGGTTTCAGGTCACCCTTCTCAATTGTGGCAAGGAGTTCCTTGGTAGAATATGCTGAAACCAAACCAGTGGAGATAGAAATGTTTTTGATCCAAAGATCCTGAAGATGAAGGTCAACCTTCTTGCCATGGACACCCACGTTTGCAATTCTCCCACCAGGGGCGATGATGTCCTGACATGTCTGGAAGGTCTGTGGGATGCCAACACATTCGATTGCAACATCCACACCGGGCTCCTTCTTTTCCTTTGAACCAGCAGCTGCAATGGATAAGACAGCAGCAGTAGTATCAGATGCCGTTGCCGGATTGACGGTCTTAGTGGCACCCAGTTGAAGGGAAACCGCCAGCCTCTGTTCATCTGTATCAATCATGATAATCTCAGAGGGCTTGAATTTCTGCGCCGTGAGCAGAGCAGCAAGCCCGACCGGTCCTGCGCCGACAATGGCAACGACATCTCCTTCCTCAATTGAGCCACTAAGAACGCCAACCTCAAATCCCGTTGGTAGGATGTCTGACAACATGAGCAAAGCTGTATCTGGGATCGACGATGGGGCAGCAATCAGCGAGTGGTCCGCATGGGGGGTTCTCACAAAGTCTGCTTGAGTACCATTGATATTGTGACCTAAAATCCATCCACCTTCAACACAATGTGATTGCAAATTCTTGCGACAATAAAAACAAGAACCACAACTGGTGATACATGAGATGATGACTTTGTCACCTTTCTTGAAGTTGCTCACGCTAGAGCCAACTTCTTCCACGAAGCCAATTCCCTCGTGTCCTAGAATAGTGCCCGGGAGACAGTCAGCAACATCACCTTTCAGGATATGCAAATCTGTCCCGCAGATGGTTGTGGAGTCAATCTTGATTATAGCATCTGTTGGTTTCTGCAGGGTAGGCTTGGGAACGCTTTTCCAGGCTGACTTTCCTGGCCCCTCGTATACAAAAGCGTGCATTGACATTGCAGAACAATCTGAAGTTATGTTATAAAACTGTTGCAGCCAAAACGGATCCAGGCCGAATTTTTTTGAATCGCACTGGCCTGACTTATATACATTTTATCTTTCCGTGCTTCTTTTCCGCACCATTTGCCGGGGCAATATTTACCGGAGAGACCCACAATATTGCCCCGGGTTATTATGGCTAGATGCATGACCCCGCATCAAGTGTAACTTAATGTGTGCCAGAAGGCTACGCCAAAGAGTGTTTCCATGCGCACTTCGCAGGAGCTACTGCACTGCATGCAGTGTGCTGTGACCGATTACAGTTCTCTTGGGAAAGTGAGCAGAGCAGGACCCGCTCTGTTGGCCGTTCGCAGGGGAGCCCTGGGGAACGCTCGCTGGGAACCCGAGCAAGTCTCGGAAAGATAGTGGCATGCTTTTTTTTTGCGCAGCGAACCCATATAGCAGCGCCATGTCTAGCTCAGATTAATCGTCCCATTTACAAATGTAGATCGCTCGAGGATGAGTTAGGACTGTGCTGCCTCCGACGGTTATAGCGTTCATCAGGGAGAGGGGGAGGGACATTTAGCTTCAATTGGATACGGGTCCCTTGCCATGAGCTCGGTCATGTCCAGGTTTCAGAATACGGCAAAGCCATCAAAATAGCTTCCCATTTACCATGCTCAAAGAGGAAGAAGAGGTTGCGCAGGGGCCTTCTAGAAGGGGTATGTCGGCACAACGGTAATAGGATACAATCGATAACTGGAATTCGAGTTTCATGCGGGGTAAACGTTGCTTAGAACCGTGACTCCGAGAAATACTTCCTGAAAGGGGACATAGACAATTGATACAAAAAACGCCTAACCTCATCATGACAATCAACAAATAGGTGAAAATTAATATAATAAATAAGTAAATAGGCAGATAGGGGCATCTATCCATAGGCATTCTTCTAATCAGCTCCCAAGAACACCTTGATGGCCGAGTTCTTTGATGCATTACCAAAGACTTCATAGGCCTTCTCAATCTCACTCAGTTTGAAGTGATGAGTGACCAGAGAACCTGGGTCCAAATTTCCAGTAACAATACTTCTCAGAAGATCCGCCGTGGAATAAGCAGACACTAGACCAGTGCTGATGCCAATGTTCTTGATCCACAGATCCTGCAACTGGAGGTCAACCTTGGAACCATGGACACCAACATTGGCAATACGTCCACCGGGGGCAATAATGTCCTGACATGTCTGGAAGGTCTGTGGAATTCCAACACACTCGATTGCAACGTCTACACCTGGGAGCTTTCTTCCTGCAATATCAGCAGTACTGTAATCAGTCAACGCATTGATGGACTCAGTCACGTTTTCGGTAGATGGGTTGATCGTGTGGGTAGCACCAAGCCTCTTGGCAACCTCTAGTCTCTTGTCATCAACATCGATCATCACGAGCTTGGAAGGCTTGAAGGTCTTTGCCGTCAGCAGGGAAGCCATTCCAACAGGACCAGAACCAACAATTGCCACAACATCATTTTCCTTGATCTTTCCAGAAAGCACACCAACTTCGAAACCGGTTGGAAGGATATCTGAGAGCATTAGGAGAGATTCATCGGGCACACCTTCTGGAACATTCAGAAGAGAGTGATCAGCATGGGGGATCCGAACGAATTCGGCTTGCGTTCCATTGATCTCGTTACCCAAGATCCAACCACCCTCATGACAATGAGATTGAAGGTTATTCTTGCAGTAGTAGCACTTGCCACAACTCGTGATACAGGAAACAATAACCTTATCTCCAACCTTAAAGTTGGACACGCCTGGACCCTTCTGTTCAACAACACCAATTGCCTCGTGACCAAGAATTCTGCCTGGGGTGACAGTTGGAACATCACCTTTCAAAATATGCAAATCAGTACCACAGATGGTCGTGGCCAACACCTTCACCACTGCATCAGTTGGTTTGTTGAGAGCGGCCTTTGGAACGCTCTTCCAAGCCTTAATACCGGCTCCACCGTACACCAGTGCTTTCATAAAGGACATTGCTTCAAAAATATTCTCCACACCAAGTTGCAGCACACAATAGTAACAAAACAGTAAATTATATAGGTTTGCAATAGATGCTCAGTCTGAAATTTTCCCTTGGGGCAGATATCTTGTGGGGGAGATAATCAGGATTTTATAGTGTCGGTTATCTTGGAACGGAGCTTCCCCACAAAACATCATACTTTCCAGAGGCTAAGGTGATTTTTCTTTTGGAAATGTCGCACCACCGATCTCCCGAACTCTGTGATCAATATTGGTGGGGTAAAGGTGGGGTGGATGTACATATGCTCAGTAAGCATTATTTTTTTCTGGCTTTATTGGGAATCGTTTCCCCTTAGCTCGAGTACTGGTAGAGGGTCTCCATTACTTCGGGGACAGACGGAGACGCAATTGGTATCACTGCTATATGCATGAATCTCCCCACAACCGCATCTCACACAGCCGCCATGCATGATCATGTGCATAGGAAATGTCCGACCCAATCACGAGCACTGAATACGAGTGAAACAGACCACATAGACAGGGCTATATGTATTGGAAACAATAGCGATACATTGTTACGCTACGACAGACTCGAGAGTTGGCCGAGATATATGTAAACCAAGCTGTATAGTTCACGCGATGTAGATCACGTGCGCTAGGAGTTCGCCGTTTTTCTGCCCATGGCGAAAGGGGGATTCCCAGCTGGAGAGTAAAGATGATTTCGGTGCAGAAACTAGAATTAACCCGAAGCTCACCCCTGGGACCAGCAGCACATAATGTAAGGAGAAAAGATCATTTCCTGTAGTTGCTGGGAAGAAGGAAAGGAGTTGTAAAGGATGCCTGCTTTAAGATAACTAGGAGCACACTCTGGAATTTTTCTATATAGTCAACAGTGAGTTAGTCCATTTCGAAGGGACGGTAACCTGGCCGAGTTGGTCTAAGGCGCCAGGTTAAGGTCCTGGTCTCTTCGGAGGCGTGAGTTCGAATCTCACGGTTATCACCAGATCCCTTCTTTTTTTTTTTAAACTCTCTCTATTTAGAGCGTGCAGTAACCAACACAATGTGAGCCCATACAGGCTGGCCGTTACTGTGTTAACATACTAACCAGGGGCACACAAATAGGCGCTTTAGAGAGAGAACGGATAGTATTAAAGGTCATTTGACCTCGATGCTAACTAAAACATTACACGAATTGAAAGAAAAACTGTGAGAAGGACCAAGGGAAATTGCTGTTGAAACCGAGTCTGTTTATGTTGTCACAATATGACACAACTACGCTTCTTCTTTGGTTTTCCTGATTTCTTCTCAGCCTTTGGAGTATTTGATGAGTTTCTGAAGGACTTGCCCCTTTTTGACTCTTGTGCAGGAGCTGCAGCAGGAGCCTTAGCAGTTTCCACGGCTGCTGGAGGAGCTGCTTGAATGGCAGTGAGAGCCTCAGTCTCTTTCCTCATTATCTGCCTCACAACGTCCACAAACGCGTCTTCTATATTGATCTTGTACATTGCACTCGTCTCGTAGAAGGGCACCTTGCCCCACTGCTGGGATATCTTGATTCCATCATCGGGTGTAAGTTTCCTCTCATCTGCAAGGTCACACTTGTTTCCGATAAGCACCATAGGAACATTAGCAGAGTCTTTGATCCGTAACACCTGCTCACGGATCGCCAGAAGTTCCTGCATGGAGTTCTCATCAGTCACCGAATATACGAGGAGGAAACCCTTCCCTGATTTGATGTACAGCTCTCTCATGGCTGTGAATTGTGCAACACCTGCCGTATCGAGAATCTCCAGATGGCATGCCCTTCCATCCACCTCGATCTCTTTACTATATGAATCCTCGATCGTGGGATCATAGCTCTCCACATACACCCCTTGAACGAATTGCACCGTTATCGATGATTTGCCCACACCTCCTGCACCAAGCACCACCAGTTTATAATCTATGTTGATAGTCAGTAATCATCCAGTTACCGATCTTGCAAACAAGCATCTTGTAATCAACTCACCTCTCATCTCAATTGTCGTTGATATAGGATAGACTCAAAGGAAACAGCACCAACCGATTTCGCCAGATAGAGACAACTTATGGTTTGATCCTCAAGGGCACTAAATGTTCATAAAATGTTACAAGTCAACAATGTCTACTGGGAAAAAACCACACCAACTAAACTACGCCCGCGACAGGAGTTGATATTATACCTTGCAGTGAAGACTCCCCTTTCCACTGCTCGCATCTACTAACGTGATGCGGAATCAGCCATGACAGGACGCGCGTCTGAATCTCTCCGCGCATATTTCACTAGCTAACGACGTAGGCGTCTCCCAGGCACAGCTTCTTTTTTCACTGCTCTGCTCCTGCCATTCCCAAAGACAAATTTCCTCATTCGGAAAATAAGGGCGTTGCATTAACGCATCGGGGCGAGGACGAATATGGCAGGACGTGCAAAACAGAACTGTGCAATGCAAGGCGTAACTGTTCAATGCGCAGGGAAGATGCGAGACAGCATTCACTGCAGCAACAGGGTGTAGTAGATGAAAGACAGTTGAAGATGAGAAGTGGGATTGAGAACAACAGACTGGGAGTTATAATAAGATACAAAGTCTAATGTATATTGAAAAGAAGCAGGCGTACATTCTGTTCTGCGTCCCTTGATGCGCTGTGTCTATGTTTACGCAAAATAACGGTGCATGTTACGTTTCATTTTGATTGCGGACACAACAGTGGAATAATGATAATAATTTACAAACCTGCAAGACCTATTGCTGCAGTGTTGAAGGCGCAGCAACAACAGAACTCCACGAAATGGAATTTTACATCAATGGCGTTTCACTTCTTTTTCGGAGGCCTTCCTCTCCCACGCTTAGCACTCTCTTCCCCGTAGCCATCAGTGATATCTGCCTCTGTGCTCGATCTCTTTGAGCCTAAGCCCGTCTCTGCATCAGCTGAGGCAGATGCTATTTTGAATGAGCTCCCTCTTCCGGGTGCTCCACCTGTTGCCGATCCTCCTTCTTCTCTCAAGCTATCTGCTGCCGATCCACTGTCATTTTTCCATCCAGCAGGAGTGAGGTTTTGCGCACAGTCAGTACAGTGCTCTACAAAGACCTTTGCGCTGGGAAACATCTGCTGACAGGCCCGACACCATCCAGAATCTGTTCTGAGCACAGGTATACCATCGATGATCTCCGTTACCCCCTTCTCCTGTACAAAGTGCACAAGCTTCAAGTGCCTCTTGAGAACGTCAAGTCTGTTGAAAGAACCTCCGTTTCTGTGACATGTAGGATCGTTCTTCCAGTAGGGACACTGGAATTGTGGCGCCTTGTGAGATCTCAGGTGACGTCTGAGGTCGCTCTGCCTAGCAAATGCCCACATACATCCTTCCCTATCACACGCAAATGGTCTTTCTGATGATGGTACTGCAACGGTTTTTCCATCAACAGTGGCAACAGTTAGCTGTCTCTGTTTGGCAATATCTTTTTTGTCCTTACTGAAAGGCCCAGAAAACTGGTTGTTGTAGTATATATCCGATGTTTTCTGAGTTTCGCTACCATTTGTGCTGGAGCGTTTGCTATCTGAGGGCCCGCTGGCATGTTGCTGTGCCTCACTGGGATGATTACCGAAATAATTATATGCTGGTGGGTAATTGTTGTATCTCGGTGGAGGAGGCGGTCCCGCAGTGCCTGCCTGCTGTTGCTGGGGAGGTGCCATATAAGGCGGGAAATAGTTGGCTGGAGGCGGATAAGGTGGATAGTAGGGGTACCCATAAGGATTGCCATATGGAGCTACCGCAGGATGAGGGTAGTATCCAACTGGAGCAGGAACCTGCATGGGCCCGGCCTGGGAGTTTGGGATATGTGTGTGCTCATTTCCATCAGTTGCGACTGTTTTCTTTTCTTTCTCTGCTTCAGTAGGGCTCCCAATCTTATCGCTACCCTTTGTCTGCCCTTCCTTGTGCGCTCCCTCCTTCACACCTTCTCTTTCACTCTCCCTTGTCTGCTGACCCTCATTTCTCGTGGGAGAAGTGCTCTCTTCATTGGCGACAAGGTTGGCTATTGAAGGACGCCTGTCCTGGCTAGTAGAAGGGCCTGCCGCTGCCTTTGCCTCTTTTGATGGCATGCCTGAAGGTTTGATGCTCTTGCGGACTCCAACAGTGCGTATAGTGTGATTTTCACGAGAGACTGATGTTCAGCAAGAAAAACCAAGACCAATCAAAGCCGAACAAGACCTTTAACAGTGTGGCCGATTTTACGCCCTGACTAGAACTCCATTCAAATCGAATCACACAAGAAAACAGGCTCATACTCTGCATTGAACCTCCGAGGAAGAAGTATGCAATAAAAGATCGAAGAGCCCCACCGTTGTGGCCCCAAAAACAGGCGCCGCATACTCCCTTAAAAAAAATTGCCGCTTGCGGCTCTCCAAGCCGCATACGCCTTGCTACGCATTCAGGGTAACTTTAACCTTTAGGTGGAGTTCCATTTACAGAACCCCATATGAGTAAAAAAAACAATACTGGATTTCCATATTGTAGTTTATTCAAACACGAGAAAATATAGCATACTTTTCGTTCTCCTTAGCGCACCATCGAATGGCTCAAGGTATTGACAGTGCTAGAGTCTATCTTATCTGAACCCTGCAGTAGACGCTCCACACCTCCCTCTTCATACACAACCTGACAGTCGCTGTTTGTCTTCAAATGCTTTGAGATTTCCTCCCACTCCTTGGGCTTAATCCTTCTGTTCGAGGAATTATCAATATGATTCTGAAAGAAGAGAGGTGAGCCTACCGGAAGATGGCTAGGAGGAGTCACAAGCTCCACCTCGCTGCCAGTGTCACTTTTCCTCTCCGCAGCTAGTAGCATTGCCTCTGACCTAACGCCTCTCATCTTGGACGGTTTCAAATTTGCCACCACCACAACTCTCTGATTCAACATTCCCTCAATTGGAATATAACCCACCAGTCCGCTGCACACCTGCAGCATTTTTGGGGGTTCCTCCCCTTCTGTACCTGGCTCAGACAGCCGGATCTGGGAAACATACAACTTGTCTGCGTCCTCATGCCTCCTGACATCAACTATCTTTCCAACCTTCAGGCTGAGTAAACTAGGCGGAACTGTATATGATTAGTAAATCCATCCAAGGAATTGGTTGCCATAAACGACGCCATTGGGACCTACCCTGGTTACTTGAGGAGATGTAGCCACGCACCGCTGCGCTGTTTCCAAACCTGCTACTGGCTCTCAGTTGAGATCCCACAAAGCTTGCCGATAGCTTTGAAAGCACATTCACTGACCCTATGTACATGATGAAAACGATTAGCTATGCTATAGAGAACCGAAGAACTCGGCTGCAGAAATATCTTATAGGGCTGACATATTTGGCCAAGATGCACCCACGCCTTTTCCTCGCATCTCATCGCTTCAGTGTGCAGTTCGTCACGCAGGTGACAGACGCTTTGGAGCTCGTGGGGAGGGCTGAGCTCGAACTGGCCAGTTTTAGATGAGAAATGCTTAATGTAACATGAACCGGTAAACAGATTATATATTAATTGACATTTTGCAAGGTGATAATAGACAAAGAAAAATGCGCGCCAGCCTTTGCGCGCCCTGAAAGACGGAAAAATCCAATTTCCAATTAGGCATCCAGAGGGAGGATGTTAGGAAGAGGTCCCAGGGGTGTGATGCTGTAGGGGTTAATGTTGATATGAGACTTTGTGTAGTGAAACTTGATATGATCAAAGTCAGTAGTGTCCTTGAAAGCCGGGTTATTCCAGTACAGATTCCTGACCCACTTGTGAATGTTAGGGAAGTTGTACCTGATCATGCCAAGGTTACACTTGAAGTGTTGGACGTAGACAGGATCGAAACGAATTATGGTGGTGAAGAGACGAATGTCCACTTCAGTCAGATCAGACCCCACCATGTACTTATGGCCCTTTTTAAAGTTTTCGCCCAAAATATCCTCAACCTTTTCAAGGTGTTCAAACAGAATCTTGACGTTCTTCTCGTATGGTTCTTGAGCAGTGGCGAAACCGGACTTGTAGACACCATTGTTGATTGTGGGGTAGATCCAGTCATTCAGACCATCAATTTCAGCTCTGAGCTTTGATGGGTAGTAGTCGATAGCGCGATATTTCTCATCTATCAAGCTGTTAAACTCTGTGTTGAACATTCTGATGATCTCCGAGCTTTCGTTGTTCACAATTGTCTCAGTCTTGGTATCCCACAGAACAGGAACAGTGAATCTGCCGGAATAGTCTGGATCGGCCTTGAAGTAGAGCTCCCTGATCCTCTGGAAGCCGTACACAGCATCGGAAGTGGCACCCGCGCAAGGGTCCTCTGAGGTTGGGAACCTCCATCCCTTGTCATCCATATGCCAGTGCACAACCGACACGCCGATCAGTGCCGCTAGGCCCTTTAGGGAACGCACAATCAGTGTTCTGTGAGCCCATGGACAAGCATAGGATACGTAGAGGTGGTAACGACCAGACTCAGGAGGAAACCTGGCACCTGGCTCGGAAGAGATGAAGTCTCTGAACGAGCTCTAACAGGAAGAGTTAGCAAACTGCAAGACAGAGCGCACCAACTAATCATACATACCGCCTTTCTCTTGAACTCTCCGTTGACATTGCTCCACTTGAGGAGATCAAATTTCTTCACAATATGTTAGTACTTGCTCAGATGGAACGACGCCAATGATACTTGCTGTGACAGCATTAAGCCACCTCCATGCTCCAACCGCCTACCTACCTGTTGTTCTGCCATTGTGGTTTTCGATCTTACTAGAGATGCAGTTGCAAATGGTGATCTAAGAAACGCCCTTTGATAGATCAATTCTCTTGTTGCGTTCAAAAAATAATGTTTCATTCTGTGCTCTTTATATATATTTCAATGAATTTTGTCACTCAGCAGCTACCAACCCTGCCAATCCCTCCTCCCCCCACTCCTGGGGCAGCAACCTCATATGCACGGTCAGCCAGAAGGTGTACATTATGCATATTACTAACGATGAGGTGACGGTCTCAGGGTCTCTGCCTAAACTGTGTGTAGGTTGGAGTTTAGTATGGGGCCGGAAGCCCACGGTTAATTACTGCGGCAGAAATATGGGCGATAGTACGCCACAACGCTGAGTAACGTGCAAGTGATCATCGCTCAGCCTGGGGCCGGGGAATGATCAGAGAAGGGCCATCAAGATGTTGTGCGCCGCGATACGAAAGGCTTAGGCTTTGACACAGACCTTGCGAAAGTGAAAACTACAGGGTATGATTAATCTGGGGTGAAGAGCTTCAAGCGTTTCTGAATATACATCTTCTTGAAATATATAAGTTTTGGCCATTGTAAGCATACAAGCCCACCCATGACCCTATGTGGTATGTCTCTATCTGTTTTCGTTCTTAAACCCGCGCCTGGCTGTAGGTGCTCAGTGTGGTTCCTTGTCGCTTCCATAGGTGGCCTTTCCTATATATGGGCACATATTCAGCGTTAGTGACATGCCAACAATGGTGTATGCATCGATCAAACAACATCGCTTTTTTTTATGATAACCCCGATAACCTTTCTAATTGATGAAGTGGTACACCACAAAGTGTAAAATTAGACTGGCAAATATGTAATCTCCAAAAGCTCTGCGAGGGCCTACAAGACCAAACAACTTGCCCTCGGTGTCCACTGACTGTAATCGTAAGGAAACGGTCAAGACAAACTGCGCAACCGTTGAGCAGAAGCCACCCAGGAAAGCGTTGAAGGGGAAGTTGCCCACCATCAGGCAGAATACAAACTGCAGCACACCCAGAACAACCAGGAACGCGAGAAAACAGTCAATTAGCCTCAACTTCGAATCATCTTGTAGACTCTTGGTGTATGCTGAATATGAAGACGATATTGAATTGGACAACTCCGTATATATTGACTTGGCAGCTGTAGTGGTTGTGGATGGAGTGACAGCACCTGGAGGCACCTTGATCTTAGCGTCCTTCTTTGCCATTTTTGCCTGAAAGATGGTTGTGGTTCAGTAAATTGTTTCCTTGGATCGAATATCTCTAAGATACCAACAACCAATTTATGATGTTGAATGGCTATTGCGTGTTTTGGATTCCTCCACTTTTCAGACGCCCATTGACTCGGCTTCCGTACACACGATCCTACGTGTTCGAAGCGAGCGTGCATGGTGCTTACTTGACCTCTGCACTACCTTGGTGGAGTTCTAAATGGCAAGAGCATCACGTTTCTCGCAGAACAGTGAAAGACTGCACATTAAGATAAAGATACAAAAACTAGTAGATTGGGGATTAGCTGTAATTCATTGCTCAAGAGATAGGAGTCAGGCTCTGGACGTGTTCTCAAGTTTCCCTTTCCCACGCACCATCCATTGCACTTCAGACACATCGCACCATGTCTGTGGATCACCCATCGTCAGTGGGGAAATCAGACAACGGTTTTGACAAGGAGGCCCAGCATCAAATAACGATAGAGCAGCTGACAAATGGTTTCCAGAGTACATCAGTAGTGGATACGGTTGACTTTGTGAATCCTCCCACATTGAGGATTGTCCCTCCTCTCAACTTCTGTCCTGTAGAGAGGCATCTGTATCGATCGGGTCAGCCTTCAGCAATCAATCATTCGTTTCTCAAAGAGCTGAACCTCAAGTCCATCATCTGGCTTGCCATAGAAGATCCTCAGGATACATTTTTGCAGTTCATTGATGAGAATGGTATAAATTTCTTCTACAACTTGGGGTTTAACAGCATAGACAGCAATTCGTGGGATGGTTTATCCGAGAGCTCCATAAAGCAGGCTTTGGAGATAATGGCGGATAAGAGAAACTACCCTTTGCTCGCATGTTGTGGTATGGGGAGACACAGGACAGGAACTATTGTAGGCTGTTTGAGGAAACTACAGGGTTGGAATTTGGCAAGTGTAAGTGAAGAATATAGGCGATTCACCGGCATACGAGGTGGGCGTATTCTAGTTGAGTTGTTGATAGAAGCGTTCGATGTGAGCAGCATCGAAATAGATCCTGAGCTGGCGCCAGATTGGCTAATAAGATGAGTTATACAAGCAATGCATTTCTATTCCATATCACTATTCGTCATAATGTTATAGATGTGGTTCCCTCTTGGGTTCCAGGGCCGTATATACAACAGCACTTCGACATGAAGCATCTGATCGGCAATGATAAGATATCTACAACATACATGTCATCGGAATGACAACTACCCCGCCTCCGCGATTCATTCCTCTGACTTCTGAGATTCATTTCGCGTACTTGACTTCTTCTTCCCATATGTCTCCTTTGCTAACTGGGCGGTCATCATACTCCTCCTTCGTATGCTGTTGCACTGTTCCCAGCCAATGATATTACCTAGCATGAAGCCACCCATTGCCCAATTTGCTGCCTTGCGTGGATTCTTATGGTACAAAAAGATCACTGATCCAAACACACCCATAGCAGCAAAGCCCGCCAGACCAGCATCACGGAAGCAAGGAATGGCTACGAGGTTCTCAAACATAAAACTGTTCCATGTTATCTTGTCCCATGCCTGTTTCATCGGGGACATTCTCGGCACACGTGGTTTAGCCTCGCTATCATCAAACTTTGGGGGCAGGTCCTCCAGATACTGTTTTTCAGCCTTGGCATCAGCCAAGGCTGGCGGGGATTGGAGAGATGCCTCTGAGGCCACTTCTGTGCTTTGTTTCTTGAATGGCCAACCCCAACCCATGGTGATTCTTGACGTCGATACAAAATTTCAAATTATTACCGGCACACAAGTTCGCATACTGTCAAATCAATTTCGTATTCGCTTATATGGTTTAACACTGTAGCCTCTGCTCATCACCCTATAATTATTCTCTACACCTTCCGTGGAGCAGAATTAGTTCGTGCACTAAACGAAGGTATAATGTGCCTTATAGTTCCTCCCTCCCTTGTGGGTGTTCCACCTACTGCTGTCGTTTATGGCCATGTCCTCAACTGCCTATTGACCTCAAAGCCTGCAACCCTCTCTCCAGAGGCTGGGCAGAACTTTCTACGCAGCGCATCGATGAATGCACGCAAGATGGTGGGAGGCGCTTGCTCCACGGCAGTGGGGGGCCCGCTGGCTGGGCCGGAATGGAAAAAGCAATGGCACGGCTCCTGCGACTGAAGTGATGTACTGTCAGTCATACTATATGCGTTGCCTGTTATCAGCAGCGCCAAAAGGAACGCGGGCATGCTATCGACGCATATACCTCTGTATAGGCATACGACCGAGCGCCTGCACGCAAGGACCCAACACGTATAGGCAACAAAGAGGTTTAAGAATATCTCCTTTGTACTTGCTCGGGCTAATTATAGGTCTATCAAGGTAGTTGGACCAAGATTTGTGCCAATTTATGGACAGAGAGGTGACAGAAAGAACACAGATGCCGGTGGATAAGGACAGCAAGACATTGGGTGGTGCTGCACCCGGGACCAGCCCCAAGGTTGTGCCGATCATCAACAGGAGGGACTCGCCAATTTCGTCGTACATGAACCCTGAGTCGTACAGGAGGAGTTCCATGGCTAAGTTGGCTGCTTCACCATTGGCTGGCTCTCCATGGGCTTCAAATATAAAGCGGAACGATTCCAATGCGTCTTCCGTGTTCATGGATGAGAGAAACAGCATATCTGACTCACCTCGTGGTAGGTCTCTACAAAGGGTGTATGCCACAACACCCCCACCTTCAAATACAGTAACCAGCTCTGCTGTGGCGTCACTTTCCAACTCTTCTGAATCGCACTCGGATGTGGAAGGCAATTCAGAGGAAACGAGCACATCCTACAGAATAGATGACCCAAACCTCATCAAGAACTTGGAGAGACATCTCGCCACAAATTCGGAGACTTCTCTCAAGCTCCCCGGTGGTGATATCACCAGAGATCTGTACACCATACCCAACAGAAGGCCAAGGAGCTCTCGTAGTCTTTCGGGAAATGACTTTGAGACGCAGAGGCGGGAGTCGATGGCAAGCAGCATACGAGTCCCTGGTGGCTTCAGGCGAGACTTCCTGGTGCAGAAGCGTGCACAATTGGGCAACAAGTATGGCCACCAATTAGAGGCTCCAACTTTTCTCACTCGTAACTTTGTAGAGTTCCTTGCTGTGTATGGACATTTTGCGGGCGAGGAGCTCGAGGATGAGGATTTCATTACCTGCAACTACGCGCCAGATGGATCTAAGTTGCCAGACGAGGAGACTGCTCTTCTGGGAAACACTTCTGCTGTAACGACGCACACAGGTACTGCCAGCACCTTGAAGAGTTTTTTCTTGTTGCTGAAAGGTTTCATTGGAACCGGAGTGCTGTTTCTCCCAAAGGCCTTCTCGAATGGTGGCCTCACATTCTGCATACTCACATTGCTATTCTTTGGCATCCTCTCGTACTGGTGCTACCTGATTCTTGTGTACGCGAAGAGAGCATCTGGTGTCAGTTCCTTTGGTGACATTGGGTATAAACTATACGGCAAGCCCATGAAGGTGTTGATTTTGGCGTCAATTGTGTTGTCTCAGATTGGTTTTGTTGCTGCCTACACTGTGTTCACTGCAGAGAATCTCAGAGCTTTCTGCAACAGTCTCTTTGGCGTCGATATACCCATGTACGTGCTCGTCACCTTTGAGTGCTTGACCCTGATGCCCATGTCGCTCATTCGCAACATCACCAGGCTTTCTCTGGCAGCTCTTATCGCCAATGTTTTTATCCTGTTTGGGCTCCTGACAATCATCTACTACTGTAGCGACCACCTCATACATAACGGTGCTGCGGATATCGTGTACTACAACAAGGATAGTTGGTCGCTCTTCATTGGTGTTGCGATCTTTGCATTTGAGGGAATTGGACTCATCATTCCAATCGAACAGTCCATGAAACACCCAGAAAAATACCCATTGGTGCTGTTTTCTGTCATTGCGGTTTGCTCCCTTTTGTTCATTGGCATTGGCACTATCGGCTACACCAGTTTTGGTGCGGACGTCAAGACGGTGATCATTCTTAACCTGCCACAGAACTCGCTGGCTGTATTGTCGATCCAGTTGCTCTATGCACTGGCCATCATGCTTTCGGCTCCTATCCAACTGCTTCCAGCGATCAGAATCATGGAGTCAAGGATATTCAGGAGAACCGTAAGCGGGAAAATCAACCCTTGGACAAAGTGGCTTAAGAATGCATTCAGAATATTCCTGGTTATACTGACTAGCACAATCGCATTATATGGTGCTGACAATCTGGACAGGTTTGTCTCTTTTGTGGGATGCTTTGCATGTATCCCATTGGTGTACATGTATCCTCCCATGCTACATCTCAAGGCTTGTGCTGAGACCAAGGCTATGAAGTGGTTCGACATCATATTGACTGTTCTCGGAGGCATTGCTATGATTTACACTACTAGTCAGATCATGTCGGGCTAGGAGTCAGGACCGATTTTTACTTCGCATAAAAGTTGAAGCTATTTTCATTGTTGAGGCCGTGATGGTAACACGGATCAACTATCACTGCATATTTGCATCTTTGCTCGCGGAAAGAAACATACAAGGGTGGTTTTGGGCAATCATTTAATTTATTATAGATAAAATAGAACAATGAAGAATTGTTTCAGATCCTATGTATGCCATCTACAAATAAAATGCTAAGCGACTGTGATCCTCATACCCCACAGGCTCTCTTTCTTTCTTGGTCGTGAAATAGTGTATGAACCAAAATGCCATCCAATGGTGGTAGCTCTCTTTACTATACAGATGGCCATAGTACACACAGATCCTCATTATTAAAAGTGAATATCGGATTGGAGTCTCAGGATACGAGACAATAAAACAATAGCATAGTCACAATGGCACCAAAGAGATCATTTTACGAGGATGATGAGGCAGCTGTAACTACTCCTGGTTTCAACCAGGTGATGCCTAAGGAGCTCGAGGCGAAGGAGTCTCTTAACGAAACCAACGTGGCTTTCGTCGATGGCATGACCATTAGATCGTCATCAACCCTTGAGAAATATGTTAGCGAGGCAAGACTATTTGCTCACGACAAACTAACTCTGATTGACGCTGAGCTAGCCACACAAAAGTCAGCGGTCAACAACGAGTTGAACAGCATAAAGTCTGGATATGCGTCTATAATAAAGGAGCCAATACTGCCAAATGGTCTATATATTCTAACGGGTGCGCTATCCGGTTCGATTATAGCGAACAGGAGGTCATTGCCTGTGAGACTTTTGGCTCCACTGGTGGCCGGAGCTTTCTGCTACAACTACTTCATGCCACAGAGTTTCAACAATACCAAGGAGCTTCTTGGAGAGTACGAGAAACAGTTCCCAGACCTATATAACGCACACAACGACGTCATCAGCGAGTATGAGAAGTTGAAATCAACTATTGAAAGTACAAAGAATGATGCTGACAGCAATCTGGTGCAACAGGTGCACACTGTGAGAGAAAGTGTGGTTGACTTCCTCGGTAAATTTAGATAGATACTTGAAGTGATTTTTTCTATATTCCCAATAAATATCACCTATAACGTAAAAACAAAAGAAAACATAACCAAAGGAACTCAATATACGCCGTTTCGCTACAAATCAATATTCTAATGTACAGTGTGGAACTGTGTGTCTGTCCGATGTTCAATAATTGTAACTTTGCCCTCTGTATTGTTCCGCTTCCTCGTTTTGAATGCCTCCTGGCACATAGTATTCCACGTTTGAGTTACGGTTCACGCTGGTAGCGGGTGGAGGAGGGGCCTCTGCCGGTCTATCGTACACCACGCCATACGACTTAAACTCTGGTTCAAACGGGTTATGCCCTGGCTGGTAGACACTGTAAGCTGGTTGTGCCATGACTGGTGGCTGGTATCGTGGATACATGTGGGGATTCTCGTAAGGAGATGCCCTTTGTTTCACCTCCCGAGTCCTGTCTGCCTCACGCTGGCAACAGCACGCACAGCACATACAAAAGGCAGCGAGAGTCTCTACACCACAGCACAGGCAACGCAATACACTCGAAATCAACCAAAAGAATACCAGGGCAGCTAACACAATGCCAACGATCGCAACGATCTTGCACACTCTATTATCCATACAGGTATTCCACGACTTGAACGAATCAACAGTGGACACGGTATCTGTAGCAGCATGAACGACATCCGAAATGATTGATCTCTTGTCCCATGACCGACTCACTGCCGATGAAATGGTCTTAGTGGGACAGGCTCCTTCATCCAGGAACGCTTCACTAATAATTTGTGGGATGTACATTCTGTGTACCTTTGGATATCCTACTAATTTGGGGTAGGGGGGGGGGAGAGGGTAGAGAGGGAACCGGGAATGGAAAGCCACTATAACACTGATCTACCACGTCAAACAATCCGTTCTTGAAGTATAGAACTCAGATCAAACCTTTCAACAAAAAAACCAAAAGTATGATAAAAATCACTATCCTTTTGTACTTTTGTAACTGCGACTCATGAGATCAGCACATCTCCATTCTCTCGATCTGCCCCCTGTATGGCACACCGCTTCTGCGGGCTATGCGCGTCGCTCTCTAACGACGTGAATTTCCCAACTCGGTAAGATCATCGAACCCACAGCCCCGTCGCACACACAAACTGTCCCAACGGTGCTGCGCATTATCATGCACGTCGTGGAGGTACAGCCGTAACGTTGGTTGTTCTATTTTTGGATACAGAGGGATGAACCTTCTATCTGGGGATGCAATTGATGCAAGGGAATGACTGCGGTGTACTGCGGTGTAGTTTAGCGTCATGTAGCCTGTTGAGGATGCTGAATTGTGGCGGAGGATAGTTAAATCGAATGCTTGGCATTTTTCCTAGCAAATGCCGAGGGGATCCTTTTTGAGTACCGTATGTCACACGGGCTAGAGGGACAACACGCTGAACACGCCTATGGTGTTCCTATGTTGAGTGCATGTCAAGAAATACCATTGTGGAAAATTTCAGTAGTAAATGATACATTGTTCATCCGTTTGCATACAAATATGTCATACAATGGTCTATATATATATATATATGAGTCAGACTCCCACACGAGCTCCTCTCCTCCACTCTTCAAGCTTTTGTTGGCAAAAAACTAAAGATACTGCCCATATCAACATAGCGGCGACCACAGTCGCTCAAGTACTTTGCCACAACTTCTCTGCATACCATGAACTGCTCTCTATTTTGCTCAGCTAGAGCATCCAGCTGGCCCTGGGCTATAGACTGAGGGATGTTCTCCTGGTCCAGAGACTCATGCAGCGGCTTCAACAATCTCTTCTTAGCCTTTTCCATGTCAAAGATAGAATCAAAGTAGAGTAGCTGGTTGTACAAGCGTTTGTCGGAATACCGGTAGCGCATTATTCCCTTACACCCGTGCGCCTTGCCGGATATTCCAATACACCGCCTTCCATAGACCGAAATCTGACGTGTGACAATCCCACAAGAGGGGTCGTCGCATATCAGCCAGCCAGCGTAGTAAAGAGAGATATGCGAGCGAATAATGCTTTCCAGCTGGGACGTGAGTCTCAATGTTGGCATTATTTGTTCACACCTGTTGCAGCATATGCCGTTGAAAGTGATCTTGTAGTCGTTTGAAGCCAAAAGCCCACCAAAGTTAAACAACGCACCACATGAACACTTCACCTTCAAGAAAGCAGATTCCCTGAAACGCTCCGCATCGGATATCGTGGACTCTAATGGCTGCAAAGCCTCCCGATCCCCAGAGCTGTTGGCACTTCTAGCCCTCATCTCATAGCGTCTGGTGTCAAGCCCAAGACAGGCCGCAATCCTAACAAGATCGATTCCCTCAATCCTTTCCAACAGTCTTTCAACTGGAGCGTATATCTGCTTTTCCAAGTAATAGATGGGGTCAGGCTTCAACTCAGACTTGGAAGCCAATACCTCCGTCAGAGCCCTTGCCCTTTCAGCTGGTGATTGGCCCTCCTCACCCTCCGTTATCACAAAGGTGATGACACTGCCTGCCTTTATAACCTTTCCTTGCTTACGTAGTCTCAGAGCAACCTGCACCGCAGGCATCGACTTTCCACCAGGATAGTTGTTGGGATCCTTCGACAGCTTAGTATTGATCTTGAACTTATCAGCTCGTATCTCATTGTTGCGGATCTTGGTGGACATCTCTTCCAAATAGCTGTAGACATCGCTCAGTGCCACTTCAGGATCCAGGTCACTGAGTACTTTCTGTAAAACAAAAGTAGATATCTCCTTCGAAACTTCACAGTACTCTCTACGTCTCATGTCGAGACCCTTAACCTCGAGGACTGTCTTCTCAACTCCATTGACGAAAGTGGAGTTCATAGCAGCATACTTCTTCTTGGCGTGAAGCAACAACCTCTTGAAAACGTTATCAATATCAATTTCCAGCAGCTTGTAGCGTTCATTGACTTTGATCTTAAACTCCTCGCCAATCTTGAGAGCTTCTTCAAAGACTTCGGAGCCAGTGTCAATCATCACCGAGTCGGTATCACCGTACACGACTCTGAGACCCAAACTCTCAGCCAGCTGCCTGGTGTCCATGAGGATCTCTCTTCCCTTGTTTGTGACGAGCATGGCAAGGGGCTTGGCGTAGAATCTCGAGTTAACATAACCAAGACAACCGTACATGGAGTTGGCAGTCAGCTTTAGAGCCTGCTGCTTGATATCGTACTGGGCAATCTCAACAGGTGTAGCTCGAGGGTCTTTCAAAAGCTTCTTCACCTCACGACGACGATTCACAAGTGCTGCTAGCAACTTGGGCAGAACACCTTGATCTATATCTCTGTTTGGGACAGGAGGTAGATCGTCGTCATGCCCACTCTGTCTCTCCACAGTTGTGAAACAGATGTTGAACTCCTGGATAATACTTGGATAAAGCGAGTTGAAATCCATGACAAGCACATAGTTCTTGTGGAGGCCTTTCTCTGGTTCGAAGACGAGACCACCTTGATATTTTGGCTTTTTGTTCGATGTCACAGTTGTTGCGTCCTCATCCATCGCACCCTCGGCAGCAACAGCACTCGCAGCAGCAGCCTGTTGCTTCTGGAACCTCGTCTCCTTATCGGGAACGATGTAGCCGTTTCTGGTGAATTCATGCAACAAGATGTACTCGTTTCTTCCTGCTCTTGTACCACCGAGGGTATGTGCCCAAGCATTGCCCGCCAAGTTGGTAAGCTGCTTCGACAGAGACAGGATCTGCATTCTGAATGCAATTTCGGCCGAAAGAAGAGCACCTGTAGCGCCTTCCTTGAGAGCCACAACCAACATGTTAGCCTGCTCTGCATACTGAGGATTGGAAAGATTCAGCTCCAAGGGTATATGTCTCTTCTTGCATACAACATCGTACATCTCAGGTAGATCCCACGATTGACATTTTGTGGTCAACGATTGTCCCATTTCGTTGGCAATGTCACACAGCAATCTACCATGGAATATCTCTCTCAGCTGCAAGGCATTATTGCCGTTTACACCGTTCATAGGACGGCCAAATCTATCCGGCCATACCTTTCTAGAGCGACGACCCAGGGTACTCCAGGTCGTGACCTTGAGATCGTACATACGGTGAACAAGCACGTCCAATGAGATATTTTCAAGCCTGTGCCCAACAAATACATCAGGATCAGCCAACTTGATGAGAGCAGCAAGGCAATTAAGGAGAGTTTTTTCATTGTTGAAAGTTCTGAGGTTAAGTTGTTGCTTCTGTGCCAATTGTTCAAGACCAGGGGGGAACGAACTGGAACTCCCCACAGGCCTCACAAGGGTTATCTGCTCATTGGGCTGCAGGTCCTCGGGGATCGGAGCATCCTGGGGCAGATTCTTGTACGTGACGAGCGACACAGATGCCACTTCCTGCTTGTTTTCCTTTGCATTCATTATGGTTTGCACAGAAATGCTCACAATGTTGAGATTTGGAGCGGGCAGATCTGCAGAAGTCTCGATAGGTTTGATCTGGGCAGCAGAGCTCACAGACACCTCAACACGACAGTGGGATGTGTTTCTGATCGAATCAAAGTCACCACCTGTGATCTCAAGCCAGCATGGGCCCATGATATGTCTTTGTACAACAAAAGCCTCAAAGATGTTTGTACTCGTTCCAAAGACATGAGAGAACGTGTCACCTTCGAGATCCGCTGGAAGCGTTACCCCCTTTGCCAATGGAGTCTGGAAAGGAAGTAAAACCTTCAAATACTCTGATTGCTTGGGTATGCCAGGCAGTTCAAAAGCATAGTTCTTGGTTTCAGGTTTGGCCTTGATTTGCTTCAGCCCGAACTTTTGCATCAACAATGGAACAATCTCATCATGGACATCTGTGGGTGTAACTGGTTCCTTGGAATCTGCCTGTTCCTGATCAGCATCGCTATCATCATCATCACCATCCCTCTTAAATTCTCTGGGAAGGAAGTAGAGTTCCCGCGACAAGCCGTTAACCTGAACCATTCCCGAGACCAGCTCTCCCTGGACGGTCTGGATCTTGCCAAAGAGGAGAAGAGAATTATCAACCTCAGCATAATCGAGCCAGAACATCTTGAATTGTTGACTACCTGACACACCTGCTGAGATGATATTCTTTTCTTCAATTCGATCACTGCCACTTTTGATAGGAGAAGACGAATATGGAACTGAATCACCCATCCTGCCGCTGTAAGGGGAGGATGTAATGGGGTATGCAGAACTGCCCTTGGTAGCAGTGAGGTTCACTGAGCGCTTGATCTCCTTGGTGGAAGCTCTGGGCCTGCGTGCCACCACGATTTCATCCTCGGAGTCGGAGTCCTGCTCCACTTTGACGTCAACTGGTTTCTCAACAGGAGCATCAGGAGCAGCAGCAGCAGCAGCAGCAGCCTCAATGGACTGTAGGATGGAGCCAGAGCTGACCTTGGAGCTGCTGATAGGTGATGAAGGGGCATCCCCATAGGCAACACTGGATAGCTCGTATGAATCATTCATATTGAGATCCATGTCTGCGCTGTCATCCAGTTTTTGTCTCTTGCTGTGGGAGGAAGGGGAGGAGCCCTGGTCGTCGCTCTCCTCCAATTTGAGTAATCCGGACCTGCTACTTTTGCTCGAGGATTTTGACGAGCTTCTCACACCGGAGAAGAGATCCCTTTTCCTGTCAGCAGCAGAAAACAGGGGAGTTCTAGTGGCTTTGGAACTCTTCTTGGAGGAAGAGACAAAGTCATCCAGGATGTCGTCCAAGTGGGCATCCAGCTTCTTCGGTTTCACATCATTTGAGGCACCACCTGGTTTGAAAAACTGATTGATCGTAGACACCTTCTTGACCTTTCTGGGTTTCTTGGCTTTGCCCTTGTGTGTGTCAGTTGTGTCATCCTCATCCTCACCCTGGTCAGAGTAATAGTCCTGATGCGTTCCCCAGTCATCGGCTCCTGTTTCGGCATATCCTTCACCGTTGTCATCCACGATGAAATCATCCTTCAGCAGCTGTTCTCTTTTCATCTTGCGGAAATTATCCTCGTCAACCTCCTCGTAGATGTCGACATCCTCTGCATCAGATTCATCGCGTACTACGGAGCTGGAGTTAGCGGCCCTCGCCGCTCTGAACCTCGCAAACTTGTCGGCTTTCACCATCGTCGTAGTATGGTTTGCTTGCTTGGGACTATACGGTGGTGTCTTTTTTCTCTCCAAATACCCGCTCCCTATAAAATCATATATCTCCTGTTGGTTATCCTTCACGTTGTCTAGGTTGTCTAGGCTGAGATATCAAGAGGGCAAACTGCACACCATAGTAGCCCGCCATGCAGGTAGAATGGGATTCAAAATAACGCGTCGCGTCAAGGCACACTTAGATAGTGGCCCATGCGAGGCCACGGGTAAGCCAAAAGTGCACTGGAGCTTGCAGAGGGTAGTGGATACTGGAGTTGCGGGTAGTGCGATTATGGGTAGTGCGTGGGTAGTGCAGTTGTGAGTAGTGCGATGATGGGTAATGCAGCTGTGAGTAGTGCAGTTTATGGGATTCACACTACGTATAATATGGAGATAGTCCATCTAAGCAACCGGAGATGAAGATGTGATGATGAGGTTGGTGGTGGATGGATATGTGAGTGTGAGAGGCTCGAGCCTAGGTACCCACTAACATTCTTACTCCCCTTCTTGTTAGGCGGGATATCAGCTTTCCGTGAGAGATATCAACACTGCGCTTGGTAATTTTTCCCGTAGCAAAGCCTATTTTAATTCATTGTGGCAGCCATGTCATTTGCCAAGTTTGATGTGGAGGCCCAGACGCACAACAGACACCCGGTCACCTCCACAACAGAGAAGATAGAGCGGACTTCCAATCAGCTCACCGATGTGGTAAATCTAACGTCTAGGTTTGAAAGGAACCGCCAGTTGTTAGGTACCCGGAGAGACAATATAGCCCTGAGGAAAACACTGGCTGATCTTGTGAAACAGTGTGAGGCGGGGCTGTCCCAGTTAATATCGGGCCTAAGTGAGCTGACAGCGATAGCAAACAGTGAAGGAGGCGATCCACAAGTGAAATACAGTGAGGAGAAGTTGAAAAAACAGTACGCCGAAACTCTCAGAACCTTTCACTCCTCGAGGCGAGAGTACCAGGAGAATCTCGCTTCGGTGGTAATAACGGAACAGTACAACAGGAACAATGAGGCCGCAACGTATGTGATTAATCCAGCAGTAGATGAGGTACAGGCGGTCACTGAGTCCACGCCTCTGATGTCTCAGTCGCAGCAGCAACAACAGCAGCAGCAATATACACAGGACACCACCACCCTAGTGCCGGAAGCAGAGCTTGAATACCACGGTGCCCTCGTGGAACAGCGTTCGGCCGCTATCGACAACCTTCATACCAGAGTTCAGGATATCAACGCCATTTTTAAAGACTTGGGTTCGATGGTAGAGCAGCAGGGTCAATTGGTCGATACCATAGAAGACAATCTGATGACGTATTCGAATAACAACCGGGACGCATCGCGCCAACTGACAAAGGCAGACGAGTATCAGAAGAAGAAGGGCAAGTGGAACTGCATTTTACTGGTGGTGCTCTTAGTGGGATTAGTGATTGTACTTGCTGTAATAAGTTGATGATGATGATGATGATGATGATGTATACTACATGCCTAATTTTATAATGAATGTTATCTGATATATCGCTACTGCCTACCTAAAGAATCCTTACCTAAAAAACAGCTCCAAGAAACACAAATAAAAACTTAGAAGATACCGCACGAACATTTCAGCTGGCGCGAGCGAGCAACTTCGAAACATCGCTCACTCTGGAGGGAGTGGAGCATTCCTCTCTGTCCGAAGACTCGGTAGAGAAACTGACAACGCTCCTCGTATCGGTGGTTGCAAATACATCACTGAACGGGCTCTCTGCCTCAACATCTTTGTAGACACCAGAGTCTTGAAAACCACCCGGCCCCAAGTCTGTAGTGCTATGCTGGGAGACAACCCATTCATATATATCGTCCGCTGAGCTTCTCTTGCCTTCGGATGTGTTGCCCCTGAAGTGTAACCCAGACGAAGCACCAGATCTGTTCTTTGAAGAAGGCTGGTAGATTTCCTCTCCATAGTCATCACTATCATGATCGTCCTCCTCTTGTGGTGGAGCGGGCAGCATGGGTCTATGGTAACCCTGTGAGCCATAACCGATGTAACTGTCAGGCTGCGCTTGATGTCCCGAGTAGCCACCTACAGGAACAGCCATCGGTGCCCTTCTCCGGCGCCGTTTCTCTCTGTGATCGTCAATACGGGCCAAAACATCGTGGGCCACGTCTTCCATGAACTCCATAATAGGCTCCCGGTTCATTATTATGACGGTTGTCAGTGCTATGCCTCCTACGGCAGCAATGGTTAAAGGGACTGGCCGCTATGTTAGTTCAACCCCAAATGCCGGAGAAAATCAAACGGCAATGCGAACTTACGAGGAACAAACGGCATGATGATTCAACTACACTTGTTGATGGTAAGGCAGGTTTCAGACACACACCATCAACAAACATGTCAGAGTATAAGTTTTCTTAATGTCACCGCTAACATCATCCACCACTAACAGCCTCGCCTTGCCCTTGCTCTGATGCCCGTGTCCCCTGTACTCTGCCCCACATAGACGAGAACACCCAAACAATACGCCACCTTCCCTGCTCCATGCTGCAACGATAAGGCGCTAACTACACTGCTATCTGTGTGCTGGCCTGCTGTCTGAGGGGTCACCTGCATATTGACTGCAGGATGGCAACCGAGGTGCGTCAATTTGGTGCAGACAAGCGATTGGTATCCATGTGAATCCGTGTATGAATCTGTGTATAAGTGCACGTTAGTGTTTATTCTTACATCCATGCACGCCATAATACAATTATGACCAGATGTTGTAGGTATCACAAGTGATAGCTAATACTGCTTTTGGATAATACCCCTTGTAAAGATACCAGTTGTGGTTATCGCTGCTGAGGGCTGCAACTGGCTGAGTTGGATGCACATATAAGTCCTCTCTAGTTCTCATGTACTGTTTGTGTACTTGAACCATGTAAATCTCTTGTACATTAGTTAAACAACTGAGGGTAACCTTCAATCAAAAGTTGGTGTGTAATTGGAGAGGTTTCTTTGTCATCTGAAAACTATCAAGCTACCGTCACAATGCTACCTATCATTGGGGCTATTGCGGCATATCCCATGAAGTCATTCTATGACAAGCGGTTACGTGTGCAGTTGGATGTGTCACCAATCACCGATCAACTCATTGTATCATCCGCACTGGAAGTAGGCTTTTGGTCTTGTCTCACCAGAAACTACCTTGACGACGTGATTGAATATCTACAAAGCCATTATGGCGCCGAACGTTGGGCTATATTCAATCTTAGAGCTGAACGTATTGGCTATGATCCGGAGCATATCTTTCGCAAAGGTGGGTGTTTCTTCCACTACCCATTCATGGATCATGAAATAATACCTCTTGAGCTTATGCTTGAGGTTGTACGGTCCATGGAACGATTTCTCTCTGAATCTCCAGGTAGTGTTATCCTTTTGCACTGCAAGGCCGGTAAGGGTAGATCTGGCTCAGTTGCCTGTTCATACCTAATGAGCAAATATCAGATCTCTGCTGCAAACGCCAATGCTCTATTCACATCCAGGAGAATTCTGTGCGGATGTGGGTTTGGTGTTTCGATACCGTCTCAGCTTCGATATTTGGACTATTTTGAAAAGATTGCCTCTGATGTCACACTCCAACGACTCGTGGAATCGAAACTATGGATGGAGGTACAGGTCTGCCTCCAATCCATCTCGTTCTCAAATGTCAACAACAGGTGGGATTCTATTGCCAACGATTTTGAAGTAAAAGTTGCCCAGTTTCAAGAATCTCCCACCTCACTAAGGATAGTATTTCTAGCTAATGGCGAGGGATTGAGCGTTTCAGATACAAACATCATATTGAAGAAGACAGATGGGCCACTGGTTATCTTAGAAGATGGGAGTGATATACGGATCAGCTGTGGGTGTCGAACTTCTCTATTGGCCTGCACACAGGTTAGTTTCTGGTGTAATTTGTTGTTTGAGTACTGCCGTGCTGCTGCATCCGGTGAGGTTTCAAATGATTCTTCGCCTCTGGAGGGTCCCATGGTGTGGCAAGATGATTGCATCAGTGATGTTACAATTGCAAAGAGTACTATGACAACGTGCAGCGAATCAGCATGGGATAAGAGAGGGTCTTGGAGAAGCGTATTTCATCCAAACAAGGATATAGAGACACCTATAGCAGATATGGACAACCCAGATAGCCTTAAAGAGACACCTGGTAACATGTGGGTAAGAAAGTTATTAGAAAAGGAAGTCAAATGGGATGATCTTGATGGCTTCAAAGGTGTTGGTATCAAGGGCATGAAACTGTTCGACAGTATGAAGCTATCATTTAGTGTCGGATATGATCCTGAGTCGCAGGCTGGCGAGATTCTAGATTCAGTGGATATCTCAAACACCATCAATGAGCGGGGCGGGAAAAGAGATAGGATTAAAAATCAGATATATAGATTACTTGCACCTCACTCGAGGGGCCATGATCATTGAGGTGCGTGTAGCTTAATCTCATTTATTATACATAGATTTATGCTTGAATGTGAAGATGCAAATTGTTCGTAACTAGCCTCCCTTTGTTCTATTTTCTGACAGCCGCGACCATACCCCATCCACGATCTTCCTAATATACTCTAACTGATGGTCTTCACCAAGTCCGGCATTGAGCAGCGCACAGCTCTCCACTTTGTAGGGTCGCTGGATTACGATATGATTTTCAAAGACACGAATAGCGTCTCCATACCAATGGACATCCCCCTTGGGTAACAGCTTGTACAAGGATTTGACAATTTCCTGGCCCTCTTTGGAAATGTGCTGCTTATTTGCCAGTAGCCTACCCAGTTCGTATTCCTGCTTAAACGAAGCCTCATTCATAGACGAGAGGCCAAGGCTGTTGGTATCAATATATGACGGAGGGTATGACGACTGTTTGAATTTAGCCTCAATGGAATGTTTTGAGGTATCCTTTGTCTGCTGCTTTTTTGATATCACCGTTATGGTCTTGACATATGATGCCTTGATGATTTTGAAGTTTGCGTTCGCCTTCGTGCCCTTGGTTCCTTCATCCACTGCAGTGAGCGTCAAGAGATCATGCTGTGGGTTGTATGAATATATCATGCCCGTGAACACATTGTCGATGGTGGTGGTTAACCTCACCCTAGATGTGTGTTAGAATATACCCACGAGAGATCTCCCGATCAGCACCAGCACCATTCTTAACCACAACGTGCTGCTCATTCAAAGGTACCTCGTTTTTCAAACTTACCGCAGACCAACGCAGGAATCAAGATTTATCATTCTAGCACTCTAGCTCTGCACACTCCTTCTCTGAAATCCAGCACTGCTATAGATCTGCCGCAAAAAAGTATGCTATAGTATATGTGATATATCCTCCTATTCTTATCGAAGCATCTCACGGTTCTCTCTCTCCGTTCTCTCTCTTCACCTCGACTTTGATCCCACCTACATCTTTCATGCAGGTGGGTGTATACGCCCATCTCTCCAACATTATGGCCACTGCTCGCAGACCACACTGTCCCACCTCATCGCCCGAGGGCTCGATGTGTGCTTCAAACAGGCTTGCTGGTGCCAGTAGCACGCAGCACGCAGCAGCGCAGGTTAGCAGCATGAATGCGGGATGAGATTACGTACCTCTAATTGTTATCGTCTAGTCCGAAGAGGTGATCTGGGTAGAGACAGACAGGTGATCTGGGCGAGTGTGCTTTGGGTGTAACATTCCCACATGTCAAGGTGTGAAAAATCGAGGGAAGAAATCTCGACGGTTATATTCTTGTTGGGAACAAAAAGGCGTTTTTTTTTCTGATTGCAGTAGCCACATCACCCACCCACTTGATTGACGCATCATACATATAGCCTTATGTTTACATACAACTGGCAGTGATTAGGATCGAAATGCATGAATTAACCAAGGAGGCGGCATTATTTGAAAAGGCCAACGTGGAGGATATTGGGATTCAGCCAGAGCTGTATCGCCATGGCAGTGGCTCTCATCACGGCCATGCTCCCCGTGGCAAGGACTATATGCTGCGGCTCGAGATTGATGATGACGGAGACGATGTAGCAAGGGAAGAGACACAGATACGGGGATCGCTGAGGGATTCTTTCTCATCAATGGATCTCAACAGGAGCCCGAACAGAATTGTTGCAGAGGCATTCCCAGAACCGGTTTTGCAAGAAGACAACGAGAATGATGATGAAAATGAGTATGTGGATGAAGTCGATGAGGTTGATGAGAATGGCGAGGTACAACTGGACAGAGACTTTGCCGTGTCTCCTCACCCCAGCGATGATTCGATCCATGGGGATGAGATCATTGACGGGATCAGTAATAACAACATCGTTCTCGAATATCCAGAGTTGATGTACGAATTCGAGGATGGCGGCTCTCTCCAAGAAGAGATTAATGATTGGTTCACCAGCAATGAACTGAAGGGGCTGAATAAGATCAAGACCATGTACGAAAAGACCACAGCATTGCATTTGTTCAATACCTCAGCAAAACATATAAGACAAGAAGAATTTGATAGGCACCTGATGGCCGTGCGACGGGAGCTAGATATGGAACGCCTCGACGCCTCCTCACCATCCGTTTCCTTGCTAAGAGAACTCATTTGCGTGTTATATCTATCCATGGGGAATTTTGGGGAAGTGACAGACTCCGAGAATCTCCTTGAATGTATAAAGGAAAACAACCGTCTCTTTCTAACCACCACATCTAGCGGTGTGGGTAGGGCAAACTGTGGAGTCGCATTGATCGCAGAAATCATCAAATCTCGCACTTCCTTGATCATAGAACAGGTGCAGCAAGGCATAGATACTGGTGGGTCCAAGAAGATAAATCCCTCGTCCTTGTGGTCAAGTGAGTTGTTGTACTCAATGACTATCCTCAATCTCTGTTTATGTGTCATTATCAATGATATCGAGGAGAACTATGGCGCAGTCACAGATCATCAAAACCAATTCATCAAGGAGCTAGAGGAATCGGATATTCTCGTTCATCTGCTAGCAATGGTTGACAAATGGCGGTGGTTATGTGCATCTGACAGCACACAGGGGTCACCAGCCGATACCCTTGCCAAATTCAACTTCAAATTACGAAATCTCATCACCCTCATATGGAAGTTGTGCCTTTTGCAGTTTGGTGGTTTGAAGAGACTATTAAGGGCAAAAGATTTTTTGAACAGAAGACACAACTCCACTCAGGCCGATGCTGAAATGGACCCAGGCGAAGATGGCTTGCCTGTATCCACCAGGAGGCAAGACTCAATGAATATCTCACCACTCGATTACCACCACTACAGGAATGAACTAGTTGCGAGGTATCCCTCCTTCTATGCCCCCGAATGCAGACTAAGCACGCTCGTTGAGATGGGCCTCGAAGGGGGTCAGGATCAACAAAGATCAAACTTTGTAGATTCAGGCGACGAGAATGAAAATAATAGAAATCTAGCTAGATCATCGAGCACCGGATCATTGTCGTCTCTTCTGGTCAACCCACCATTTGAGTCAAAGGTCAAGACACTTCAAAACACCGTGCCGCCTCCAGATATCCATATGGCAACACCTGCCCCTTCTCCACACCTCACAGCACAGGTAACGGGTCAGTCTTCTCATACCCCAAGTAGTAACTATGAGGGTTCTTTGGTTAATGGTAATGGGAATAAGGCGCGCAAGGTGTTCCTGACCAACCCAAGCTATCCTAATATTTATCCGCTGACCCTTGATAATGAGGTTCCATACAGCATCAAAGAGGCTGGTGAGATCTTCTATAACAGCCTCAAAGAGAATGTCTCCTCAAAGCAGTTCATGTCGGTATTTGAAGGGTTTGTTGCCCAGGAGAATGGCGTTGAAGTGATACCCAGCAAGCAATTTGTATATGGCGACTCTGATATAGAGCAGTATCCTGGTTGTGCTTCTGAAATACGTTCCTTGGAACGTGTTGAAAAACTATACCCGAGAGCGCTTCCTTACTTGGATTCATTGGTTGTTGCAATTTTTGAGATCTTGGCATCGGGCGTAACCAACATCCCGCCTTCCTTGCAGCGTAATAAGGACCAGCAGCCTCCACTACCCCCTCGCAACGAACGTGAAAGGGATCTGAGGGCTGCGATGATCAGTGAGGCTGAGAGACAGGAGCTCGAAATACAAAAGATCAAGGAAGTTTCGCTCAAGAGCGCAAGCTCGGTGCTGTTCCTGTTGCTCAAATGGTTCAAAAGATCACATGTGCTCAAGTTTGAGCACCTTTCAAGCATAGTGTTTGACAATGATTACTACTCTCTCCTCTTTAGGTATCTGAATGGAAACTTCCAGAGAGCACAGATGAGCAATACTTATGATTATGATGAGAACTCTCAGAGCTACAACCGTGTGATCAACTGCGAGTATGAACGGTTAGAGAGACTGGAGAAGTATAATTTTTTTAGGTGCGTTTTGTCTCTGGCATCAAATTGTACTACTGCAGATACTCCTCCTCAGGAGATGGAAAAATCCAACGATGACAATGCTGAGGTGAATGCCTTCTACTATAATGGGTACTTACCTCCTTTCAGTAACCAGGGTAGGCGAAAGATATACAACTTCAACTGGAGGTACTGTTTTATAGTGACCAACCTCCTGAGAGTGCTCTCGATGACTCTGAGCGGCAATAAGACTCAAAGGATATACCGCCTTTTGGACAAGAGACCATCGGAAGTGCTGCGGTTCTATATCACATACTACAATGTCAACTTCTATGAGCCCATCTTGAAGATCATCAAACTTATCAGCCCTCTCAACGGCAAAAAGTGGAAGGCAAACAACATGGATCTGATTTCTTATGTTTACCTGTTTCACAAAGTGGGGCTACGGGATGACTGGCTCACCAATGCTGTAGGGTCGGTCAATGTGGTAGAAAGGCTAAAGAAGAGTGCCGATCAGGAGTACGCCCTCCGTGCCCTCCTGCAGTTCTATCACTCAATCACATATGACTCGGATACAATGGAGCACTCAAAGCTCTCCGCTGAGGACTTTTTTGATCTCGAGTTGAGAAAGCTCGATATATTTCAAACGCAACAGGATGAAGGCAGCGACTCATAAAACCGGGAAGGAAGAATGTGCACCAGGTTTGTATTCATATAATCCATATAAAATATATATTGTATAATAGAACGACATCCTGCAGGAAGAGTTCCTACGGCTATCGCATACATTGGAGTAAAAAATGAAGGGCAATCAATCCTCACTTAAACCAGTCACTTCTAAATTAACCTATGTAAGTATCTACATATATGGATACAAGATTTGAATATATCAACACCAGCAAGGTATCCCTCCCCTCATATATATAGACCTTATCATGATCAGGTAGTGCAGCCACCAACGATACATAGGCGTTGTTTACCTTTTCCACCAGATGCGCATACGCGTAAATCACACGCACCACTATGCAGAAGATTAGAGAGAGACAAAAAGAGAAGCAGATGATGAAGTGACAAATCCTTCCAAGTCATCTATTTTTTTTCATACATGGATGCACATACTCCCAAGGAGCTTTGTCATAGAATATTGTGAGGGATATATTGTGTTCAGAACGGGCGTATGTATCTCTGTACGCAGGTTGTAGTTGTCGTCTGGTAGTTGCATCCAATTGGTTTAGTGAACTCCCACTAAGCCTTTTTTTGTTTTTATCTTTCATGTTTTTCAGTTTCGGCACTCATTGGTGTGTGCGTTTCGTTTAAAACACATCAGCCGCACTCAAACACACAAGGACGATCACACGATCACAGCATTCTTCCTCTACACATCGACATGTACACTTCACGGGAATTCTCGGATGCGAGGGGATTCTCAAGGAGCTCGCAAACGGCTTCGTTTGTGCCTTCGGCACAACCGGTACCCCCAGGATCTACTATGCGGTCATCTAGGTATCATGACTACTCTCCTGAGTTCCGTAGGTCTGACCATGAGCAGCTGACCCCACTGGCTGAACTGATAGAGCCTCATTATCATGGAGACAACAGTTTGAACCCGGCATTTCTCACGGATGCAGACATTCTCAAATACATTGGGTTCACACTATCGGGGCTGACATCATCGATGTTTCCGTTCACAGAAGATGGCATACAACTGCCGTTGAACATAACACAGGGCACCTCAGGCATTCTCCATGAACTGTTTGAACCTGCGCTGCTATACAGAGAGCTGGTTCAACTGGTTGATGCATACAAGGGAAACACACTTTCACAGGTGAAGGCAGCCTTTGTCGGTGGCCTTAGCGACAACTTGCTATCTTACAGACATGTTGTGAATTCTCTCCTTGTGGATACACATGGTCTCACATTGAGACATGTGCATCTCGCCCTATTTGACGAAATTTCAAAACTCAGATTCCTATATCATATTTCGAGCCACTTAGCTCTTCCTGCCGACGAGTTTTTATCGCTCGTGGCGTCCTACAACCATCTTGGTGATTCTCTGCTGAAGTCGTTGGCCACATCTGCCTTTCGGATATCTGTCGGGCCATATTATGAAGTAATGCGCGGCTGGTTGCTGAATGGATACATATCCCGTGACATTAGTTCCCAGGAAGAGTTCTTTGTATCGCATGTACAACAAGAGCAACATACAGACTCCCTTCGTCTTGCTGGTGCAAGAGCCGATATTGAGTTGGTCGACTTCCAGTTTGTACGAACAAAAGTGCCTGGCTTTCTCAACATAACCACTGCTGAAAAGGTATACCAGATAGGCAAAACTATAGCTTTCCTTAAGGTGTATTGTAAGGATCTGCAGTGGGTGAACAACTTTGTGACTAAGTACGATCGACATGTGAGCAAGGAAAGTGGGCTAGTGAACATGGCATCGAGCAAGATCGATGGCCTTGTGGCGAAACAGTACTGTGAGGTGGTGAATAGGCTAAATGTTTTGGTGCATAAGAAGTACGGCCTAGAGAAGGAGATCAAGTACCTTCACAGTTTCCTCCTGATGGGCAAAGGAGATTTTCTCAGCTCGGTAATACTGAAGGGATTCGACATTCTGAACGCCCCTTCTACCTCGTTCTCTGCTCATCAGTTGATGCGTATACTACAGGAGTCTTTAAACTCCACCAGTGTTCAGAATTTCCCGAGGGAGTGTCTGGACCGTGTGGATGCGCGGTCGCTTGAATTGGGTCATGGTAATATCGGTTGGGAGGTTTTCACTCTCGACTTCAGAATACGCCAACCCCTGTCACTGGTGCTCAATGGCCCAAATAACTGTTCAAAGGAATATCTACGGATGTTCAACTTTCTCCTGAAACTCCGTAGAGCCTCCTACCTGTTGACTTTGGGCTGGAAGGAGTCCAACCATATCAAACGGAGTGTGCTTAAAGCCGAGTCCAGAAGAGCCAAAGGGCTAGCAAACACACTCACACCTATATCTGCCCGCCATAGAAGAGTATTGTGGATAATGTCGAGTACAAAGAAGCTGAATATGGCAAGAAGCAAATTCATCAAGTTTATCAACACCATCTCCAATTTCTTTGACTATGAGGTAATTGAGAGAAACTACGCACAGCTAAAGGAAGCTCTCTCCAAAAAGGGAGAGGAGACACTCGACCTCAAGACAAATGCCAAGGGCATAAAGGTGTTGGAAGGCGGTATGATGTCGCTAAATCGAAAACCGCTGGATGGTTTGTTTAGTAGAAGTGCCATACCCAGACAATCCCCAGAAGCACCTGTACCGGAGCTGGAGGAGGTCCCCTACACCGAGTACAACCTTGACGAGCTTACGCAGCTACACTACAACTTCGTAACATCCATCACGAGGAATCGGATCGTGCTTAACACATCGGCAAGTTCGAAGGGTAAAGTATCGGGCATATTCTACATTGAGCAGCTCCATGAGCTGGTGTCTATCATTAGCAACTTTCTCATCCTGTGTGAGGAGTTTTACAACGTCATTTTGGAGATGCTATCCATGGATGAGCTGCATGGGGACGAAGAGATGGAGGAGTACCTTGGGACTATCGAAGATGTACTCCAGAATTTAAAGTATAATCTGCAGGTGGACGTCGTGGAAAGGTTTGAAGATTGCCTTGCGAGGTTTACAACAGATCTAACGAGCGTGGAGGATCAGTCTTTAAGGTATTTGGGACTGATGCTTGGTAGTTAAATGGATAGTTAATAACGATATGATGCAATGAACAAGCTGGAATCTGTAATTGATCATATACAAATCTAAATTGGATCAAAGAAGCTAGAAATATTTGGCCATGAAATCCTTGGCCAGCTCAACCCCAAGGAAAGTTGCAGCATTGGCGGGAAAGCTTCTGGCCAATGCCGGGCCCAATCCTGGGAAGAATCCCTTGATGCCACCCTTTGCGTAGATCTGTTTGGTGACCTCTGCCATAGACACTTTGACATGAGAGGACTGCTGCTGTGACTTGATTGTGTCCATAGGAAACACCGCAGTCCACATAGACACACCTGCAAATCCACCAGCCATGGTGATGGCTCCAAGCGACAGATCTTCACCTGGGGTAGACCATCTGTTCTTGAGAATCTCATAGGTTGCAAAGTACAGAGCACTTCCAGGTCCGTCTCTAGCCAATGTGGCCAGGGATCCTTTAAACACGGACCTTATTCCACCTTCCTTGTATATCTGCGCCACCATCTGTAAGACGCCCATCTTGTCTTTCCCTTCCCTAATCTGGAGCATCACCTTCACCCTCTCAAAGGGAGCGGCAACACCGGTGGTTGGAATGGCACTGATGAAACCGGCAGCACTGATTTGGGCGATGGTGAGGGGTGACTCAGGATCCTTGGAACCAAACTTGACAATTTTCTTGCCCACGTCGTAACCCCAGAAACTCACGGCAAACATGGGCGTCACACCAATAAGAGGAGGCAGCACACCTCTGTAGAGGCCACGGGGTCCGTCCTTGGCAAGGGTCTCCTTCAAACAGGCGATAGAAGACGAGTACAAGCCTGTCTGGAGCCTCACCTTCAAGAGGTCAAAGGGATGACCCGTGATCACGGCACACACACCTCCAAAGCCCCCGGCTGCAAAAGATTTAACGTTATCCACGAGGATGCTGTCGTTCTGGTCTGCCATCTTATGTTGCCGTTGTGTGTTTGTATTTTTTTTTTTTTCAGCGGTGATTGGAGTGAGTGAAGTAAATGCGGGGTACTAGAAACACAGGTGCTATTATCGCAGCAAAGGGAAATCCCGAATCAAACTCAACAAAAAAACAAAAACAGAAAAAAGTTCAACTCTTTCTATAGGATTCAGCAATTTATATATATCTCCAACACACAAATGTGGTTGAAATGTTTCGGTGGCTACCCTGACATCTTTATACCCATACCGCTATCGTGGTCCCTCTTCCCCGGACCTGCCATCATGCAGCATTTTTCATGCCCCGCCAGACCGAGAGATCACATAAGTCGCGGAGTTGTGTCTGGGAGGATGGCATGTGACCAGAAGAGGCCGATCGGAGTGGGGTGCAGGGTAGCATGAAGCGATGCTCTTCGCCCGTTGGGATCTGGGGGGACTCGGGCCAGACCGAGGTACAATAAATGGCCGCCAAGGGGACGGATGATCTGAATGAATCACCATATAAATGCTAATGCAATCCGCGGGGATGAAGGGAAGTAAATAGGTTTCACCACCCTACTTGTGCCTCTACAGATGACAAGGCAGTGGCAGATAGACATGCTGGACGGTGAGTGCAGTCATGCGATTACATTAGAGGGGGATATCATTTTAGATGAGAGTCCCTGAAGAAGCTCATGACGTTGGACAAGGGCCCTCATATATATATCATATATAAAGCCAGATGAGGAATACACCAAAGCTACCAAGGATACTACTGCACCGCTCCCACAGCAACACCCATAATCGCGAGGCGTGCGTAGAACAGGTGGAGTGGAATACTATGGATGTGATGTGGTCCATGTGAGAAATGGCTGGAGTGGGGTCGAGCAATCCTGGTGTGTCTATTAGGCATCTATGGCTCCAGGTTGCCATGTATTGTCCACTAACATTACAATAGTGCTGATGAGATAGGGACTTCGGGGTAACGCTTACGAATACATCGTGGGAAAATATGACACTTCAAATGGAAGACATCTCCAACCCTGCGATAAGCTTCGAACAGAAACTATGCTGCTGTAAGCTGATGCTGTAAAGCTACTGCCCCTACAAGGGCGTAGGCGTCGCGTTGTGTTACGCAAGCCAGGCACGGTCCTATCCTGCAAGACAGATGAAATGCATGAGGGGACAAACCGGAAATAAGCAAGTGAACAGACATTTCACAAGGTACTCATTGGGCCATCTGCATCATGTCGATAGTTCCAAAGGCTTCGTGCACTACATACACTACATAATACACCCGTTCCGGTTTCCTGAACAAGAGAGAGACAGAGAAAGAAAAAGGGGTGTGTATGCGTGTGTGCTAGTGCCAACAACAAAAAAAACGGTCATCCTCACAAATAAATTCAACGTTCGCCCCAATTGTCCTTATCACCGAGTTTCTAGAACTTTTCCACGATGGCTATTTTGCAAGCTGTCATAGCCTGAGAGGGTCATCATTTCTTCCCCCACCGCTCCACATCTCCACCACTCCACTTCGGCTAGGAAGCTGGTGCATCGTGGGCCAAGATATACCTGCCGCCCTCGTCCCGCTCACCGGTGATGCCAAATGGTCACCACTAACTTATTTTTTTAGGTTACCCATAGCGAAAGACAGAATGGGCCTCGTAAAGCTGCCCACATTGCATAGCCACTCGTTAGGATGCAAGTTCTCCCTGCAGCTCTGCATAACCTCCGTTGATGTGCCTTGCACACTCTCTCTGTGTGTGGTGCGGCCACTAGGAGTTACACGGCACTGGTGCCGAAATGGGAGCCATGCATATCGAAGCACAGCGACCGGAGATAAGAAATAAAAGTCACACCCATGCCTGTACACGAGGGGAAAATGAAGGGAAAATGCGAAGCCAGTGTTATATAAACACTTGGAGGATTCCCTTGGCAAAATATTGATTAAGTGTTGGATCCAGTTTGTTGCGTATAATCGCGTTTCCTTACATCGACTACAATTTATTGCAAATGTCAGACAAGGAATCAAATGAAATGAGCGATGCTGAAATATCAGTGAGCAACTCACCCGTTCCTCTGACTGAGAAGCACGGAGTCTCTCCAGACCCAGAGTCCAAGAATGTTGCCACAAAAAAGGGGTTTATTGAGAGTGATGCTGGTGACGGAACGAAAAGAGAAGACCAATACCTCCATGGCGCGAAACTCATCCTGTGTATGGTTGCAACTCTGAGTTGTCTTTTCCTCATCGCTCTGGACCAGACCATTGTTGCCACATTGCTCACTATTGTCGGAGATAAGTTCAATGCATTTGACAAGATCGGTTGGATCACTGGAGGTTATCTGTTGACCATGGCCGTGTTTGTTCAGACTTGGGGTAGAATTTCAATTGCATTCGGGAGAAAGTACACCATGGCCGCTGCTGTGATATTGTTTGAGGCTGGGTCTTTGATGTGTGGCCTTGCTAATGACATGAACACCTTGATCGGTGGTAGAGTTCTGGCAGGTATTGGTGGAGGAGGCGTTCAAGGTTTGGTATTTGTGATCATTTCGGAGGTCGTCCCCATGAACTCCAGACCTCTAGCCATGGCCACTCTTGGAGCCACCTTTGCATTCGCCTCTGTCGTGGGTCCTCTGATTGGTGGTGCTTTCACCTCCAACGTGTCGTGGAGATGGTGTTTCTTCATCAACCTCCCTATTGGTGGTGTTGCCCTGGCGTTCATGTGGTATGCATTTACCCCTCCTCGCCCAGAGGGAAAGCTGTGGCCCAAGCTAAAGAGAATCGACTACTTTGGCTCCGCCCTCCTCATTGCTGGTGCCGTTCTTTTCCTGCTTGGGCTGACCTTTGGTTCATCTGTCTTCCCTTGGAAATCTGCCGCTGTCATCTGTTCATTTGTGCTTAGCGGTGTTCTTTGTGCAGCCTTTTGTGTCTGGAACTTCAAGTATTCGAGTGATCCAATCATCCCATGGAACATTGTCAGCGTTCCTCAGTTAGATGCTTCCTGCTTCATGTTGTTCTTCATGTTCGGTTTCTTTATCTCATGTGTCATGTACGTGATTGTCTACTTCCAGGTCATCCACAACCAAAGTGCATGGAAGTCTGGTATCTCGATTCTGCCATTCATCATCCCAGTTGTGATTTCATCCATGTCTTGTGGAATTATGGTTAACAGAACGAGACTAGTTAAACCATTTGCCATAGCTGGTACTGCTCTGGGACCAATCGGTGTCGGGATGTTAACCTTGCTCGACGTGGATTCGAGTCAAGCTAGAAAGATTGGTCTGTTGATTCTTGTGGGCGTTGCATGTGGTTTACAGATGCAGCCTGCTATTATCAGTGCACAAATCTCTGCCCCCAAGACCCCGGGATCCACAATTCTTGCAACCTCCCTTCTAAATTTCTTTAGAGGTATGGGTGGTGCAATTGGTTCTCAACTTGCACAGGTTGCCTACTCTTCCTCTGTGAGGAACAACTTGAAAAACATGGTCACCAGTTCGCCTGCTATTGCGGAGGAGTTTGCAAAATACAATCTTGAGGAGCTGGTTCAGTCTACTAGCCTCATTCAGACTCTTCCCGCAGACCTTCAGTTGGTTCTGAAGAAGGAGCTCATGAAAGCTATTAGAAATGTCTATTACATGAGTATTGGGTTTGCCGTGTGTGGTTTCTTTGTCAGTTTGTTTATCACTAACAAGAGGCTGCCATCTGCTGAGGATGTGCGCACCGGTAGTGAAGCTGCCGAAGAAGAGGCAGAAAATTCAGAGTCCTCAGGGCAAGCAGAAGGGGAAGTGACAGCATCACTTCAACCCAGACACTCAATTCATTCACTTGACAGGAGCTCACATCACACACGGGATATGGAGGTATGACGGGAACCACTTTAAACTATCCCTGGGCCAAAAGTTGGAGTCTCTAATATACGGAAGTGGTTTCCTGGGTAATACGGCATGACTCCTCTAGAGGATACGACTTGTATATATATAGACATTTTATTCAAAGCTACAGTTTTGTTAATTAGAGTACATTATGAAAAGAATAAATATTTCTTCATCTACATGAAAACAAAAACATAAAAAATATGCCAAAGTGAGACGAGTTCGAGATAGATAAAGCGGAGATTCACAGCTACATCACTTTAGGGCAGTAGGACATTGTTGCAGATACATAACATCACACGAAATGATGGTGCCCCATTTGAGTACTGGGAACTAGGAACTAGGCATTGTTACGAACAAAAAAAAAAAGTTCACGTTGTCGGCGTTAAGATGTTTTGCTCCAAGTGTAACCGCGTGTTCTTGGCTTGTCACCTCCTCTTTTGAGCCTCCCACTGCAAGCGTGCATCCGGAGATAGCATGCACAGACAGCGTTCTGACTAGCCTATGATCACAGGATTGTGTTGTAAAGGCGAGTGGTGTGCATGGAGAGATGGGGGTCATCTATGCAGGAGGCGGTATAATTACCACATCAGGATATATTATCTGCGATACATCCGCATTAATAAGGTAGCACAGTTGCGTATGCGCATTGAAACTTCACCTTCTATGAGGTTGAGGAAAACCACCGCATATCTGCTAGTCCATTTAGACTTCACCAGTCTCGAGGTTTTGCTCATACTCCCTCTTCGGTTTCTTTGCGACTTGTTTCGCATATATATGAGCGGTTTAGAGCAGATGGATAAGTAATTCTGTTCAACGGCGCTTGGGCTGCGATAATTCTTAGTAGCTTACTTCCTCATGAAAAGTGTATCAAAAATCGCATGACCATCATAAAAATTGAGCAGCTCTCAACGATTAGCTGGGACGAGAAGAAGCTGGTACATATTCTGACATTATTGCGATAATTCGACACACTATTCACATCAGATAAGTGTTTAGTTATTGTTTACTATTACATTTTATTGACTGTTTGGTTTCCCATAAACCACATATCAATGTGTGTGCTGAGCAATGTTCTAGATTGACAACGTAATAAAAACAACGAACATTCCTTTCTAAAAAAATACAGAGCATAAAGATATAATAAACCGAGAAATGTCTCAGTTCGATAGGTAATGTTTCCTTCCTGTGAGTAGTCCCCATATTTGTAAATGTAGTAGAGTCATATGTAGAGCGGTCATATGTGAGTGTGCAACAGCACCCACTGAGTTCAATATATACAGAGGATAGAACAGATAATATCTGTTGCTATCCATGCCATGAAAGGCAGTGATTAATGCTTCGGCAGTCTCTTATTCGTCAGGAACATTCCAGATACAAGAGAGAGCACAGCAAACCCGATGGACATGTAAAACACGTTCCGAATTGCAGTCATCATCCTATTGAGGATGGCTTCCTTAAGAACCTCTGGAAACGTCCGCAGCAGGGCAGACGAATTCACGAGTTCACTGAGGTTGTAGCTCGACCAATCCACATCGGAAAACCTTGGATCAACCATCAACTCGCGCATCTGGTTGTTGATAGAGGATGTGTACACAGCCTGAGCGAGATTACCCCCCAGAGCACCACCCATACCTCTAGCAAAATTCACAAACGAAGTTGCAAGAATAAGTGATCCTGGAGTCTTTGGTGCAGCAATTTGTGCTCCGATCATGGCTGGCTGCATCTGAAGACCACATGAAGCTCCTGCGATAATTAGAAGCCCAATTCGTTTCGAAAGTGGAGCACCCACATCCAAAAGAGTTAACAAACCGCAACCAATGGGAGCGAGAAGGCCGCCAGCAACGGCAAAGGGTTTCAAATAGGTGGTGCGCTGAATGAGGATACCCACAGAAATAGAGGAAATCACCACGGGGATGATGAAAGGAAGCAGAGACACACCTGACCTCCAAGCACTGTCGCCCATGATAATCTGAAAGTAGATAGCAACATATGAGACAGTAGCCATGAAATATGCAAACATAAAGAACAGCATACCTGCAGCACCATCCACACCAATCGACTGAACAATGTTGACCGGAATAATTGGGTTGGGAGAGAATCTGAAATTCCAGACACAGAATGCAACCAACAGAAGCGTACCAAAGATGAAGCAGCATATAACAGCGGCTGAGCGCCATGGGAACTCAGCACCTCCAAAACTGAGAGCCAGAAGGAAAAGCACTGCGCCAGTCACCAATATAAAAGTACCTGCGAAATCAATAGTTTTGAGGTTCGCAAGAATCTTTCCCTTTGGACGGGGTGGGTTGAAGGCATAGGTAAGGAATGCCACAGCCAAACCACCAATGGGAAGATTGATATAGAAGCACCATCTCCATGACACGTTAGACGTGAAAGCACCTCCAACAAGTGGACCGATAACAGAAGCACAAGCAAAGACGCAACCAATACCAGCCATGGCCAACGGACGGTTACGAATGGGTACAACCTCTGAAATGATGACAAACACCATAGCCTGTACACCACCTCCACCAACACCCGCAAGAACTCTGCCTCCAATCAAAGTATCCATGTTGTTGGAGAGAGCACACATGAGAGACCCAGATTCAAATAGAAGAATTGCAGTGTACATAGTGTATTTCCTTCCCAGGGCGATTGAGACCTTACCCCAGAATTGCACGAGAGATCCCATCGCAAGCATAAAACCCACGTTCAGCCAGAGAACCTTGTCAAACCCATTAAATTTGTCACCCACAGTTGTGAGGATGGTTGCCAGAATGGTCTGGTCAAGTGCAGTCAGGAACATACATGTGAGAACAGAAATAACGCAGAGGATCAGCTTGAAGCCACTAAGAAACTGTGCGTCTCTTGATGTTCCGTCTCCGGCATCACTCTCAATAAACTTCTTCTTTCCTCTGTTCTCCACTTCATCAACAGAATCTTTCCCCTCTTCTTCTTCTTCTTCTTGGTCTCCTTCTATGGTCACATGCTTCTCAACCGCTTGCACCTCTTCTGTCTCCACTGGACCAGATGTCGTCGAGATATAAGGGTCCATCTCTACACCCTCCTTGGAATAGCTGTCTTCCCGTGATACGTCAGACATTGTGAAAAAGGATAAGTCGTGTCTATTTTTTGACCCTGCTTCATAGAGAAAACAATAGATGAAGCTGAGATTCACAGTTGCATCACTCCGGGTGAACAGGATATTGTCTGGTTATATAGTTCAGGGGATTTTCGTTGCTCCTTCAGAAAAGTTACAAACAACGGGGATATCGCCTCTTTGGGAGGGGGCGCTGTCCTGCATGAAGAAAAAATATGGCTGGAGGTGTGGGCGTTGACATACTTGATCCAATGGGTGTAGCCGCATGCTGCTGGCTTGCCACAGCCTTTCACTGCATACCTGCATCGGAAATAACATGTACAGGGGGAGCACTACCCTATAGCCAGAGGTCTCCGTTGGCAAGAAATTGTACGCTGCATGGAAAGATGATGAGAGATATATATGCAGGAGACGGTGAAATTACTGCATCGGGATACCTTATCTGCGATACCTCCGCATTGGAAAAATAGCGCAGGTGCGAGCACGTTCAGGCGTCATCTTGTTTAACCTCGAGCGCCAGTGGCAAAGACGATATTTCAACTTATTCAGTCTGAACAAACAGCAGGGTCGGAGAATTGCTGATGCTTTTCACGTTATCATATTCTCTTCTGTTTCTTTGGGCCCTACATTCCGCCTCCTCGCGTTCCCGCCACTCGGATTTAGTTGCGCCTGAGGACCAAAACTAGCTAATTTGGCGCACGAAAAGTCGCCCTGATTAGTAATTTGTTCGTCGGAGTTTAGGCTGTGTTAATTCCGAGCTCACCTGAGTCTTATTAGCTTACTCCAGGATAAGCATATGATGCAAACTCGCGTTACCATTATAAAAGTGAGCAGCGGCTGAGCAGCTAGCTGGCATGAGAAGAAGCGAATGCAGCTTCTGCTATCTCGACATGCCATAGCCAACCACATTAGAAAATGCACTGTTGTCTGTTCATTGATGCGATCTATTGAATGGTTCTTCAAGCAGCATTCCATTTCCGTTAATTCTCAGACATCTGAACCAGGGCCTACTGCCCCTTTAGTGGGGAAAATCGTGCGAATTACAAAAGTGAGCGACCTCTTCCCCATACCCCAAACATTGCTGCGTGCGCTGAGCAATGTCTTGCGGGTAAGCAGGGTAACTAGCAATGTGATTTCCCAAAACTTTGCCGAGAGGACGCTGATGCGGTTAGTATGACGGAGAGAACAGTGGTAGATTCCATGTTAGGTGAGTGTCAGTTTAATGATAAAACTGCACGTCGAATATTGTAAGAGATTGTGTCACACATCTTGAAACAAACAACACATCCAACAACGACAACATGGTGAAATTAACACAGATTGATGATGAGACTGCTGAGCAGTTGTTGAACAACGAGCCACAGGTGCAAGAAGAGAAGGATGAGGACTACACAGACACCGATGCATCTGACTCTGAGGATGAGGATGACTTCAATGAGAATGAGACCCTCTACGAGAGAATCGTCGCTTTGAAGGACGTGATTCCTCCACAGCAGAGGGCAAACATCTCCGGTGTCTCTAGCACCATCGTTTCTGGTGCCCAGACCCTTTTGGCCAAGGGAGGTAGTCTCTTGTGGGTTTTGACTTCGTCTGCCCTTCTCCTTGGTGTGCCTCTCTCTCTTTCCATCCTTTCTGAGCAGCAGCTCATTGAGATGGAGAAGGAGATGACTTTGCAGCAGTCTTCTAACGAGGTGCTCGCTCCAGGCTCTGACTCTGCTTTCCAGAAGCAGTCACCAGCCGCCGCTTAGAGCGAACCATGATGATTACTTAATGAACGAAATTTGGGCGCGAGTAGTCTGAATCGATACTACTCTGTGTGAAGTCATGTAGTGGGTTGTGTGCACGCTCCATCTATATGGTTTTCTGGCTCATATCGGACAGCTGAACCGAAAATGAAAACATTACTTGGTGTACATGATCCCTGTGGCTGTTCGTATGCATGTATATACATTTGACTGAAATATCTAAGAATTTTTCTGTTTGTGTTCTTCAACGGAAATAAAAATAACTCTATTTTCTGATCTATTCTATGGTATAGACTAACTTCTGTAGAAATGGTGGGTGAATCCTCCGCAGTAACGGCAATCCCTGATATCAGCTGCCGACCACACCACTGCGGATCGTTTTTTGGCCAATTAGGCTCTCTTGTGTTTGATGGATAACGCATAGATGTCCAAGTATGTGGTGAGCTCATACACAATTTCTGTGATGAACATTCCGTGGATACCAATGGCAAGTCCGAAACCACTCCACACCAGAGGGCCAATCACATCCAATTGGGTGAGTCCATAAACCCTGGTGAGTAGCTCCGTGAGCAACACCTCACCCGCAATTATGAACATAGGAGGATGAACCATTGGGAATTCTTGAAGGGTGAGATGTCCAATGATGATGCGTCCTACTGTGAATGCGAGAGTGGAACCAACGGTAAGCACGTATGGAAGGCAGTAGCGCTCGAGGATGACAGGGTACAGGATAAGTGCCGAGATGACAGTGGTGTAGTAAACAAAGAAGGGAATCAGACCTTGGAGCGCATTGAGCTGGTCAGATCTGCTGGGCAGAGCCTTGACGACATTCTTCCAGGCCGAATCGATATTGAAGTAGATGCCGATTCCACCCACAACGATGAGCAGCTTGATCAGTGTGACCTCATAGCCCTCATCCATCTCAAGGGAAGAAAGATCAAGGGTGAATATTACCGCATGCCAGATATGTGGGCCCCATATAGCAGTTGCAAGGTACATTCCAACGAGCATCAGGATTCCCTCAACGGGCCCGCTGCATTCCGACAGGTACAGGATATGGGTGTAGTACTCCTCCCACGTTGAAAGGTAGAAATTACAGAGAGTTGCAAACTGGGAGGCGATGAGGATCCAGCCGTAACCGCATTGTATCACCGAGCCAAATATCAAGACAGAAATTGTCGTATTGCAGGCATCCACGCAGTGGTCAAACAGCTCACCAAGGGGACCACTCTGTCCTGTTCTGCGAGCATGAATACCATCGCAAGAGTCAAATGTCTGGTACAAAAACATCGCCAACGCGTAAACAAAGTAGCACCACCTTGGAGCGTCCTCGGTGAGACTAGGGTCATAGTAGTACACCAACAACACAGCGGCAATGATGAAGAGGAATCCACACAGCGTCACCATGTTGGGAGCCATCCACATAGGGAAGATCCTCTCAAACCTTACCCAGAACTTCTTCAAGAAGTACTTGGTGAGCACAGACTTGTCATCGCTCTGGTACCTAACGCAGTGTTAGTATAATGGTTTCACTGCAACTCTTCCCTTTCGTCTAAAACTCACTTGTATGTTTTCAAGTTGGGCAGCGATGACGCTGGTATAAAGTAACCCATGTTTGCCGTCACAGTGGCGATAATTGAACGCTACAACAACAGGCCAATATAACTATCAGATCCCCCCACCACAACAAAATCAATTCATATACTGCAGGTTGCTGCTACAACACACACACGCTTCTCACCCATCTGCCATTTGATCCACCACCTGAAAAAGATTGACTCCAGGAGCATGTGCTCGTGCAGCATGTGCACTGCCCTAAGGGAATCCTAAGGGAATCAATCAACCTGCTGTGTCTGAGAGCCCAGAGGAGCGGCCGATGAGCTATGATCGAGGTCCCGATGCTGTTAGTTTCTGCCTTAGTGTAGCTGCATCAGTGTGTTGAATCTGTATAGCACAAGCAGAAAATGCTAGTATATCACAGACGGTATACGACATAGATTCGATAACATGCACATAATATATATATATATATATGCGGGCAGCGACTGTATACAAACAATGCGTGCATTCTTGGATCCCTTTTTTTCATTACACAAGTTAAGTTTATAACTACCCTTTAGAAAAACCATGTTAGCCAACCTATTGCCGTCGCTCTTAAGCGCAGGTGCTCAGCATATGACTGATCACTTTGAGCAACTGCTCATTTTCGCAGGCTGCGCACACCCTCTCTTTATCGTTGAGTTGTTTGTTGACCTGATTTTCGCTCTGATGAGAGCCTTCCTTTACCAATATCACAATACGGAAGCGCGCCGGTAAGCACCTCTCCAGCCTCACCCTTATTCCGAGCCCTATCAAGGTTGCCAGTGAGCAGTGGGTAATCGTTGGTGTTATCCGTATCACCACCTCTCCTATCTGGTTTTTATCCTTGGGATCAACCACCTGGATATCGTTGAGATTCACAACCGCCAGCTGTCCCAGAGTCAGTGGGTGTTCTGGGTCGGAGATCGTAGCTATCAAATCATATATTTCCTGTGCATCTATTGGTTCCTCCTCATCATCGTCCTCCACGGACACATGCTCTTGCCCTTCTCCTGGAGACACCACATCCATCTCAGACTCTGATGCTGTGTCTTCATCTGTCAAAGCCGGTAAACCTACCGGCACTATACTTGTTAAGCTGCTGATATCCTTTGCTGGAAATAGTGATAGTGAAAGAAGAGTGTTAAAGAGTGTTGAATCTCTACCCTCTAACGTTCCAGCCTTCTGCTCAGACTCTGACTTGCCTGATCTTGTGGGCAGCTGGCTCACATCCAGCACCGTGGGGTTGGCATTTATGGGGTCCGACATTTTCAATATCTCTCTATAAATCGTGGCAAAACGTCGCCACTATCACAAAACAGTGTTTCCTGATATACTATAATATCCCACTACTGCTATCTTCTCATATCTTCTCCGCCCTGCATATATGACTATTTCATCTCGCCTTAGTCATCGGATACTCTCATCCCCATAAGGATAAAAGATACCCATCAGGCGGCTTTTTGAACAGGCACACGACACGGACACACACTCATAGCTTTGACGCGCGGGGTCTGAAGAGGATGTCAACCAGATATGGCTAACGATCGGTGCTAGCAAATACAAAGCCCTTTCCAATACTTGTGTACAGAAGTCAAGAAACAATTGGCAGTTCAATCACCACGTCAGTGGTTCTGGTTTCTCTCCATTCTTGCATCAGGTCTTCATAGCCGTGTGACTGCTCCCAGGAGTCTTTGCTTATCTTCTCCGCTTTTTCAAACTTCGTGCTCCCACCAGATCAGACGCAAGCACTCTAAGTGAGGGACACATTTCTGCCTTATCTACTCTGAACGGTGCATCTTTCTGTGTTTCATAAATCTTGTTATTATCTGAAAGGTGTACAGACTAGTGGCATTCTAATCCTGAAATCAGCATGACTCAAGATATTCAGCAACAGGCACCATCGCCTGTTTTGATAGTGGGTATCAGTGGTGCATCTAGTTCGGGAAAGACAGTAAGTACGAGCGAAGGAATGATTGATAGTCACTCATTATCGCTAACACCCAACCATAGACAGTTTCGAAAATCCTCAACAAGATTCTTCCAAACTCTGTGTTAATACACGAGGATGACTTTTATTTCCCGGATGACCAGATTCCATATGATGAGGCCAGAAAGGAGTATAACTGGGACTCGGCTGATGCGGTTGACTTTGACAAACTCATAGATACGATTCACAAGATCAAGCATGACCCAGACTATGTCTACAACATTGAGACACTGGAGTTTGATAGTGACACCCCTGCGCAACTGACAAGCGAGTTCTTCGATCACGTCAAATTGGAGATATCAGACCTGGTCAACCAGTTACCGGTTGCGCCCAAAATTGTGCTGTTGGATGGCTTTCTCCTGTTCCAGAACGAGAAACTTGTGAGCCAACTGGATGCGAAACTGTTCTACAAGACCACCTATCAGATACTCAAAGACAGAAGGGAGGCAAGAAGGGGCTACAACACCATAGCTGGATTCTGGGTTGACCCTCCAAACTACTTTGAGAACTTTGTGTGGCCGGAATACTATCTGAACCACAGCAAGCTGTTTGAAGGAGAGCCTGAGAAACTGGAGCAGATCGTTCGCGAGACCGGCGGAACCCTTAACGACTACGCTGTTAACAAACTGGGCATCATTGGGTTTCAGAATGACGATGGCAGTGACTTTGAGGCACTGGTTAGAGCATCTGTACACGCAATCCTGGATGGAGTGCGGGGTGCATAGATATTCATTTATTTAGACTTGACCATCAATGATTGTTTTTAGAGTATTTTATCTTTACATTTTGGGTCTTCGACCAATCGGATATATATTATACGCTATACAGTGTTGTTTGCCAAAGATTATTTCTTTGACTTTTTGGTCTTTTTGGTCAGACTCTTCATCTCCTCCTCGTAAATCTCACTGGCACTCTCCTGCTTTCTCTTGTTCTTCTTCGCATCATTCTTCAAACTGATCGTTCCTTTATTCTTGACCGCTTTGTCCAGAGACTTCTTGTTAGCATCCCAGTCACCACCCTCAATAGCGTACTTGTCCAGATTAAGGGCATTGATGAGCTCCTTCTGCTTGTCCTTGAGCTCCCTGAGAGCCTCATTTCCTGCCTCTTCCAAGTCATCCTCGAGATCCTGTACCGCTGCCTCTGGATCAACGTACTCCTCCAGCTCACCGTTCATCTCCTTGACCTCGTCACTCTGTTCGATCGCAGGCATGGTCTCATCGATGGCCTTGGTCAACACCTCTTTGAAAAAGTTAGATACCTTACGAACAATCTTGGCAAACATGGCCATGGACTGGTTTGAGGGGAGGTTCAGCTCCTTGGAGATGGCATCGATGTCCTTGTGCTGCAGACCAATGGCAAGCAGAATGGCACTCTGGATAGACGACAGACTGACTTCTCTGCGAATTTTACCACTGAAGTACAGCTTAGCAATATATGGCAACATATCGACAATCACATGGTAGTCCAGCAGATTGTTTGCATAAGAATCAAGTCTCTTAAGGTCAAAAGGCGAGAGAGTCTCGTCCAGCTCTGGCTTCGCCAAAGGTTTCACGTCATCGTAGTTCAGCCTGGTACTCTCCAAAAGGCTGAGTGCTTGAACAGCAGTGAACTTGCTGAAGTTGTATGACATGAGCTCGATGAAACGCTTGTGAAAGTCCTTGGCAAACTCCTTGAGCCACTGGTCCTGTCTGTTCTCCAAGACATTCAGCATAACACATGTGTGTTCACCGGTAAGATCGTTTGCCGTCTGTCTGAGATAGACAGGGGTGAAACCGGAATTCTTCCAGAACTTGTGCAGCTGTGGGGTGAGACCGTATGATACACCCAAATAGTGCAGGTAGTAGGGGGGCTTCTCGGATGGCTTCAAGAGAAGAGGAGGAAGTGTCTTTGCATCTCTCAGTTTGATCTCATCCTTGAGAGAGTGGCTCTGCAACTCCAAATCCGTGACACGCTTCAGGGAGTACTTGTCATCCTCAAAGCTGCCACTCTCAGATATGTCAGTGAACTTACCCTCAAAGTAGTCTTTTAAAAGCTCAAGGGCACGGGAACCATAACCCATGCCAGTATACTCTGGGTTTGTAGCTATCCTCACCACACGAGCACCACTCAAGGAAGCAAACTCCTCATCCTGGAACTGCTGAGATACAAGCCATGGGATCAAATCTCCACCAGCTCTGGCTCCTCTGCTCAAACTGCTTCTCACACTTTCCTTCGAAATTTCACCTTCAAGGGCAAGTTGCACAACACAGAGAGGGTCTGGAATTCTGTTGTCTCCTTCCTCAATTGGTGGGAGCAAGACGTATAGCTGGTGAGCTGGCGCATCGGACATCAACTGAAGGTCGTTTGGAGAGTTCTTGTAGTGTGAAGCAACATAGAGAGCCATCATCTTCTGCAAGAATGCTTCTGAGACAGGGTGGTACGAAAACAGGGTATCTCTGTTAACGTAGAAGAGGTTACACTGTGATGGGTGAGGACAACCCTTGGTTGCGAACTTGGAATTTCTGGAAAGGGACACATCGAGACAAAGAAGCTTGTTAAGCCATTTCTCAACGGGGTCACCTGGAGCATATCTGATTGGCTCATCAAGCACCACTTCTCTCAACGTACGACCCCTCACCTGTGGCTCGTCGTTGGACTTGTTGTCTCTGGATGCAATCACGGTATCGTCGTTGGACCCGTTGGAATTGCTCTGCTCTCTAAGTTGCTGAATCAGCTTCAAAGACAGCGATCTACCTGTGCCTTCATAACCGTTGATGGTGGATGCCATGAACACGAGGTATGGTCCCAAGAGCTTCTTAACCACGGGCAATGGAATTGCGGCTGCTTCATCTATGATCACCAATTCGGCCTGTCCCAACACGTGGTGATCCGATGGGGATATATACTGAATGGTCTGGCGATGACCTCTCTTGATATCCACTCTCACAATAGCCTTATTGAAGGAGGGGTTCGATGATTGGATGATGTCATAGTCCATGTGCTCTGTGTAGCCGATGGCATCGAAACCCTTGAATATGAACTCAAAGAGGGTTTTGAGGTTCTCTGGAGAAGGCGACGTCACAAAGATATTGGAGTATCCATGTGAAACTGCAGCAGCAATTGCAATACCAAGTGCGGCAGACTTACCACGACCTCTGCCTGCAGTTAGAGTTACTGTGCTTCTTAAGGTCTTCTCGGAGATTGCATCTATAAAAGTGAGGATAGCCTGAGCCTGGTTGACTGTTTTTGACAATGCAATCAACGAGCCAGCTGGTTGTACTTCAGCAAGACTTTCCTTAAGCTCCAAGAGCTCCTGTGCCTTTGGTGTGATTTCGTCGTCATCCTTGGGGGGAAGAGCCTTTACATTCTTACCACCAGAGATGGGGAGGACGTTTAGTTCGTCGTCCACAACGAGACAGTTTTCACAGGAGCTGAGAGAGAGCAGAAATCTCTCGTTGAATCTTGCTACAACATCATTGTGGGCCTCTGTTCTGTAACGAGAGTGGATGTCCATGGTCATGGTGTAGAGCTGTTTCAGGGAGGACATGGACTTGAGAAGTATCACCACCATTCCACCACCTTCCACGGTCTCGATGGTTCTAGCGAGCAAGTTGGGTGTAAGAGCCTCAAAATCCTGCAGAATACACATACCGTATGTATTACCCAAGATCTTCTCTGTCTCCTTGTAGTAGACATATCTGATATGCTGGTTGGAGATGAAGGCCTCGAATGGGTCTTGATCATTTGCCTCTCTCACTCCACGCTTGATATCCTTCTTAATCTTTGCTTCTCTCTTCTTTCTATGTGAGGTAAATCCCATGAGCTTCTTCTTGTATGCCCACAGAACAGATTTGTTCATCTTGAGATCTGCCGACATCATCAGGTAATGCAGGTTGGGCAGCTGGTTCCTCGACTTGTCTCCAACGATGAAGAAGAAGCTACGCTGCTTCTCCTGCACTCCATTGCGGATGAGTGCTGGAATTCTAGAATCAACAGCCTTCTTCACCATTTTTTATCTTCTAAACTGCCTCCTTTAAAAGAGTGAGATATTATCCTTGGTTACTCCAGTTCTGATTAGCTGCTTAAAGCTTCCTGCAGGCATATTTTACCCATATGTATTTTTTCAGCTACACTGCTTAGCCTGCATAATAAATTTATTGAAATTTATTTCTCGCAGGTGCATGAGGCCCGGGTAACCACATCATGGGTCACTTAACTTGATTCCAATATTATAATAGAGCCACTGCTACTTAGGCCCTCAATTAATCTATATGATCCGTTACTGTTGGCCAGATAATAGTCAGAAAATGATGAAACATGATATTCACTGCTATCCAATACTAGAATAAGCAAAATCTCCTCATAGCACAAATTTTATTTTTTTATTTCTTAGTACGTTCTCATTTTCCAAACTGACACGGAATATCCAATATTGCCGGAGGGGTTATTTTCAGATACAATAGAAGGCAATATTTATGTACCCATATAAAACTATCACTTAACAATATATCCAAGGATAAATGGTATATATTCTAGATGGCTTGAAATAATGAAAGCGTTTCTTTTTTATCTACCTCTAATTTCTATATGACTGAAGGCACCAAGAGAGATGTCGGCCTGACATCTAAGCAATCAATGATATTGACTTCCCATTCAGAAAGCCTGGTTCCTAAACCAAAGTGAAGCAATAGAAATATATACCATATATAGCTCAGGTACTAGGTAGTATATGTTATCTTGGCTACTGGTCTGGACGGGACGAAACCTACATTAAAAGTTTGTCGGCGGTTACCCCGCATTTTTGTGCCAGGTTTCTGCGAGGAGGTGGGCGGGATATTCTCTTTGAACCACAAAGACTGCCATGAAAGTTCCAATAAATTATTGATCTCCATCCCTTAAATATAATGTGAACACAAATGGGTATAGGCGATACAACACCGCGACTATAAGCTGTGTTTGGTTTGTGAACCAGGAATTTATGTTATATCTTAATAGACATAATTGACATTTGACAGCAGGGGTTGGGTCTTTGGTTTAAGTCCGAGACCACAAATTCAGGTGCTTAAGCGAGAGTTTAGAAAAACTCATGACAGCACTAACTGAGACTCTGCCCAGTTTCGGGCACTCCTCACAAGAAGAGGAACAAGTTTCGGTATCATGTTCCAAATCAACTCCTAATGTTGGAAATGGGAATGCAAATGCTGAAGGTTTATCTCCCGAAAATCAGTCACTCACCACCAAAGGAAAAACTAAGCTTGCACCGAGGTCGAGTCTCCAATTTAAGGTTGGCCCCCAGTTTTCCAAAACGTCTCTTTTGTACCCAGTTTTCAAAAGCGACTATTCCAGAGCACTGCCATATATTCATGCTCGTATAGACAGAGGTTTCGAACAAATCCAGGATGAGTGGATAGGATACAAGAGGAACTATTTTACACTTGTGACCTGCTTTGACTTTCAAGAGATGCCATTCGAACAGTTCGTCACTGAAGATTTCTCCACCATCAATCCAAGTGGTGAGAGGGTGGGAATTCTCTACTTCGCTCTCAGGCTTGGAGCCAAGTGTATCGAAGACAGCTCTGTTGTGAACTTGGTGCAACACACTGCCAAACGGGACAGAGGACCACAGTTTGCTCCTCCTATATACCCCGCTGTTCCAGGAAGTTTACCTGTCCATGACACCATAAAGGAAGCAGCAAATGTGAGGAATGATAATAAGATTAAGAAACTTAACAAGGTATTCTACTTCACAAAGCCAGACAATGTTTTACACGGATATCCTTCAGAAACTATTGCTCGGGTCGCTAGATATGAGAGGATTCAGTTCAGTTCATCAATCAACTACCGAAAACCGGCAACCTATAACAGACACTTCAGGCTGTACATCGAGCTGATTGCATTCCTTGCAGATGGGAATGAAGTTGGCGTTGCTTTCACTGAGACTCCATCGCTCATTGTCAGAGGAAGATCACCTTCTAACTATCAATCTTGCCGCAGCAACTGTTCAAAAACTTCGGCTGCTGAAACTAGTGAGCAAAGAAAGATTGCGGCCCAGTCAAATGCAGTCAGTGAACCCCATATCAGACAAAAATCCCACTTAGAACGCAAAATAGACACGCAGACAGCGAATGCATCCAGTAGAGTAGATATCAATTCCACCAACTACTCCCTCCATGAGCATTTTCTGGCAACTGGCAACAACATCGGATATCTTCCTTTTTCTTCCCAAATAATCACCAGACATGTGAAGCCTCAAGACATCCAAATAATCTCTGTGCCAATGTATTCCTCTAGGGGTAATGGAAAGCCAGAACCTCAGTTTTTGGGAGCACCCGAAGGCGTGCACAATCGCATTTGCTTGCCTACGAGCACAGCAGCTATTCCTTCAAGCTTCAGTGAACACAGTTTCAACAACCATGTAATGTTTACAACGGGAGGTGGTGATATGAGGGACCTCGAGCAGCCTCCGTTGAGAAAGAGAAGCGCTAAGAAAGGCGAGGCCTCGACTACATGCAAAAAAAGGAAGCCTAGGGCCCAAAAAGGGGAAGCGCTTAAGAAGTGTACAGAACAGGTACCAAATGTAATGGGCGAAAATCCCGCGCAGCCATCCACAAACATCAACTTAGGAGGGAAAGAGAACACCGATGAATCAACCACCACGCAATTGAGACCAACAGGGCAATCACAGATGTGGGTTGGCAATGAATTAGTTGCTAATACTAAGGTTACCAATGATTATGAAAGCAACGACTTAAATAAACTGCCGCCAGCTACACCGTTTGGACTTGAGTTGCTCGATCCAATGCTTGGGTGTGCAAGTTTGGCATCTCTTTCACCTACCATAGTCACCGCCAGAAAGAGGGCTCACACATTACAAAAAGGTGGGGAAACTATCAAGAAGCCACACCAAAAGAGAAGGAGGAGCTATAAAATATACACAGAAGAATCTGAGCAAGATTATCAGAATGACATTGACCTGTACGGGCTGAAGAGAAGGCTGTTAGTGTTACAGGAAGAATATCTTGACAGCGAACTTCCTGAAACAAAACTTTCTTCTTTGATACAACAAGGGGATGCATACGATCCTAATCTTTCACTTCTATTGTCATGATTCTGACAGTTACATCCCCTTTTAAGAAGCCTTGGGCGCCCGCATGCACTTTTTCCCTTCTCCCATTCCGCTCATTTCTAACAATCCTGGCTACAGACAAATAAGGGCCCCTTGAAATTGGTAATAACTTTATTACCTCACAACATCTCTATATAAAACTGTGTATCAATAAATATTTTATTGCAAAACTTATCCTTCAAAATCACTGCTTCCCAAATCAATACCTTCTATCTCAAACACTCCACATTTCTGTTAGACTGAGTCTGCATTTCTCCGCATGAACGGGCTTGCGTGCGTGCGATGAGCATCCATATTATTTTTTTTAGGTGTTTACCTGCAGATGAGATGAGATAGATTTTTCACATTTGCAGGGAGTAATCGCGATATACCTTGGATAGTGTAGACGATGATAGGATAAATTGTGAAGCACACATGATTATCCACCCCATTTGAATTGTTTGTATAATTTTGTTTGATTTGGCTCCTTTTGTTCGGTTGTGATCCATTTATAAACATACATACGTACAGTACCACCTACAGAATGGAGCAGACAGATAGCCAGGTAGCCTCTCCTGCTGCGGAGGCATCTTTGCGGGACGTTTCTGGCTCTGGGACCCGACCCATTGAAGAACTGCCTTGTGAACAGGGCAGATCGCTAGAGCAAAAGGAGAGCATAGGCACAGCCGAAAAGCCATCTTCTGAAGAGGCTGTACCTTTCCCTCATACCGAGTCATCGCATCAAGACGTGCTGATAGAGAGGGGAGAAACAAAACCAGAGGAAGAAGCAAAGTCAGCAACAAAACCAGAGGAGGAAACAAAGTCAGACGAAGACACAAACATCAATGCAGGTGTGACATCCACGGACAATGTGAAGCAGACAGCTGAACAGAGCATAGTACAGGAGAAGGGTACAGCCCCCACAGCCCTCAATGAGGGCCAACCACATGATGCAGAAAACAAAGAAACAGTTGCACACAAAGAGGCTTTTGAAAAGTTGTCTGAAGAAATACGACCAGGAGAAACGGCTGTTCCGGAGCAAATGAAGACTGAAACGGAAGTAACACCAGTGGCATCCACAGATGCCGTACTGAAGGCGCTGAATAACTCCGAGAATATGGCTTATTCATCAGATGAGTATGAAGCTGGAGATGCTAGCGATTCTGATAAAGAGAGCTCAGAGTCCTCAACAGATTGCAGTTCAGACTCATCACACTCCGACTCCGACGAATCAAGTGGAGATTCTGAGGAGGAGGAAAATGAACCTGGAACTGCGACCGGTATGCTAAGTGATGAGGACGAGGAAGCGGGAGGACCCATCGTTTCAAAGAATGAAATAGTGAATGAGACTGCCTTCACCCTTCCTGAAGGTTTCTCTATTGATGAGAACGTTCCTCTCGTGCATATTGGCGAGGTATCGGGGCTTGTTGAAAAGAGTGTTATCATCAAAGCACACGTCTCGGGAGAGTTCCGGATTCTAAAGGAGCAATCCGTGCTTTGCTTTGAAGATCGGGAGCCTTTAGGTCCGTTGTTTGAAGTTTTTGGAAGATTGCAGGCTCCGATGTATAGAGTGAAGTTTAACACCGATGAAGAGTTCAAACGATTCAAAGACAAGAAGGGAGCCAAGGTTTTCTACGTGGTGCCCAGTTCAGAGTTTATCTTCACTCAGCAGATCAAGGCAATCAAGGGTAGTGATGCTAGTAACTGGAACGATGAAGAAGTAGCGGAAGATGAGCAAGAGTTCTCAGATGATGAGAAGGAGATTCTTTCAAAGCAGGCAAAGAAGAAGAAGCGGAAATCAAAGGCAAGAAAAGATGTTCGTATTGATGACGATGATGCAGATATCGACTTGGATGTTTCTGATGCCAAGAGACACCACGGGCCTACTGGGCAACAGTCACCATATCCTACACAAACAAGTGTTGGCCCTGGAACATCCCTGCCGCCGTACAACATGCAGTTCACCTCTCTTCCGAAAAATAATGCTGTCCGCCATCAGACTGCTGCTCGTAGCAGTGCTTCCAGCACTACTCATCAGGTACAAACGGGGTCATCTATGCTGCCGCCGATCCCCAGTCAGAGATCACAAGGATCACAGGGATCCTCACAGGCAGAAGCGGTACACCAACAGATGTTGCAGTTCCAAAATCAGTTCCAGCACCAGAGTGCGCAAAGGCAACAACAGCAGCAACAACAACCTTACAACCCTGTTCAACAGCCTTCTGCCTTGCCGCTAAATATGCCAAACACATTTCAAGGAAACCAGCAACCCACTGCTGAGCAGGTTCTCTTGTTCCAACAGTTCTTGACACAGTTTGGTGCCTTCCAAAATGGCCAACAGGGAAATTTTGGAAACCAGGGTTCCCAGATAAACCACGGACAACCAAATCAGTTCAACAATCAGTACGGCAACCAGTACGGCAACCAGTATGGCAACCAGTATGGCAACCAGAACGGGAATAGATTCAGCAATAACTACCAATCCAATTCTGGAAATACTGGGAGATATGACCCAAATCACAATAACAGCGGCTACAGCAATAGCGAGTATAATGGTAACCCTAATTCGAACAACCATAACGGCTGGAATGGTTGGAATGGACAACAGCATCGTTAGATCTGACTGACTGATTTGTTTTGTGTTCTAGAATGCAGGAATGTAATACTGTATATGTACATGTCTATAATGAATACTGGACTACTACTGTGAATAATACCATATAAACCCTTCAGGAAACATCATGCCGTAGAGCAACCTCATTCAGTTTGGTCTCTGACAAGAGCTGGAGCGTTGAAGCAGCCACAGCAAGAGCACCTGGAGGAAATCCTGCCAACTCAGCTATATCGATGGCATGGGAATGATCGCTCACTCCTTCCAACAAACGATGATCGAATATCATCCTCTCATCTATGTGCAGTGACTGGTTATTGGAGTCAGCCTTGCGAACTCTTGTCTGGAAAAACTTGATCTTATCGCATAGCGTTTGATCTTGCTGTATTAGTGAGTAAAGCTCCGGCCCATAATGGGTAGCAAAGAGGACTTTGCATTTATTTTCATTCACGAGCTGGGACAAACTGGCGAAAGCAATAGCAACACCCTCCTTCGTGGAAGTACCTCTGCCCAACTCATCAACCACTGCAAGAGTTCTGGGCGTTGCGTTTCTCAGGATCACAGCCGTCTCGTTCATTTCAACCATGAAGGTACTCTGATGACGATATATATTATCCGAGGAACCGACTCTCGTGAATATTTTGTCAATTATACCGATCTCTGCTGATCTGGCAGGGACATACGATCCCATCTGCGCCATTATCACAATGATGGCATTCTGCCTCAGAAATGTACTTTTACCGCCCATGTTGGGGCCGGTTATTATCCAGGCCGTTATAGAATCACCATCTCTGAATTCACAATTGTTTGCAGTAAAGTTCTCCAGGGAATAAGCACTAGCCTTCAGGCCCTCTTCGACGACTGGGTGCCTGCCGTCCACAATTGCGAGGTGGCTGCCATCGGTTACCTTGGGGCACACCATGTTCTTCTCTCGCGCAGTGACGGAGAAGGAGACTGTGACATCTAGAAATGATATGATGGGGGTCAACACACGCATAGACCTAGTTTTGGATAGTGTCTCCTGTTTCAAGTTATCCAAGATGCTAGCCTCTTCAGCAAATATCAGTTGGTCTAATGCCAAGAAACGATTTCCAAGAGAGTCCCATTTGTCACAGAAAAACTTCATGCTGGATCTGGTCTTTTCTTTCAGCTGCAATCCAAGCCCCTTCATCACGTCAGTGGCATCTTTGGAGATTGAGCGAAGCTCAACTACAAATTCGCCAGTGCGGAAATCACGGATGAAAGATAATGATTTACAGACCTTGGCAGTCTCAGCCTCAAGGTTAGCTAGGAGATCATTGTATTCAGAGACCAATTCATCGTGAGAATCGTGAAGCATTCTCAATCGCGAAGAGACATCCTTCTTGAGATTCCAGTTGGTTTTGATGATGTTTGTATCGATCTTGTAATCAGGCCTCTGTGACTGAAGTGCATTTTCGTTGATGGTCTCGGAAATAGACGCTGCCAGCTCCAGCAATTTTTTGTCCTTGCTGAAATCAGAAAACAAGGGCAAAACAGTCTTTCTCACCTCCACAGGGGCTTTCTTTAACCTGAAGAGAATCTCTTGCAACCCAAAGATTGTATTTGAAATCTCTAGAAATTCAGTGATCTCGGCCCTCCCATTGGCGATCCGCCTCAAGGTCTTGTTTACATCCCCTGTTGTCTTGAGGACTTGCGAGATATCGTGAGCGATCAACCTATGCTTGATAAACATGGTGACAAATTGCAGGCGCATGGTTATCTCCTCTGCTGAAGTAGACGGAGCAAGCAGCCACGAAGTCAATGTTCTGGAACCAGGATGTGTGACTGTTCTGTCGAGAACCGCGGCCAACGCTCCCGTTCGATAGCCCCCTCGTATCGTTTCTGTGAGCTCCAGATCGATAGCAGCCCTAGGATCAATGTGCATGAGACTGTTGGACAGTGATCTCTGGGGCAGTGTGAAGTTTGTCTTATAGGTAGGAAGACAGTCGTCCAGATAGTGCAATAGCATCGTGGAGGCTGATTTTTCTTTTGGATTCAATTCGCTCAGAGCGGATTGGACGAGCCTCCAGTTGTCCGAGAAACGCTCAACAAAATCCATAAGCTTTTTCCTGTTACCAGGAAGTCTCTGATGTGTTGTGTAATACGTTTTCAGCTCTCCCAGTTCCGGATACCATTTACCGGAAACAAGTTTGGATATATCTATAGAGTCATGGAGAAGGATCTCTGTAGGGTTGATGCGAGTCACATTGCTCATCAAGTCGTTGAGATCCGTTTCCAATACGTAAAAAGTCCCGACACCAATATCTACCCAACATAGCCCAATCTTCATCTCCTGTAACTCTTTGAAGGGGTCCTCTGGGAAAGAAATGGCTAGGAGGTAGTTATTTCGATGGTAATCTCTCAGACCGTCGTCAACAATGGTTCCCGGTGTCACCAACCTGTTTACCGGTCTTTCTATCCTATCAGAATGCACCTCCGTAACTTGATCACAAATCACTGCCCTCAGACCAAGGTTGAATATCATGAGCAGGTACTTATCGAGCCTGAAATCTGGAAATCCAGCAAAGGGGACATCCTGGTGTTTCAGCTTTTTCCTCGTTAGGGTGAGATTCAGCAATGGCGCATAACGTGTAGCATGGTCAAAATACAGCTCGTAGAATGAACCAACTTGTACTAGGACTATATGCGGATCGGGTTTGGTGTTGTACAATTCAATGGTGTTCTTGATGTCCTGGTAGAACGGTGAAAGGCTATTGCTGGCATTCTTGCCTCCTCTGTCTTCTATATTCACTTCCTGGAACACCACTGTATCAACATCCAATTGCGACTCTTGCCTTTTCCTAGATTTGCGCCTTCTGGTGGACAGTTCAACTTTCTGGATGTCAGGCTGTAATGAGCCTTCTGCAGATGAGATGATGGACGGGAGATCATCCACCGTGACGGATTCTTTGTGGAGCGACTCGGACTTGAGATTGCGATCCACCACGCAAGAAGCAAAGCTCCTTCGACTGCGAAACCCCAACAACACACTCGAAGTCCTATTTGGTGCGACTGAACCTCGACAACGGTGACACCTATTGATGCCTTGCACAGCACTTCTCCATGCTGGAATGGATCGCTGCATGCAGGTCATGAGAGGAACGGAATCAGACCTAGTGTCAAATGACTATGTTCTCCTCAGTCTATAGGGATACTAAAGTGCTAAACTGTTATCATATGTATATTTTTCTAGATCCCCCAAACACATTGGTATTTCTTACAAAGTTTCAATCGCCGTGACCTGTCACAATATTTCAAACCCCAAGGGACGCGTGCATCGTCTGACATGCATAACCTTGCGTGTAGGCTTATGCACCTGGGCCACCGGATATTGGGGGTTGGGGAGATACCGTGTTGAATAGAGTTAGCTGACAGGAGAGTAGCTGATTTCCTTCATTACTAATATACAGTGATACACATGGCAGGATAACAGGGGATACACGGCAGTACCACTGGCCGACTAGTTGAGGAAACCCTTACAGCCCGGAGCACCACATAAACAGGGAATTCTCTCGTCATTGTTCGTCTCACGTTCAAACTTGTAGTCATAGGTGAGTTCCTCATTGGCAGCGATGTCTCTAAGTGCGTAGATCACAATACGTTTCTTACCCTCGACCTTGATGATCTTTGCAGTGCAGCTTGGAACACAGCAGTGGTTGATGAAACGCGCAATGCCTCCCTTCTTGGTGGCATCCACAACGGTGTTCTCATCGATACGGAAGAGATAACTGGAACCGATTCCAGACTTGAGATACGACTTCTCACGCACCTCAGCAACCTGCTGTCGCAGACTCTCACCAACATACTCAATGATCATCTCCTTCGCAGCAATCGGCTCCAGCGCATACAGACCCCAGTTGTGGATGGCGGATCTTGCGAAGGAAACAGGCTTCTTACGCTTTGTGAGATGGTTGAGATCGAGAATATCGGTTTCACTGCCGAGCATCTGCTTCTGAGCGCTGATGTCAGCGGCAAACCTCCTGTTGTTGGCACGGTTGACACGTGAGCTCTGAACGCTGTTGGAGTTGGATCCACCCTCATCTTCTTCGGTCTGAATTGTGCTGAGAGGTGCATGAACCTTTCTGCGATGGGGGAGATACTCTGCCTTGTCTGCATCGGGAATCTTTCTGTATCCTTCGCTTCTGGCTGAGCCCGTGCTGTTGTAAAAGCGAGAATCCAACGACTCCTGCTCTGGCACCCGCTCGGCCGTCAGCTCCAAGGTGGTGCGCTTGATATCAGCCTGTCTCCAAGCCCAATAATCAACGTTCCTAATAGATGGAGTTGGAGGAATTGCCGAGAAAGCCGCTTTGGCAAACTCCAGGTCCTCATCGTCTTTGAGAAGGTCCTGAAGATCCTCCAACATCATCTGGGATGGAATACGGTCATTGACATATACAGGACGCGGTGTACCAGACACTGGGCGATAGTGAGGATCCACAAGGGTGTAATCTTCCTTCATCTCTATCTCCTCTTCCTCTTCACCTTCCTCCACTTGAGAAACCTCCAACTCCACCTTCACTTCCTGTACTGTTGGCTTGAGCAGCCCCTCCTCCTTGGCTTCGCGCTTAACAGAAGTGTCATTGCCATGCAGCTTCAGATCTTCCTCAGGCGAAGTTGGCTGTGAAGCAGACTCCATCTTGACATCCTCCTTGGAGCCTGCAGATTCCTCCTCATCAGAAGACCAGGCATCGTAAGACATACCGTGCTTGAGAGATGCCTTTGGCTTCTTCTTAGGGCTGCTGCTCTCTTTCTGCTCACTCTTTTCCAGCGTGGAATCAAAGTCACGTTTGACACCACTCAGTGGCAACTTCTCTCCTTCTTCTTCTTCTTCTTCTTCCTCGTCGTCCTCGTCGTCGTCTTCATCTGAATCCTCCTCGCCTTCAGAATCAGAAGACTCAAAGTTGAGCGTGTGTGTCATAGGCAATATATCAAGTTTCTTGCGTCTGGCAAGAGACCTGCCCACCTTTTGTGAAGCAGAAGAAGTGGTTCTCTTGAAGGCAGGCAGACTAGGAAGAGAGGGAACCTCCTTCTTCACTATGGAGAAAATATCCATCTGAGCTGTAGAAGTGAGCGGGTTCGCAGGAGCCACAGACTCCGCTTTGAGTTTCTCCCGGAGTGAAGCGAACTCATCAGAAGCCAACATCTCTAGCACCACAGGCGCGATCATCTTCTCACGAATGTCCTTAGATAAATACCCTTCCAGCTCTTTTGCAATGAGCTTTGAGGCCTGACCAACGACTCCCCTATTACGGCTGAATTTGACCTCCTCTAGGTTGGAGGGAGGCACCATGAGATCCATGTACATCTTGAACTTGTAGAATTTACGGCCATCCTCACCGTCGAAACACCTCTCTGCATCTACAAGGCTGTTGAAAACAACATAAAACCCAGTAGGGTCTGTCAGCACTCTCGTCCAAGCATACTTCTCAAGAGCTGTCTTGATATCTGAGGACGATACCTCTCTCGTCGGGACGTACTTATCCCTGATCAGAATGTAGGGTCTTCCTCTAATGTGGCCCTCAAACCCATGGGGAAGTGTCAATGCAGTGCTATCCATGATGTGCCTCTCGTGGCTTGACAAGCCAGATACACGAGGCTCACGGGTCAGTTTCACAGGCGGCGCAGGGGCCGCCTTGTTACCAGCCAGGATATCACCAAGGGTGGATATCTCAGAATCCTGTGGGTTGAGGAAAGCCGGAGGCTGTGGTCTGCGTGGCTCTGCTGGTGGAGGCTTGGGGGCCGGAGCCGCTGGTTTAACCCTGGGACCCTTTGGCGCCTCTGCTGGGGGCTTATTCTTCTCCTTTTCTTTCTGCAGTTGTTGCCTTGCCCTCTCCTTTCTGCGCAGCTCCTTGTTACGTTCCACTGCCTTATCTCTTACTTCATTCAACAATTCTTGGTTCACGTTCAGGCCCACTTTCACTGTTGACCCCGGAATGATCTGAGAGTTATTCACCCTTTTCACCGCTTCCTTTGCTGCGCGATGTGCCTGCTCAGGGGTGCCGCCGAAGGATATTGTGCAGATGTTCAATGGCACAGCAGTCACAGGATCATGCTGCATCTTCAGGTCCAGGATGGTTCCAAAAGAGGAAAAGTTATTCTTCAAAATATACGTCGAAGTCGACACGCTGAAACCCCAAACCACAACCTCATTTGTCGGCTTGGGCCCAACGGAGTTCTCATCATAGTAGAACTTGGGAGGAATAAGAGACCTGAACAGCCTTTTGTTGGACTTTCTCGAATGCTTCTGGTATTGTGGGTATCCGGCCACCTCCTTGCGTGGATCCTTGACAGGATGTTTCAGGCCCTCTCCAGCAACCCTGTACTCTGCCTGATTTCCCTTTGCAGGGTCCTTGGATATCTCTGGATCGTAGAGCACCTTGTAGCTCTTCTTGACCACCTTCAATGAGGCATCGATGTTTATTGTCAAGTCCCATCTGTGGTTCTGGTCCTCAAAACCTTCGTCATTATAATTCGGTGTTATTATTGCTGTGTTCTGTAACTCTGATGCTGTTCTACCATTGTTCTTGTTGGCGGAGCCAGCAGCGGAGGTGGGGTGAGATATGCCTGTGCTTATGCCAGCAGGGGTTCTTGACCCGGAAACTGGCGTTCCCACAATGCTCGAGCTCTTGGATCCCATCCTGTCAGAACGCCTGTCTGTTGGGGGACCCCTGTGCCTGTCTGGGCCCCTGTCATCTCCATCAGGAATATCTCTATGGCTAGAGGGCTCTGACCTTCTGAAGGCTGCATCGGACTGTGGTGCCCTCGTAGAGCCGTTCCTCCTGGGACCATCCCGGTAGCTACGAGAGGGCTCAACCTCCCTGTGGGAGTGATCATGGGAGCTATGAACATGCTCTCTAGACGAAGCACGATCATCCCTAGATGAACGGCCAAAGGACTCTCCGTTTGGGCGTAGCTCATCGCGTGCCGATGAGTGATGATGGTGCCCCGAGCCGTTTCTGAAATCGCCTTCGTAGTCGTCTTTGTATTCATCTCGGTAACCGGAGCGGTGGCTGTCTCTGTAGCCGTTCCTGTGATCTTCCCTGTAGCCACTGCTATAGTCATCTCTGTAGTCATCTCTGTAGTCGTTGCTGTAGTCATCTCTGTAATCATCCTTGTATTCTTGCCTATACTCATTTCTGTGGTAACTCTGAGATTCGTCTTCGTACTGTGCATCATCCCGTACCCTACTACCTATATGGCTGTCATTCCCGGTCCTGTAAGAATGGGGTGGTGGTGGTGGTGGGCCCCGATTCCGGGGCCTGCGCGAAAAATCTGGAGGGGGTAGAGGCCTCGATAGAGAATGATGTCGGGCCTCATGCCGCGAAGGTTTGTAAGACATCAGAGACTGAAATCAAGTTAACTTCAATGAAACCTCTGGACTCTGTTCGTTTTTCAGAATGAGGATGCACAAACAGATAGCCAAAAGGGTAGACAGACACTTCAGCTTCTATCGGTAAGTGAACTGGTCTGCTTCCGCTCTGTTCAGCTGAAAAGCGCGAAACAGATATGCAAAAAAAAGAGAAGACACAATATTTACACACCGACCCAAAAAACAAAAACCAAAATAGGCGTGTGCTAATAATATACAGCCGTGAAACTCTATGCCTTGTCGGTCCTCCTTTCCTGGGGGATAAGCAAGAGCTGGGATAGTAGTATACACAAGAAAAAACACCAGCCAACGACCAAACTATCAAATGAACAGTACTGCTTCCACACACCTTCAACTGCTGACGGCTGTAAAATACGGGTTCAACGATATCCAATACTCGTCTCCAGCTTGTCATATCCTTCTATTCACTCCATCATTTATTCACCACTCTGCACACTGGCAACTACTCACCCACAGATTCATCGCCATGCGCGTCACTAGCGATTAACTATGGCGGCAGTTAACTATGGCAGGCAGTCGATGCAGGCGCGCTACGTTGTACTTTTCTTGGTCCCGTGCACATGCAGGATGTGTGGAGTCCGAGGATCTGGAGGGTTTGAATTGAAAATTGTCCCCAGCACAGTTGAGTGAACAATATGACCGGATAATTGCTGGTTCTGTAGATGCGAGAGACAGTACAGGGTTATCGGTTAGTTCAAATAGACAAAGAGACACAGAGGAGGAGAGAAAGAGGGGTAGACAGCAGGAGAGGTTGCCTAGTGGTAGCTGCTGCCTGAGTGGAGGTTAGCGACCATACAGATGATAGGCTGTATCATGAGTAAAGGAGCATCAATGATCTCCTCTTCCCGTTTAATATTTCTATGAGAGGCCAGAAAGCCAGAGGATATCCGTGACATTATATTTTAAGGGTCTGAAGGCTTCTTGGTTATAGTGATATCTTCCTCTCTTTACAGCACTCGCTATCTCTACAGGCGAGACTGGCGTCTATGCCAGTGGTATTCCTCCCCGATTCTCCCCATCGCGAACGGTCCTCATTCGAGAACAGCATTGACATCGGAGTGACATCGTTTTAACAATAGTGTCAGGACGGAATTAACCACTCTACATCTTAAGCACAGACATCTCGTTTCAAACATGTTTTCGTAGATACATATATACTCCAAAAGAATCCTCTATGTGTAAATACAGCTGACTGACTGACCATGTCCCCTTCATTTTACCACATTATCTGTGTAGAACAAATCATTTTGTCCTGATGTGCTTCAGAGGGCCAGCAGAATGCAAAAAGTTGACAGCGTACTCCTTCTTTCTGAACTTACGCTCCTTGGGCTCCTGAACATAGTAGTCCCAACCTTGGCCCTCGGCAAACCTTATGGCGGAATCCTTTGTGTCGAATCTCATTATCGTACCCTGCATGTAGTCAGAGGATCCTTGGTAACCCATCATATCGTTCTCCCACCTGTTACCCTTGCCTAGCACATCCCAGTCAAGACTCCAGCGTCTGGTGTTGTGGTTCCCACTCTGTGTGGCAGCCTTGGACTCCTTGTATATTCTCACTATTCTGTCACTAACCAACTCCTTTGGTGCTCCGCTGGTGATCTCCTTTGGCACCGACACTTGCTCTTCGGTCAGCTGAGGCAGCTCCTGTCTAAGGGCTCTTGCAACAGAGAACATGCGGACACCAGCCAGCCTGCCGGTTGCAATTCCTCTCATATATGGCATCATCATTATTCCGATACTGATACTGAATTCCAAGGAAATAATTCACAACCTTTGAAACTTTCTCCAAGATATGTGCTTGTCCTCCTCCCAACTATCTTCAATGCCTTATCCTATCGCTGCAACAAAACACCATACCTGCAATGGCTTTACTTACTCAGTGTGTGAAGCTCTACCGCCTTATGTAAGAGCCAAATACAATTGGTTGGAAATCGATCTGGCATAGTGGGAATTACCCGGATAGAGGAGGACGTGGATGCCAGTAGGAACAACTGCACCCTACACGACATTTCAGAATATGACGAGGCTGGTATCAGGCGTAGTTCCTAAAAGGGTAAGGTAATGAGATGAGGAGATGCTTTTCGCGTACGTGGAGAGCGTGTTTCGATTCAAGAGTTGATCTGATCCAGTGTAGACACTTTTTTTTATTGTAGGTATTCAATACCAATTGTATCAAATAAGCTGATCTCAGAACTTACTCCTAACGAGGACCGCGTGCAGATAGATCATGACCAGCAAATTCATATTGGAAGCATTGAGGGAGGTGATACCCACAGAGCCGGAACCATTCCCGGAGCAGCTCACACAGTACACCCAGACGTTGTATCTAGGATCAAAGAATAGCTATCTACGTCCGCAGGATGAAATTGCAAGGTATCACCTGTGTGCGTTTTTGGCGGTTAGCAAATTACAGGTTCAGTTAGAGCTACCAGACCCCATGATCGATAAGATTCCCATCCCCAGGCGAACGGTGAGGAGCGTGATCAACAGTTTCAAAAGAGGTCTGGCCATGTCGTCGGCACATAATACTCCTCAGTCTACTCCAATGTCTACACCATCAAAGCGGAGCGACCCATCGGACTCTCTATTGTCGACCCCTAAAAGAAGAGGGAGACCACCTAAGCACGCTCAAACAGCAACTCCTCCTGCCACCCCTTCTTCAAATAGAAACCCACTCGGTGGCACCGAAGACAAAGCATCTATAATTACGCCTTTGACCAAACAGCTGTTAGAAATATCCTCTGACTCTCCAACGAGTCAATCCCCAACTCCCAAGCGCCGCGGACGCCCACCCAAGTCACTATCTGCCAGTAGCACTCCTGCACCAACAACACCTGCCAAGAGGAGAGGTAGACCTCCAAACCCACTGAAGGCCGCATCAACATTGAGGCCGGTTGGTGTCAGCACCCCACATGTGATATCGTTCTGCAGCAAGTTTGACATTCCAGCAGAGGTGGTGAAGAGCATCTTACAGTCCTTCGCGGAGCTGCACAACAGGATCAAGAATGAGTGGGCACTACTATGTGGCCTAGTCGGGGTGGCCTATACACGTATCAACAAGAGGGAGATACAGGGTACCTTGGGATTCAAGGAAAAGTTCTACAGCAGACTGCACCAGTTCCAGACGGGAGGCATCATCCGGAACGACCTGACCCATTGGCTCAACCTCGTGGAGAATTTGGTATCCAATGAGAAATGGGTCAGACAACTAGAAGACAACGCCAGCCATACAATTGACTTCAACCACCTCAACTCCATCGGCAACATGATCGTTCCCTCCATGAGGTATACAACCTCTACGCTCCTCCGCACTCACCACAACGAGTGGTTATCGCAGGTCAAAGTGGCCCTTGCATCCCTGTCAGGGTAACTAACCAACTGCTCATCTTCTCTTTGGCAAAGCGTATGTATGATCCTTTTTACCTGCAGATCAGATCTCACACACAGATTTGTTTGGTCGTCCCTCGCTCACTTTTCTCGTTTTTTTTCCAACGCATATTTTTTTCTTTGCGTAATTCGGCCCGCACACGATACAGGTTACCTAATAAAGGCGGGCGGTGATGAGCTAGCGCTGCCGTCCCTGCCTGTCAAACTCATCGCCGTTATGGTGGTGTGTGCACTGTCTACCTGTAGAGGCTGAAACATTTGCATGTATAACAATCAGTGTATTTGGTTATATCGTATATAGAATAAAAGCAGTTAGCTGATTTTTTTTTTGGATTAAAGGCAATAAAAGTTGTCGTGAGGTGAGCGGAACTGAGAAATCACCCATTTATCTCTCTATAGGGGCCTATATTGGTGATTTTTCAGAAGTGATCTGATCACAGGGACAGTGAGTTACATATAACCATTTCCCTTGGATTTGCTGCAGATTCGAGAAAAGTAGCCAAAGGTTTTAGCAACTAGAGGATTCTTGAGTGGATCGCCTGTTTTCGCTGTATATATATTGGTTACTAGAGATAGTGGCCAAATTGAGGACCAGGAGAGATATCCGTTGTGGTCACTATAAATAGATAGAGCCGCTTGTCATCCTGCATTTTTCACAAAAAGTTGATATTTTTTTTTTGGTTCATTAGAATATACCATCATGGATTCTACAGTGCCTTCCAAAAGAGGCTCTTCGGCCACATCGCCGTCGAACGAGAGACAACACAAGCACAGCAAGCAGAACACTACCAAATATGAGGCCAATGGTGGCAAGGGCAACAATGCCAACACTCCTCAGAACGGCTCACTGGCCGGCGAAGAGGTTGATGAAAGTGGTGCTGCTGCTGGTAAGGAAACTGATGATGCCGATGTTGAGTTTGAAGATGCCAGCGCTATGTACGTGAGCTCTGAAGACGATGGCGAGGACGAGGACGACAATCTGAGTGACGCAGCTAGCGTCGCGGCGGTGAGCCCTGTGAGGTTTAATGGAGTCTCCAAAGAGATCAATGATACATGGCAGCAGACGGTGGAGCGTGTTGTGAAGTCTGTTGTATCTGTTCATTTTGCACAGGTTGCCAACTTTGATTCTGATCCTGCCATTGTCAGTGAAGCCACCGGTTTTGTTGTGGATGCTGAGCAGGGTCTCATTTTGACCAACAGACATGTCGTTGGAGCGGGTCCATTTTTAGGATACGCCGTTTTTGACAATCACGAGGAGTGCGAGGTTAAACCAATATACAGAGATCCAGTGCATGACTTTGGGTTCCTCAAGTTCAACCCAAAGGATATCAAGTATATGAAGGTGCAGGCCCTGGAGCTACGTCCAGAGCTTGCAAAGGTGGGGTGTGAAATCCGTGTTGTTGGTAATGATGCCGGAGAGAAGTTGTCCATTCTTGCTGGTTTCATCTCCAGACTTGACAGAAATGCCCCAGATTACGGCGGAATGACATACAATGATTTCAACACCGAGTATATCCAGGCTGCAGCCAGCGCTTCAGGTGGTTCTTCCGGATCCCCTGTTGTCAACATTGATGGCTATGCGGTTGCGTTGCAGGCTGGTGGTAGCACGGAGTCGTCCACTGACTTCTTCTTACCTGTGTACAGAGTCCTGAGAGCCCTCCAGTGCATCCAAAAGGGCGAGGCTGTCACAAGAGGTACCATACAAGTACAGTGGACGCTCAAACCATTTGATAAGTGCCAGAGACTCGGCCTTAGACCAGAGACCGAGAAGCACATGAGAAGCAAATTCCCTTCTCTCATCGGCCTGCTTGTTGCTGAGGTTGTTCTTCCTGAGGGTCCTGCCGATGGCAAGCTCAAGGAGGGAGACACCTTAATCTCGATCAACGGCATTGATATCTCCACTTTCATCAAGGTGGACGAGATATTAGACTCCTCGGTTGGCTCCAAGGTGCAGGTGCTCGTTCAGAGAGGTGGCAGAGACGTCAACGTGGAGTGTGAGGTTGGTGACCTTCACGCTATTTCCCCAAGCAGATACCTTACAGTCTGCGGTGCATCATTCAACGACATGAGTTATCAGATGGCGAGGATATATGCTATCCCAGTGAAGGGTGTTTTCCTGAACGACGCCTCGGGCTCTTTCCTTTTTGACGAATACGACAAGGTTGGTTGGATCGTGGATGCAATCGAGGACAGAGACACACCTGATCTTGATACTTTCATTGAGATCATGAAGGAGATCCCAGACGGTAAGTGGATTTCTGTATCTTATCGTCACTTGACTGATCTTCATGTCCCAAGAGTATTTGTCACGCACATTGACCGTCACTGGACCTCAAGTTTCAAAATGGCAATCAGGAACGATGAGAGCGGCTTATGGGATTTCAAGACCATCCAGGAGAAGCCGCTTCCAATGGTGCCCCTCAAACCACACAACGCTAGGTTTGTGGACATTCCTACAGAGTTTGAAGGGTGCGCTAGATTGGTAAGAAGTCTTGTTCTGGTGACTGCAACTTTGCCAATTCAGCTTGATACCTTCCCAAGTGTCAAGAAGAGAGGCTATGGTGTGGTGATTGATGCCGAGAAGGGCTTTGTCATTGTTTCTAGGTGCCTTGTCCCACATGATCTGTGTGACGTGCATATCACTGTTGCAGAGTCTATTGTAGTGCCAGCTAAGGTTGTGTTCCTCCATGCCTCCATGGGATACGCGATTGTGAAATACGACCCCTCGCTTGTGTTGGCGTCCGTTGAGACCCCTCGTTTCAGCGATGTCCCCCTTGCAAGAGGTGAGAAGACCATCTTCGTAGGATACAACTTTAACCTCAGAGTGGTGACGCATGAGACTCGCGTTTCGGATATTGCTTGCTTGAGCATTCCAGCCAGCCCCCTCATGCCGCGTTATAGGGCAACCAACATTGAAGCGGTTCAGATTGATTCCAACGTTAGCTCTCAGTGTGGCTCAGGTCTGTTGGTAGATGCAGACGGAACTGTCCGTGCCTTGTGGCTATCGTTCATGGGAGACAGACAGAACGAAACAGACAACATATACAAGTTGGGTATTGACATTACCGATATCAACGAGACCATCAGACGATTCCAGGTGGGTGAGATCCCCAAGTTCAGGATCATCGAGGCTGAGTTCGCTGCGGTGACTATCTCTCAAGCCAGAATAAGAGGTGTTAGTGAGGAATGGATTTCCAAGATGGAGGAAGCCGATACATCCAAAGATCGTCTCCAGTTCTTGTCCGTGTCCAGAGTTAGCGTACCTGCCCCTGGACAGAAGGCTTCTAATCTGGTGACTGGTGATATTGTGCTGGCCGTGAACGGTAAGCCGGTGAGCCGTATTCGTGATCTCGATGTGATGCATCTCAACGAGGAGTTGGAGTTTGAGATTGTGAGAAGAAAGAAAGCCCAGACCATCCGTGTACAGACTGTTCCTTCTGAGCTGCTGAACTCATCCCAGCTGGTGATGTGGTCTGGTGCCTGCTTACAGACACCACATCAGAGTGTTAGACAGGTGATGAAGAACCTGCCCTCTGGTGTCTACGTCACCAACTGCAGTCCCGGTTCGCCTTCTAGACACTATGTGATCGGTGCCACTAACTTCATCACCCATGTTAATGAGCAGCCCACCGAGGATCTGGATGCTTTCTTAAAGGTTGTGAAGGATATTCCAGATAACACTTACTGCAAGCTGAGAATTGTCTCCTTCGACAACATCCCATTTGCGCAGACTTTGAAGACAAACTATCACTACTTCCCAACCTCCGAGTTGAGAAAGGACCCAGTGACTCAAGAGTGGATCGAGAAGGAATATTAGAAGGCATCCTTAGCGTGTTACATACTATTATTAATATCGATATTCTGCATTGACAGCCATTGAACTAAGGGGAAGTGTGGTGTTCTATTTCTTCAACTATGTACAGGTAATGTAAAGATATAAGTGCAGCAGAACTCCTATTTCCGTGTAGTTTGCCCCTCCCCCGTGTGTGTAATGTACCCGTCCTGGCATGTGCTTACTCCAACAGTCAACTCTATTCATTTAACCGATTGCCCAGGGACAAAAATAGTCTCATCTATGTTCCTCACAGAAATGGAAGCAGCTTCTTGAGTCTCTTCACCTGGTTGCCCTCACCCGACCTCGTAGCTCTCACGGTTCCAACATGCTTACTCAACACTCTGTTGGACCACCCTGCATTTCCATGCTTCTTTCCAGAAATGCCACGCTTGTATCCATCGGCAGTTTTCCTCCATCTCTTGTAGGTGGCTCTGTGTGTCTTGGTGAGGTTCCTCTGAAAAATCAACGGCACAACCTGCAGAGCCGCCATACCTGGCATGAGCGAGCTCACCGATGAAAACGCAGGCCTTCCTATCAAACCAAACATGCTTTTATTGTCTTGATGAATATTTTTGCGCAGATCAGCAACGACAGACTTTACAACAACGATTTTCATATATAGATATATCAGTGGCTTCTCCCTCAATAGTGTGAAGGTATCTCTAAGGTTTCACCTTCTGGAAAACCCGTGATGACTAAAGGACGGGTAACGACTCCAATCTGGGGTAGCGGGATTAAGAGAGTCTCACATATTACGGCGGTGGAGTCGATTCGACAAGATATGTTCTATGGGCGGCTAACTATAAAGTTTGAAAGATCGCATCTAAATGGTTGTGATTAATGTCCTTGCCCAAAAGAAAAAGAAAGACAACCCCCGTCATGCCATTGGTGCAGGTTCGGCAAGCTGCCCATCATTGATCTTGAGGTCACCAAATGCACTCTCAAGATCCTGAGTGGCCGCAGGTTCTGCAAGCTTCTTGTGAACCCAATTGATATACTCCTTGCTCAGAGTCCTATTCAATATCTGCTCGTACATTTCTGTATACTTCTCATATTCCAACAAGACAAGACTATCTGAGTCCGAGTCGAGCTGTAGACTCCACACCCTATCTTCCACTTTAGGGATCGTAGCCAAGAGCCAATTCAAAACTGCTCCGAGCCATGCTTTACAGTCTGCTGCAAGCGTTTTGTTATGCAAACGGCTCGGAATATTTCCAGTACTTAAGGATTCAATAGCCTGCAGACCAAAATCTCTGCTTCGCAATCCCACTTTTATGAATGGAACGCCGGCAAGATTGCATTGGAGGTATGTCTTCAACAATTTGTGTTGAAACGACTCGCTAGCAAAAAGCGTTTTCCTATGAGCCCATCTATGTGTCTTAAGTTCGATGTATTTTGCATTTGGCTTTACTTTGGAACTGTCTTCGTCGGAGGGAGGAACCCAAGATTCGCAATCAATCTCTGCGGCAACGAACATAGATGCACTTCGGTTGAGAGTGGTCCTGGTCATCGAAACGAACTTGGACGCGTTGGAAAAAGGGCCCGGAGGGTAAACCACCGACTTCTTCCCCGAGACAATGGAGTCATCCGGGGTTGTTTCGTGAGTCACTATGTGTTCGAACCTGAAACCCGAGAACATGAACTTCTTGGTGATCTCCCTGGCGTTGTCGTATTCAGTCTCGTTGTAGATGTTATCGCTCAGATATATGCAGCCACCAACACAACAAACGTTTATATCTATCTTTCGCCTGAAGTCTATCTGTGCCGCTATATCCACCAGGATACCTCTTTGACTGACTATCGCAGCGGGAAACGGTTCTCCCAAGCGTTTCCTATTGGGGATACCATTGAAATGGTCCTCAATGCAACAAGTCACCCCCAGTAAACGAGGGTAGTCTGGTGACGGTCTGCAGTTTGTGAACCCTTTATACCCTGATGCAAGATTGATCTTTCTCCCCTCTTTACCATTGAGGTTGCCATTGAAATGGAATGTTCGTAATCCGTCGCGTGTGAAAAACTGCTTTCCTTCCTCGTCCTTGGTGTAATAGGCAAATTCCTTGGGATGTGAAAGGCTCACCGCTTGCCCAGGAACACGTACTGGTAACTCTGCAAGTGTGGTCATGGTAATCTGCCTTCTGAGTGAATCCGGGTTGATATACAAAAATCCTGGTTAGAGAAAATTGATTCACATACAAAGTATCTGAAAAATGTCACTATGGTGGAGAGTATGCATCCATCATGCAGGAAGAGCTCATCGCATCGGTTAGCGCCGGCCTCCATACAGAGCATTGGCTCGGAGTTAGAAATGGCCACCATGCGGAAACAGAAGAAACCCAAGCCTGTAGTGAATAATTTCAAGTATCAAGATCAGTGATATATCTGCTGATGATGTCTATACAAATTTGCTCTAAATAGTCCATTCCTCAGACTGCGTCACCACCTTGCATCAGAGCCAGGTGATACCCCATTTTGTCCTTTCTTTTGGTTAATACTCTCTCATGCTTCTCACTATATCCTAGTCACTATCATTAGAATCTGAGTCATACTGTACTAAAGCGCTTCCATGTTTTTCCTTCACTTCCTCTCTTTCATCACCAGCACTTTCCATTGGCTCTGTGACATGCACTGCTTTGCTTTCCTTGGTTTCTGTTTTGCCTTTCTCTGATTCTACTTTAATGTCCTCGGGTTCTGTTTTGTTTCCCTTGAGTTCCAATTCATCTGTGATTGGTGGAGATATTGATTTTTTCGCGGTCACAATACTAGTGTACAACGCCTTCTTCTTCGGTGCAATTCTTGCACTCACGCCCGATATTGCACGCTTGACACCACCGGCTGTTTCACTTCGCACCGATACCGGGGCATTTGTAATCTGATCAGATGCGAGAGTCTCCTTTTCCTTGCGGAAGTTATCCAGTTCTGATTTCTCCAACTGTCGTTCTGCCTGTTCCTGTATCCGTTTCTTCTCATCCATGGCTGAGTAAAACTCTGCCTCTTTGGCATCTAGCCTATGGGACGAGTTGGTCTGCTCCAACAGGGCTTTGTACTCAGCATACCGCTGTGCTCTATTATCTTGAAGCTGTTCTGCCAGAGACTTGCGTTCCTTTTCCTTTTGTTCCCTGAGGTATTCTTTCGCATCTTCCTCATGTTGTTCCTGCTGTCTCTGCAGTTCTTCAGTCGTGGAACTGCCCGATGTGACAAACTTGAAAGACATTGCCAGAACCAGAGCGCACCTTTACGTTCAGTGTTGAAACTCAATGATTCTCGGCCATAGACAACTGTCTTATGAAAGTGCTGATTGTTTCCCCTTCCAGTATCACAAATGTACATCTTTGACTACTCCATGGCTATCTCTCATCCAGCTCGATCCAGCTCATCTCTCTGCAGTCCCCACACTCACACACCCTGTTTCTCCTGCAGTGCGATGTATAGTGAGTGTATGAAGAGGGGTAAAAAGGGATGGAAGGGAAAGAAAACGAAGATAATAACATTCCTTGTCGAATTATGCCCCGTCCGTTACCAATATGACCGTGGAAGAGATACAACTACAATGTGACGCAAATGAGTATTAAAATGATTTTGTATTCCATTACTCAGAGATATCTGCTTTCAGCCTGCCAGTTAAGAATGTACAATATGTCCCGAATAAATGGCAGCAGCGCTGTAGACCACAATCTATAAATCTGGCGACCGAGCATGCCCATTGCCTTGGATCAAGAGGGGAAACAAAGAGATACAGGAAAATATAAAACAAAACCTAGCTGTCATCCAGATTTCAAAGAAAAAGAGTTAGAGAATAAACTGTGATATATATACAGAGGATGAACACAGGATAACTGACAAGTAATACACAGGGCAACAGTGGCACCACTTGGGTTCCTTTAAGCAGAGAAGCTACGCAGTGGGTCAGTGGCCATGATCTCGGCAATCTTGGCACTGAGAGTTGGGTCACGCTTGACACGCAACTGGATCTTGGAAGCCTCTGCAAAGGAAATGGCCTGGAGTCTAGTCTCCGGTATTCTGGTGAGACGAGCTGCTTCCTCAAAAGCCTTGATGGCGTCGTCAACCCTCTCCTGTTGCAAATACATCTGACCGAGGACAAATCTGCTCTGGTCAGCTTTAGGATCCAACTCAGCTGCCTTAAGCAGGATCTCAGTAGCCTCTGGAATCTTACCAACCTCAGCGAGGAGTCCAGCCTTACCAAGCATAGGCATGGAGCCAACGTTGAAGGTTGGAAGAGCCTGCTGGAGCCTGATGGATGTGTCGAACTGCTTCATGGCAAGGTCTGGAAGCTTACGGTCAACGAGGATCTCTCCGTAGTAGTTGGGCACCTCAGAAGAGGTAGAGAACTTAGCCCTGGCCTTGGCAAACCCATCGTCACAGCCCTTGATGTCGCCCTTTCTGTATGCGATACAGGCGAGCTGGATGTAGGCATACACGTTGTCAGGTCCAAGCTCCACAGCCTTCTCAAAGTATCCCTTTGCCTCGTCAAGGTCATTAACCAGGTAAGAGAGCTGTCCCAAGTGGTAGTAGATATCTGGGTCGTTGGGGTTAAGGGCAATAGCCTTCTCAAACGACTCGGTGGCACCTTGCATGTCTCTCCTGTCTGCATTGATCAGCGCAAGCACAACGTAAGTTCTAGGTCTTGGGTTGAGCTGCAAAACCTTTTGAAGAGCATTGTCAGCCTTGTCACTCTCTCCCTTGAGGAATAACAGAGCACCCTGGTACTCAAAGGCGATAGAAGCCTTGGCAGCGTCTGGTGAGTCCTTGGTGATATCCTGACCATAGGCCTCGCATGCCTGGTTGAAGAGCACATCAGCCTCCTCGTAACCGGCAGGAGTATCAAGTTGGAGCTTCTGCAAACCCTGGATCAAGAATTTATCTGCAGAGCCTTCCTCGAGTTCGTCAACGTTTTCGGAAATGCCCTCCACAGTGGTCTCGGAAGAGAAGGCACCGAAAAAGGAACACATTTGGGTAGCAGATGGGAATTCGCTTGGGAGGTTGGAGTACTTCTCCTCGACGATCTTGGCGGAGTGAGCCTTGAGAACACGCTCCAACATGTCGTTGAGAGATCTGCTGTCCATTCCACCGTAAAGGGTAAGAGTGGTGAGGTCGAACATGGCGTCGGTGAACCTGCCGGTCTTCTCATAGGCGGTGGCACGTCTCAAGAGACACTTGGTGTAGCCGGGCTTGAGCTCAAGGGCCTTGGTGGTGTCGGCGATGACGGCGTCGTTGTTGTCGAGGGCAGAGTGGCAGGCAGAACGGTTGGCATAGTAAACTGGGTCTTCCTTGCAGACAATGGCGGCGGTGTAGTGGGCAATGGCGGAGGAAAAGTCCTTCTTCTTGAAGAACTCGTTACCGGCTTCTCTGAGGGCATTAGCCCAGGTGGCTCTGGTCTCCTCGGAGAGGCTCGAGACAACCTCGGCGGTCACAGCTGGCAGGCCAGATGCATCGACTGGATATATGGCGGCTGGTGCCGCCACTGTAGCGTCGGATTCGGCCGTAGAGGCGGAATCATCAGCGGACTTGGCATGCTTTTTGTGCTTCTTGGAAGCCTTCTTCTTCTTGGGGGTGGATGGCGATGCAGAATTGTCCTTCTGTGCGGAGATGTAGTAGTAGGTACCGGCCACAGCAGAAGCAGAGGCGACGGCCGTGATGGCAAGGGCAGCTCTGTGCGCCGAGACAAACCTAGCGGTGTTATCCCAGAAGGACGACGACTGTGCAGAAGACATGTTGTTGTCTGGTTCTGGTTCTGGTTTTTCAAATTTTTCCAGGTGCCGTTTGGCTCTTGAGGCGTACTTTTCAACCACGGCCCTTGCCTAGGTGCCTGGTGAAATATTTCCCACTGCTTTGCTTCTGTCATCCATCCATCCACTGGGAAACCACTGCAAGGTTTCCTCCGCCAAAATGGCAGGGTAAACCGTTTTTGTGCGGTGAACTTCCTTCTGGGCCTCCCTTTTTTTTTCCCCATACGTATCACATGACCGCCGCGAGAAGAGAGACGGGATCCGATCCCGCATCTATTGATCCGAAAGGGTGCTCGCAACTTGCGCATACCGGAAGCTGAGTATGTGCCCTCACTACGGTGGTTCCTGGCTACAGTTTTCTTTGTCGCTACTTACTTTTCTGGCTCATTGTCACTCTGGCTATTCTACAGCAAGTACTGAATTTAGACTAAACACAATGAGAAATTAAATACAACTCGTCATTGAGGTGCTGTAATTTTATATCCAAATATGCAATGGCCTGATAGATGTTGATTGCTTCCCAGACTCCCTTTGCGGCCCTTCCCTGGCTTTCGTCTAATGATCTTGACACTCCGTCCCACCGGCCCCACCGACCCACCTCATCCCGCCTCTGTGTCGTTTCCCATGCGTATCGTCCCCCATACGTATAGAAGCGATGGGGCCTCACGGAGCCCCTCCCATTCCCATAAGAACCTCGCACACCACAGATGCATACATCCTCAGTCACATAAACGGGAGCCACACAGAGAGAGTGCAAACCAATTCGTCCCCAGGGAAACCAGACTAACCCATATGGCTCTCCAATGGAATACAATTGCTGCAGGGGGAGACGCTATTTACAGTTGATGTAAACGTCAATCACCGCCTGAAGTAGCCACCACGGCCCAAGTGCCGTACACTATAGCACCTGCCCAACCTGCTATCTGCCGAGCGTTGCAGACCGCTAGGTGCACTGCATGGCTCTTGCTGCACCTCCCCAGAATTGCCATGCTCACTGTCGGCTTGCACACACACACATCCCATGCACCTACGTAATGTATGTGTATCATAATGTATGTAGGGCATGTACGGGGCAGATGTGCCGGCAGGCAGGGAGCGCATATGGAGAGCTTACCAGGCAGGTGTTTCGTCTTATCTGTGGTTAGCTCGGGAAGATCCATAAAAGATGAACAGGGGAGAGCAGCAGCGCATAAGTTGTTTGCAATCACATCGGTTATCATTAGACACGGTATATTCTCATAGATACACACGGTACACATACCGTAGACACACTACGAGTTCGTTTATAGAGAAACCCAAGGAGGCGACTGGCCAAAAAGCTGCACTGTTGTAGTGCGAGGATCCTGTCTGTTATCACTACTCCAGTCATTACATTGATGCCTCTACCAGTTTCACCGCCCGTTTCCCCGCATCATGCCGCGCTGCAAAGTGGGTCAGAACGCCAACAAGCAGGAGCAACCTCTCCTGTTATCGAAGAAACACACGATGCTGCCACCGACCCCACCGACGAAGAATTACCCCAGGATAGCGACGCTGACACCACAGCACCACCCGCAAGCCGGCGAAACCGTGGCCTAGTAAGGTTCAGCGTGCGCTCGAACCTTCTTGCTGCTAATACACCCACCACAAGAAGCCCACCGGTTTCCACAACGAGAAATCTCGCGGAGACTTCGAGACTGTCACGCCTCGTTGACAATCTCATCATCACGGGCCTGGGGGGCAATGACAATGCCGGAGAGACAAATGCTGGGGTCGATGACGATTCATCAGAGCTACATGCCCCACTGACATTTCTCGAAAGCAGGCGCTCGGAGAGGAGCAGGGCCGCAGATGCCGCGCAGAGACGATCAAACAGGCACGCATATGTGATCACCAACGATGACGACACGTCTCAAGGTGGAAACGCCCGCTGGCAGAGCTTGACACAAACTGCCATGAGCACATTACATGAGCCCCGTTGGAGAGTAGTGCGAGCACCTTACCCTTCCAGTTCGCTCTCAGAAGGAATCATGAGACCACCAACCGCTGTGGAGAGGGAAGAAGAATTCAATACAGGAGTTGGTGAGAATTTGTCCCAACAACGCCAAACTGCACATTCCTCTGCACCTAACGAAGAGGATGCGAATGCGTCCTCGTCCGTGCGGCTCCTCAACACCATCTTTAAGCACCATGTTAATCATAAGCTTCCGTGCGCTACAAAATACAAAGCCATGGCGAGAAAACTCGACGAGTTCCTTGCACAGAGAAGGAGAAACGGCATCTTGTATGACGCCCAGACATCAGCAGGTACTGTAGCACCAAATGACAAACCTCAGCACACAGCCAAACGTAAGCTTGAGTTGGATCTGGAGGAAGAGGAGAGGATATCTCTGTCTTTGAACGAACAGCCTGATGATACCCATTCTTTCAGGATCACCAGGATACCGGAAAGCAGTTACTTGAAGGCAGGGATGATCTTCCGCAGCCATGGGAGGTCGAAGTCTCATGTCTCCACCCTGGAGGTGAAGTTCACCGAAGTGTCCTATAATGACGGTGTATGCAATGGCTCTATATCACTCAGCAGCTTCTTGGCAGAGGGAGCTGCCTTGCAGGAGCCTTTACAGTTCAGGGGCAGGATGGTTGATTTCGAGCATGAGGATTTGAGGTTTGATGACGAGATGTTGGATGCATCGCAGATATTCCTGTATATGAACGAGGAGTTCCACAACCAAGAATCCGATGCAGACCAAAGACGGCGGTCTTTCGCATCATATAATGGAGAGAGCGCATCCACATTAGAGTTGCCTCCGTTTTCGCGCCATCTAAGAACGATGACTGCAGACAGGCACGGAAGGAGCTTGTACCGCAGAAATAGGCGCAACATTGGGTCTCACTATCGCGATCTGCGTCATTATCTGTCCCCTCCAAATGTTCTCCTTTTCAAGACTCTGAGCACATGGATGGCCCTCCCACCGTTCAACAAGCTGGTGGGTGTCAATGGCTGGGAGAAAATCCTTGTGTGCCCAAGCTGCATTGTCAAGCTCCAGAAGAACTTCATTCTCATGAAATGGGAAGTGGATTTGGACGGTGTAGTTCAAGGGAGATCCGACGAAAATGCACCCGGAAACTTTCGCAGACCGGGATTGCGTTCGCAGAATCCCTTTTCACCGGTTTCCCCACGTGACAGTGAAGACAGTAGCGACCCTTCAGAATCGGAGATGTATGATCCGGATGGGAACTTTGTCTTTTATGATATTGAGGGCATCCACAGTTCCAACGCCAACAACTCCTGCCAGGAGAACAAACGCTCTACTCTCAAACTACTTGTATCGATGAACCGTCTTACCGGTGAATTGTTCATGATTCCAGGAAATCTTGAAGAGGATGACGCAGTGATTGAGGCCACCATCTTTGGGTCGTCTATGAGTTTTACTTTACTCAACTGGCTTCTCAACAAGTACAAGACTAACGCACATAAAGATTCCATCTCCCCTGCCCTCTCAAGCAACCAACGTAGTTCGTTTGATGTTGCCGATATGGGAACCTCTCCTGCTGGATCACCTCCACCCAACAACATCACCTCTCCTGTCTGCTACTCCTTCATGTTGATATCACTGTTGATGCGGCCTAAGCTTTTATTGGGACTTGATAACGACCAGGACAGGGAAATGGCATCTTATGCCAAAAATGGTGGAAACAGACGTAGGAGGTCTCTCAGGTGGAACAGATCAGAAACAATGACAAGATCACCTCTTGTTCCCCTCTCGGCTCGCTCCTCTTCTTGGTCCAAAGTATCAAAGTCCAATAAGAAGCAGAAGTCAAGTCCAGGCAAAGTGCGCAACGTGCCACCAAGAACAGCATCGGCCTCCCGGAGTAGTGGAGATGGTGTGAAACAAGAGCAAGCAGAGCACGACTATTGGTCAGAGCGTTCAGAAGTGATCTCACAGCTGATGGCGTATTTCGATGAAAACACATACGACTATGACGATTCACGTGTGATTCGCTTCAGTCCAACATTAAGTGGTGGAGTCACTGCAAATCCAATATTGAGTTCTTCCACTGCAGGCGACAAAACTGACACCACAGGGTTGAGGATCAGAAGGAACTCGCAATCATCAGACTCTGAAGAGAGTGGTGCAGCCATACCGTCACGGTCGAGTCGTTCTGGCCTTTTTGGGTGCTATTCTTACGGATACAGTTAGACACTGAGTGCCTCTAGTATGCTTGAGGCGGATGATTCTTTTAACTGGTTTTTTTCTAATTGTTTCACGGACAATCACTCTGGCGTGTTTTTTTTTCAACACATTATTTCAGCTCAGCATATTTTGGGATTGGTTACTGGGTTTTAACGTTTTCTTCATTATTCACGAACATTTAGGCACATATATCTTTTTAAACGACAGGCAAAGTTTCATATACACTGATTAGGAACACGATTAATCCAATAGAGGCAATTCTTTTTATGTACAAGACGACTTTCGAAAGTCCATCATAGGTTCCAGGAGCAGGATCATTGCCTCACCATATTCCGCCATTCATGCCGTCCTTCTTTCTCTGTGCGGTCTTGAGCAAAGGGTTAGTACTATCCATTGGGAGCAAGAATCACACCTATAACTTCCAACTTACCCATTCTTTCTTGCATTCGCGATATGCCCTGAAGTATTCCACGCACACCTCCCTATAGTCGTGATCGTGAGCCTCCATACACCTCACTGCCATCCTAGAGGACTCAGCACACGGATCGTAGTATTTCGATGGTGCCTTTCTATTGATTCAGATGTGCGTTAGTAGACACAAATCTCCAAAGGTGAACATTCCAACAATAACATACATTATAAACTGATCTTTGTGCACACGTTCAGTCGGTTTATCTGGAAAATACTTAAACTCCTCCTTTTGCTTTCCCTGTGGAGCAAAATCCACCTTCTTCTCCTCGGTTGTCACCTCAGTGCCCGCAGTTGTCCTTTCCTCAGAGCTCATGGCACATTCAAAATACGTCAAGTGTAGTCTGACTCTCACTACCATCTGATCCCCTTTTATCTACCACCCCCTCATATACTTCTCTCAGGATGAGCATGGAAACATGGAGTGCTTCCCCTACAGCATCTCGGGCACTGTCCCCTGGTCTCTTCATGCAGGTGAGGTGGGCGATGAGGGAGTGCGATGAGCGATGAGCATGATGAGGATTGAATTTTTTGAGTGAAATATATCTTTGATCACGATAAGCGAATGGGTGGTTAGGTAGAGTGAGAGTCAGCTTTTGAAAGACACAATAGTGAAGTGTTATGAAGATGTCGGCAGATCTGGAAGGCGTGATTTGCCAGAGATGCCATACAGAGGCAGCAGTGCTGGTATCCAGGAAGGAAAAGTTCTGCAAGAGATGTTTCATCAGATTCATACGAGGCAAGCAGCGCAAGCAGATGATGGACGATTCGTTCAAAGTGAAATACGGCAAGAATGCGGATGATATAGTGAGGGTGCTATTGCCGTTGTCCCTGGGCAGGTCGTCACTGGTGTTACTGGATGTGATCGTGTCGCTGCTGAAGGAGCACACTGAGATGCACAGAGGCAGACAGGGGTTTGAGCTGGTGGTAGTAGTAGTCGATGCATTTGAAGAGCCCTCGGACAGGAGCATACTTTCACACTTGGAAGATATCAGAAGGTGGTATGCTTTGGAACAGAGTCCACCAAGTGTGACATTAAAAATGATAGATGCCAACACGTTTGTACCTGAGGCTGATAGTCTCAACGAGATTCTACTTCGTGCGGATTTCACTGCAGACGGCAAGGCCGTTTCTGATCTCATATCTACCAGCAAGTTGACATTGAGTGAACTTTTGAACAGAGTACCGAATAAATCATCAAGAGAAGATCTCATGCAGATCGTGGTGCGTCAACTGATACTGAACAGCGCAGTAGAGGAACGGTGCGGAACAGTTCTGTTTGGGCATTCCATGTCCACTCTGGCGAGACAGATGATTTCACTCACTATTAGGGGGAGGGGTTCCCAGATTGGCGAAGAGATGACTGACGGTATGTTTGTCCACAAAGGTGTACCGCTCCATGTGATACATCCCTTGAGAGAGGTATTGCAGTCTGAGATTGACCACTATGCAGCCCTGAGCGGAGTGGATCAATTCCAGAAAGCACAGAGTGGGAACGTGAAGAAGAGTACAAAGAACATGACCATTGGCGAGATCACCTCCTCCTACTTTGAATCAGTTGAACCGGAATACCCAGAAGTGGTTTCAACTGTCGTTAAAATTGGTGGGAAAATGCAGGCACCTCCAGTTTCCTCCCATGTTGAAGAATGTGGGATCTGTGGCTCAAAGGTTTATAACACCCCCGACAGCTGGCTCCGGTCTATCACAGTGAACTCACCGGCCCCATCACAAGTGGCCACTCAAACCGCTCCAGATCGCACCACCGAGCAGGAAACGTCCACCAAGCAACATACCATTCATGAAAACGGAAAATTCCCTCTCTGCTACGGATGCATAGTGACCATGGGTGGTGTATCCCAGCAAGGGCTCCTATGGCCCAAGAGGGACTCCAAGGAGGAGATCCTCAATGAGTATACGCTCTAACACCCCACAAGACTACGCCACGAACTGAAATGAAAGCTCGCATATATATATGTATTTACGAATATAAATCACGTAATTAATGCTCAGTTTCGAAACCACACTAAATTGTAGTATATTATTTTAAAAGAGCCTCATTCTCTCACCCTCATATCTCACATCCTTTCCCCATGTTTAGTGTATCTCCCATTACGCATGCACGCAGACGTAGGGCCGAGCTTCAGCATACAGGACTGGAGATGTGATACGATATCGGAGGAGAGTAACATAATATGTATATATATAGATAGATAAATACGGACATATCCTGATATAATACTCAATTGGCCACACTTTGGACACACAGCATGGAGCGGTATCCCGTGGAGTTCACTTCTCTACCGGCACCGTTGGTGGTGGTGCAGGGCCTCGGCAAGGATGGGCTCCCTCCCGTTCAAAGAATCACCAAAGATACTGGTAGTGCCGCGGAAAAAGGGGTATACCAAGAGGATGAATGTTTGTCAATTCCACCGCTGGAGTCAGATGAGAATCCTTTGGGTAGGTATGTTCGAGAGGAAGGTGAAAGGGTGTTGAGAAGCCAACCACCAGTGCAGGCAGCTGCGGGGCTCGAACTGGTGTCGTTGTTGAAACAGTACGATAGGAAAGACTCGCCCTGGGATGCACCTTCCAATTCTTCCCCCACATTGACCACGACATCTGGAGCACAGATTCACACAACATTTGCATTTCGTTTTGTTGATGATACTTTCAAGCTGCTGCCATTAAAATCACCACCTGCCAGGTCTTACAGTGACACTGTACGCAACAGCAATGATCAAGAGGGCCAAACATCAGAGTCTACGAGCGGGACAGACAGCCCAGTGAGTGTCAATGCTACACAGACAACTGCTTCGGCTTCAACACAAACACGCGGTTCTCCCATATCACCGTTCAACAACTCTTCATCGATGTACCCTGACGGCATCCTATCGCCTGCTTGGGTCCAAAAGTACAGAGAGCTAGTGCCAGCAGTTTTCATCAGCGTCCACGAACTAGACGGCGATCTCACTGATCCCGAAGAGGTAAAAAAGGCAGATACACAGCTTGCCGAAGAGCTCATGAAGATACGACGTCAAATGACAGCAAGGGGGATCAAGTTCATTGCCGCAGTTGTCTGTTCAAGATCGATCTTACTCAACCCTGATCTTGTGGACAGAGTAGAAGTTATTAGAAAGTACACAGACCTTCCTGCGAGAACGGGACTCTTGTTTTTGCCAGCGGGAACACAACGGGAAGTTGAGACCTTTGTGATGGCTATTATGCAACTGGTCCGGCCAGCGGAACTGGAGTTCTACGGTAACATGGAGAAGAAGGTGCGCAAGAAGCACTCTAGGGGAGTTCCATTAAACAGGCGAGAGATCACAGGTGATAGTCATTTTGCCACGTACAATCCTCTTCTCTGGGACATTCGCCATGCCTTGAAGCTTGGCTATCTGGATGAGTTGAGAGGCTTGCCTGAGACTGCAGTGAAGATGTGGGAGCATTCATACGAACAGTTGATTGAGGTCAGTAAGGGATTACCCACAGATCATAGGCGTTGGATCGAAACCAGATTCCTGCTTGACTTCAGTGGGTTCCATCTTATTAGACTCTACTTTCGTCTGGGTCATCCTTCGATGGCATACCGTAAGTTCGACATTCATCTTCAAAACGTTCTGGCGACCTTGAGAGGACATAACCTATCGTTGGAATCATACTCAGTCATTGGGTGGATTGCACTGCAGCTCACGTGGTTCGCGGAGCTGTTGGAGCTAGTCCCAACATCAGTTGTTTCTACTGAAAAGCCCCTGTTGCCGTTCCCCGTCAAAGATGGCATTGCTGCACAGTTGCCGATGCCCAATTGCGGTTATATTTACCTTCAAGCTGCTTCTCTGGTCAGACGGCGGAAGGCTGCAGCCGTCACAGCACTAGCTCTCCCACCTGAGGAACAACTGCTTCATGATCCTTATATGTCTCTAACGAGCGATCGAGAGAAGGAGTTCAATTATTCAGAAGTATGTATCTCCTTATTGGAGAGAGCACTTGAGTCCTTTTGCAGGGCCAAGAAGGCCAAGTTCAGCAGAGCTGAATCGTACGTATACTTCCAGTTGGGCGAAGAGTACTTCAACCTGAAGAACTATGGCATGTCCGCCAACAACTACATAGTCGCATTATCCATTCTTCGCAATGAGAAATGGTACTTTCTGCTCTCCATTGCGCTATTTAGACTATACCAATGCTCCCTACAGTTTGAAAACTACAACGACGCAGCCTTGCGTTTGCTGCAATTGTGTTCCATCAGTCGACAAAGCCTTAACCCTGTGATCCTCACATCCAAGGAGATCAACTACATGCATCAGTTCCCTGAAGATAAAGAGACGAACATTACTTTCAAATCGGACACGCAATCGCTCATATTCTCTGGATCAATTCTCTTCCGACGGCCAAAGGGAACTTTATCAGAGTCATGTGACTTACAGTTCACTCTGAAGTGTGAAATGAACGATATCATACCTTCCTTGGTGGTTCCTTCTGTTTCAATCGAGTTTGATAATAAGCATATGCCTGTTCTGATCCTTGAGCATGATGAGTCTCTTCCCGAAAATGCTCTGAATATCTTCACACCCGAGGATATCAGCACCAGAGATGCTGCTGAAGGAGGCGCCTTGGTTGTAAAGGCACCTCTTCGATTTGTTGGTGGCCAAGAGAGAATATTCCGTATCTCTCTGACGCCCGCCAAGATCGGCAAGTATACTTGTACCGGAGCCACTCTGAATGTTGATTGTGGTAGGTTCAACTTTGAGCACTATATATCCATGAGGTGTGGACAATGGAGGGCCAACTACATGTGGTATTCGACTGGTAAGAGTGGCAACATATACCAGATAGTCATTGCCGCTGATGATCCTCGAATGATTGAAATTCTACCACGCAAACCCTCTACCAGCATCATGCATTCTAAAGAGCCTTGCGCATACTATGGAGAGTCTTTCCCAGTGGACCTAGAAGTTGTCAACGAGGATGTCGAGTCCGTGACGTTGAAGATGATGCCAAGTATAAAAACAGACAAAGGCGAGGTTGTAAGCTATACCTGGCAAGAGCAAACCGATGGTACACTAGACGATGTTTCAACGAGTGAGGGGGCAATGTCACTCGTGGATATTGCACCCCAGACTAAGAGGAGGGTGAGACTGATACTGAATGTTCCGCAGCACATCACCAAAGCAACGGTTGACTCGTCAGGAGAGATATCTGATGGTAAGGCAGCGGACGGTAAGTTCTCCTCTTTGCAGATGCAATTGAAGACGCTGTACCTGGTCGCCTCCGAACCCGATGCTCCGTTTGAAGAAGTGTCCAGCATGGAGATTCCGGTGAAGGAGATATTTGGTGTTCAGTTTAACGTGCTTAGTTCCCTGTGGAGAAGCGGTGTCCCTTCTATACTTTTACCCAGTGGCAATGAGCCGACGAAAGCAGTGCTGCCTGTGACAACACGCTTATGGTGCGTGAAGACCACCATAACTTTGGCTGCCATCGAGGAGGTTGAGCTGGTTTCTGCTAGGTTGCAAGTTTTTACAGCAATGGAGGGTGCAAGTTGCTTGGTGTCGCAGGGGGATGTAGGCGAATCCCTGAATAAACGGCTTAGCCCGAGCGAGAAAGAAGAAAATCAGGACAGCAGCATCGATTTGGAATATTACATCACTTCGAGTTTCGAAGATGGAGTTATTAGGAGAAGCATACCTCTGGAATGTAACGTGGTGTGTCGTTGGAAGAGGTTAATCGCAAGAGAGACCATTGGAGAGCCGGATGAAATCGTCAACGAATCTGCCTCTGCATCTTGGAAACTGACTTTGCCTCAGTCTAATCCAAGGGTATTGGTTGACGTAGTTGCTGCACCATCGAGTGTAGAGCAAGAAGAAGGGCCTAAGCCGGTGTGGCTAAGCTACATAATTGAAAATCCAACATCGAGGATTTTCCAGTTCGCCACCTCACTAGGACAAAGTGAAGAGGTGAATGTGCATGGAGTGAAAAACCAAACCTTTGCAGTGCTACCCTTCATGCGGCAAGAAGTGATGTTCATCGCTGAACCGGCCAGGGAAGGATGGGTAAAACTTCCGGAGTTTAAGGTATACGACGTGAACTACAAGCTCTACCTGCCAACGGTTGCGGCTAGCCCCTCGGTGCAGACAGGAACCGATGGGTCGCTGTATCTGTTGGGATAGATGGAAGATAGACTGCAGCCTGGCTGGCTGTTCATTGACAACTCCGGGCCTGCCCGCTCCAATTCAAGAGCTGGCCACCACAATCGTTCAAATAGTTTAGACTGTTGTATATAAATATCACCCAATGCATAACAAACTAGATGTCTTTCTGAACACTTGTCGGGGATTGCTCAATAGTTGGCTATAAAGTTGCCAGTTGTAAAACCAATGGGTGCAGACCTACATTAGCACCGCAGGAATGACATCATCCATATGCGAGTTTCTCGTGTATGCCCTGTTTGAGATTGCCAAGTTAGGAGCGCGTTCAAAGCGGCTGTATCATATCTGCTCCTTTTCAGACTGTGGGCAACTATAGTGCTCTCTCTTATCAGGTGTGCATCGGCATCAGATACATCAGGTTCGCCGATCTATTAAGGCGCGAATGTAGGGATCTACATCCCCTACATTCCGGTTCTTTCTTTGGCCGGTGGTGCTTTACATGCAAGTATTCCGGAGAATACGGAGAGTACGGAGACTGTTGAGCCGGAAGGGATAATAGATACAGGGCGGATGGATATAATCCAGTGGGCTAAGCCAAAACCAGAGGTGAGTGCATGTATGTATGTGGAGCCTGCAATAGGGTTTACGTCCCCCATGGGGGGCGAGAATCCCTTGCACGATGAATTCCGAGGTGCTTGGAGGTGTACATTTGTGTCCAACAGGCGGGAGTAGAAACGGAGAAAGGGAGATTAGGACGAGATCATGGTCTGTATGGCCTTAGCCTCGAGGAAAGCAGTAGGGTCTAGACAAAACGCGAGTTGAGCAGTCACCAGTGGCATAATCTCCGCTGGCGTACAAGATGCGGAAAGGAGAGGCTATAAGGTTTTAGAGGTGAATTGACGCACACCAAGAGGAGTAGTTGCGACATGTTTCTCGGATGCACCCCAAATTTAAAAATGCAACATGGACAGCCAGGTGATGCTTCCTCGTACCATGTTTAACCGAGACCTAACCGACGGGCCAACACGTCCAAAGGCGTGTGGGTTGTCATATCCTTCAACCATGTGTCTTGATGCTTTTCAACAATTGCACTCTGCCCGTCACGGTTGCTCCTTTTCCTTGGGTTTGCTGCGCGCGATTTCACGGTGTTGGCCAAAAGGACGACACGACATGCAACCCTAAAACGGAATCACCGCATTATCCAGAGGTATTTGTTATGCACAAAATATGTCATATCGGTGGACTGGGTCCTACATGTACGTGAGGCTCATAAGCACGGTGATGTAATGGCTCCAGCAACAGAGAGCTAAAGGACCAAAGTGCAGCCCTTGGGTGCGGGTGGATCACAGACCGTCTGCGTAAATCACCTACTGGCTAGCACTAGCGGAGCAACAGCCGGTAAGTAGAGGCAACCTGCGCTGCGTCTGCACCGCCTGCTCATCTGCCATCTGCACCCTCTTTGTTGTGCGTGTCTGCCTGAATATTTGTCACCTCAAGGGCAAATTGGGGTGTGGTGGTGGATGGGATTTGCTCGGCGCACTAGCTTGCGGCCCCTCCGTGTCGTGTGTCTTTTGCTAAGAGCTGTTGCGCTGGGATTTCACTCAGGGACAGCCACTCTTGCAGAGAGGCACGCCAGGTCAAGTTGTCTTTTTTGGATTCTTGATACCCCGTTTATAAAACCCGCACTGTCAATTGTAGTTTTGTCTTTTTGCATTCTACTCGTTAAATTGATATCGTTTTTGGCTGGTTGATGTTCGCCTCTTCTCGCCATTTCCTTAGTACCCCGACTAAACTTTTCATCTCGCCAGCATTTACACCAAGCCGGTCTCTGTTCCGTAGCGCATACACAACCATGTCCGAAGTTGCCATTGAGAGAATTACACCAGGTAAGTTAGTTCTGATTGATTGCGCAAGCTGGCCTGCATGTTCTTGTTGTTCTTCTGTTTGAACAGATAATCCAGAGTCAGGTGCGAACGACCTATTCATGGGATCACTGTGTAGCAGTTCGCAAGCATTATTATCTACTCTATTTTTTCTCAATTGCACAATGATGCTAACACGCTCTTACAGGTGACGGAAAGACCTTCCCAAAGCCAGGTGACAGCGTGACCATCCACTACGATGGTACTTTGGAGAACGGCAAGAAGTTTGACTCCTCCAGAGATCGTGGTAAGCCCTTCCAGACCTACATCGGTGTCGGTCAGGTCATCAAGGGCTGGGACCAGGCCATTCCAAAGCTTTCTCTTGGAGAGAAGGCCAGACTCACCATCCCAGGCCCTCTTGCTTACGGTGACCGTGGCTTCCCAGGTCTGATCCCACCAAACGCCACTTTGATCTTCGAGGTTGAGCTGTTGGGTATCAACAAATAAGCTAATTTTATAGAGTGTGTGGGTGTGGATTGAGGATTGCAATAGCTCATTGCTCTGTGTTATTATATGTACTAGCTTTATTACTATCGTTGCTTTGCAACCTTCTATACTTCGAATTGATCTTTTTTTTTTGCTGCTAATGTTCTTATTATTTGAAACTCCTGTCGTTGGATGCTTCGCAGCATCTCTTACCTTACAGCGTGTCTGGGTCATAGTGAGATTAATGTTGCAGCCAGCGTCATGGATTGACCCATATTTTTCTCCACTGTTCAGGAACAGTTGTGTTAAATAAATCAAATACAGGAATTACACTAAGCTCATGGTGCAATTTACATGCTCATTTCATTAAACTGGAATGCGATTCCATCTATATAATTGCGTTTCATTTGTTTCTGGTACTCCTCCTAGAAGCAACAGTACTGCTTCGCCCTCCACGCGTTCTTCCGCCTTTTGGTCGGCTGCTTGCAGGCACCTCAGTGGGAGGAGCCGCAGGTGCACGAGTACGACGGGTCTTGGGCTCCAGAGCGATATCCTCTGTTTCCCTCGTGTTCGTTGATCTTGTCTTCCTGCCAGCAGTGGACACTTTCCGTAATTTTTGAGGCTGCTGTGTGGTGCTTTGAGACCGCGTGCGCTTCGACCTTCTCTTTTCTTCGACTTCGTGCTCCTCCTCCAGCTCCTCCTCTTCCTCCTCTTCTTCTTCATCCTCTTCCTCTTCTTCATCCCCTCTCTCCTCGTCACCTTCCTCATCTTCTTCAACTGCCTGCTCAGTCGTTCCCTCACTCTCACCTGTCTTTTGTTTCTGCCCATTCTCCTCTTCTTCTCTTTCCTCCTGCTCTTCCTCTTCTTCCTCCTCTTCCTCTTCCTCCTCCTCCTCTTGTTCCTCTTCATCTTCATCCCCTTCTTCATTGTCGCTCTTTCCTCCTGCTTCTTCATCCTTCGCAGGTGATTCAGAGTCAGCATTCTTGTTCTTATTAATTTCAGCGTCTGATTTCACATCTGCACTGGCATCTCGCCGACCGTGCGCACGCGTACCGATGGTCTCTGTTCTAGTATAGGGTTGCGCCTCCATATGCTCATCCCTGTCTTTTGAATTTTCTCCCTTCACTCTACTTCTAGACCTCCTCCTCGTCCGACTACCTACACCATCGCCCTCTGCTGTTTCTTCGGTACCGCTTCGTACTTCTTCACCATGATCATGACTCTCTTCTTTCTCTCCCTTGCCTTTAGCGAATTTCACTCCCCCAACAGCAGCTCGGGAGAATCTCGATGCTCGTGCTGCCGCTCTGGTGTGACTTCTGGTGTGATGCTGTTCTTCCTCAACCTGTTCATCTTCTGAATTTTCTTCCTTTCCTCCTACTGTTTGGTCTGTTTCATCTTCATTCTCTTTCCCTTCCTTCTGTTCATCGTCTCCATCATCACCAGCCTTTTGTTCCGAGTATTCATTTGACTCTTCAGACACGTCATTTCCCTCTCCATCCTCATCTTGCTTGTTCAGGTCTTCTTTATCCTCATCCTCCTCCTCTTCATCACTTGACTGTTCCAACTCTCCTAGTCCCTCTATATCATATAGACTTCCCAGCCTCTCCCACACATCGTTTGCTTCAAACGGCTGAACCTCGCTGCTGTCTTCCGTATTCAGAGCCTTCAATATCTCTTGTAAACGTGCATCCTTATTTTCACCAATGGGCTTGAAGTAGCAAATTGCTTTCAACAGCTTGAGTTCGTCCTCTTTGGCCCAACTCCGCATTATCGTTATGTATGTGTGTATGTATGACAAGGGAGCTTCAATCTCAATGATACATGCACAGTCGGTAAAGTAAATACATGGACCAAATTGAAATGCCAATGATCCTCAATTACAGCGAAATAAAGTTCATGACACTACCTTCAGAGCATTTATTTCAATCTCGAAAAGTTTCACTCCAACTTAATCCCAGTCCGTTGTTGTGATAACAGGGTCGTGCAGGAGCCGTGAAATCGTCAAGCTTCGCTAAACGCTTCCTCGCCAGGGCTGCCGAACCATTTTTCACGCCTGGAAAAATGGTGAGCTTGACAGGCATATGGCGATGATGTAGACTTGACTAGCGCTACAAGTCCAGCCTCAACTCACCACAGAAGAGGACTTACTATTATTAGGTATAGGTTTGTCTATCCCTATCTATTTTGTTTTGTTGGATAAAGACGTTGATCCAAGATGCCGAAGAAATCGGTTCTGTTGAAGTCTCTTATGAGAGGAGTAAGTATTGGGTCGTTGCATAGAACCGGGAAGCCTTTCAGTTATCTTACAGATCTGAGTCTGGGAGATTGATCTATGGATGCTATCAGCTAGTACATGTTTGCGATCAATTTGCATTTCTTGACGTCTTATTAGATATGGTTCCTGAATCCCTCCACTATTAGCTACTAACAGTTTCTTTTCTAATAGCGCGTCCGCGCATCCTGGAATAAGTACAACTTGTTCAACCTCTACAAGAAGCCAGAAGTGAAGTATAATGGTATGACACTTTACCAGCAGAAATGGCGTTCCAAGTCGGAGACCCGGTCCTACCACGGTGAGCACCTGACAGAAGGAAGGTGGCAGGCTGCCTTCACCTCCAAGCTTGATGGTGTTGCTCAGCTGGATGCCTCCTTGAGAGGAGAATCCCCAGAGACACCTATTGCCCTTCAGACATATGCCAGCTTGGAGAAGCGTTTGGATTTTGCTCTGTTCAGAGCCATGTTTGCCTCTTCTATAAGGCAAGCCAGACAGTTCATTTTGCATGGTAATGTTCAGGTGAACGGTGTGGTGATGAAACACCCCGGATTCCCTCTCAAAGCCGGTGATGTGTTTGCAGTTGAGCCGGAGAAGGTGTTGAGCGCACTTGGTAGGAAGAAGCCCAGTCTCAAGGAGAGTTACGAGGTGGATGAGATACAGATCTCCAAGTGGAATAAGTATGTCAAGGAAGCACAGGCCAATCCCTACGAGATGTGGCAAAAGCAGCAGAACAAACGTCAGTTGCAGCAGGGTACCCACACTACTCAGTATGATCAGGAATACTTGCGCAATGATGAGTTTTCAAAGAACAAGATACAGCAGATTAATGACAACAACATGAAAGCGATGCTGAAGAAGCAGAGGGAGACCTCGAGATACACAGTATTGAGGGATATTGCCGCATTGGTGCGTGCGGCTCCAGCTGGAGATGTGACTCTGGATATTTTTGCCAACCAGTTCGGCGATGCACTGATGGAGAAGTGCTACCAGGTTTACAACCAGCTGGGTGGTTCCCATAAGCTCTTCGATAAGACTGCTGTTGCTGAAGACAAGCTGTTCGATGAGGTGAAGGCTTACCTGTCACGCAAGAAGGGTGACAAGGAGATTACTGCGTCCGAGTCAACCCAGTTCAAGAAGGTGAAGCAGCTTGTGTTAGAAATCAACACCCAATACTTGGAGAAGTTACGCCAGGATGCCGAGCTTGAGGCATTGGATGAATCCGCCACCAGCCTGCCATACAACGCCACCTGGGCTGACTCTCTGCGCAAACATGTGAAGCTTCCAGCATGGGAGGAGGTCGAAGAGAAGGGCGAGAAGGCTGCCAACGAGGTTGTTTCCGTCCATCTTCCATGGCAAAAGGGGATGTTTGGTAGACAGGATCCTAGCCAACCTTACTTTACCCCATGGCAGCCAAGGCCATTTTTGTCTCCATTTGCCATTCTCCCAAAGCACATTGAAATCTCGTTCGAGACTTGTCATGCTGTGTACCTGAGAGATCCAGTGGCACGCCCTGGTGAGAGTGAGGTGATATCTCCTTTCCCAACTGATGTTCACAAGAGGGCCTACATGTACTACGTGAGAAAGGGTATGTAAGACATAGGAGGAGGAGGAGACCAAAGGGAGAGAGAACTGCACCAAACACGAACAAGAATATTGCCAAGCAAATGTTTCGAGGTGTTTTACGCAGCTTTGAGATTGTTCAGAAACCTTTCATGTATATATATATATTCTGTACATAGTGGATGAAATAAACCCGCTACTCATATATCATAAGGAAGTCTCTGTACTCTGCCGCTGCCTGCCAAGTGAGCCTGCTGATTGAGCTTATCTAATCAACCTGCCTATCGACCTGCCTATCAACCTGCCTATCAACCTGCCTTGCAAACTTGTATCAGTATTTCTCTAAACTAAATTGCAACACCCATCAAAAGCAAACAGAATGGTTCGACGAGTTGACTGTTCAATATTTTCCAACCGCTCAAATCAAAGCATCCAACGTTCTCTTCTGTCCTCCTTCCCCTCGTACACTCACTCTCTCCGGCTCATCGCACACATTGGGCTCATTCCTCTTTTGCCTTACCTCATATACCAAACCGTTTTTCTCTACCGTTTACTCAGGCGGCTGCCGTGTGCCAACCGGATTAGCCGTTAGACACAATCCATCGGGCCAAGAATGACGACGATACGCATGCGGCACACCTCTTGCGTCTCTTGGCCCTGGCGCGTTGTGCCTAGGCTAATTTGCTTAAGGGGGAAAGAAATTATAGACCCCCTTGATTTGAGTTCGGAGTTTTTTTAAGGCAGTTTCCACATAACGGAAAGGGAGTCGATTTACCTGGTATTCATATATGAGAAGCTATACGCCCATGGCATTTGGTTATTTCTGTATGATATGACTTTTGCCGTTCGTTTGATTTAAGGAGTTTTATTTATTTGCATTTCCCATTGTACATCTTTAACTATAATAGACCTTTGCCACGCACAGTGTGAGAAAAGAAACTGGTGACGATATAACATAGACAAACAGACCGGTTTCTATACATAGTACACATATCGGCGACATCGCACCCCTTCGTCAGCATTTCTCTATCAAGTCACACACACACCTCTTTCGATATATACAAGGCGAGCCAACCTTCTGGCGTGCAACCGTTTTCTTTTCACCGGAGTAGGGTCTTTGCTACTCGCATTCTCAACACACAACCATATACACTTTTCAGCATTCAAAGATGGTTGAATCACCGTCAACTTCAAACCCTGCCACGGGCTCAGGAGCTCCAGTTTCTATTTTTGCTAAGTTGAAACATTACATTGCGGCAGCGCCGGAGGAACTCGGAGTGTACACCATCATAGCGGCACCCAAAGATGTGCACACCTTGACTGCCATGAGGATAGTGCGTTTGTTCTCATATGGTGGTGTTTCCATTGTTTTGGCTTACTATCTGAAGAACATTGGCATTGAGGAACAGTACATCGGCTACTTCATGACTACAATGTTTGCAGGTGACCTTGTGATATCTTTCGCATTGTCGTTGGTAGCCGACGGACTTGGAAGACGGAAGGTCATGGCATACAGCTCTGTCGTGATGATGCTAACAGCTATAGGGTTTCTGTTCGTAACCAACCCCTGGATCCTGCTGTTGTTTGGGTTTTTCGGTTTCATAACTGCCGGAGGTGGCGAGGTGGGCCCCTTCAGGGCCATCGAGTATTCTTCGATTGCAAACCTTGTCTCCACCAACGACCGCTCGGATTGTTACTCGTGGTATGTCTTCTTTGGGTTTTTTGCCTTTGCCTTTGGCTCCATCACAACAGGATCAGCTATACAATACATGCAGGATCATATGGGCTACACCAAGGTGATGGCTTGTCGGTTTGCCTTCTTCGACATGGCTGTCATGTCTTTTCTGCAGATGTTATTGGTCTTTCGGTTGACGGACAAGATTGAGATAGAACATGTTTCCCCCAAAGCTACAGAGGGCCAGTCTTCTGCTGCCCCCAATAGGAGACCAGACGAGGAGTCTGAAAGACTGCTCACCGAGAGCGATGAGGATGAGTTTGAGATATCAGAGATGGATGACCAGAGTGAGCAGGCGAAGCAGGCAGAGCCTGTGGAGGAGCCCAAACGTAGCAAGTGGCTCGGAAACATGCGGATGGAGTCGTTGTTGGTGATCTGGAAGATTTCCGCCTTCATGGGTATAGATGCATTTGCCAAGTCTCTGGTCACAGACGCCTGGGTATCATACTACCTGACTACAAAGTTCACCATTGAGCCAAGAGAGCTCGGCACAATCTTTTGGATTGCCAATATTCTCACTGCCTTCATGTCACTCTTTGGGACTTCGATCTGCAAGAGACGTGGACCAATTTACACCATGGTGGTGACTCATTTCCCTTGCTCGATCTTTGTGTTGCTTTTCCCACTGCCTAGGAGCCTAACATGGAGTATAATTTTGCTGTATTTGAGATCTGCATTCAAGTCAATGGACTTGGGCTCTAAGTCAGTTTTGGTCACCACAATTGCGACTCCAGAGGAGAGAACTGCAGCTATAGGTTGGAGTAACGTGGGCAGGACACTAGGACAGGGGCTTGCTCCTTCAGTTGTCGGAGTTCTCACCGGTGCGGGTGATCAATGGCTCACGTTCATTTTGAGTGCAGCCCTAAGAATATTCGTCTACGAGTTAGGCTTGGTAGTGAGTTTCTGGAGATACAGAAACAACGTTGAGAACACCAGGTAGTATGGCATCACCAGTAGGTGGTGAAGTTGTAGTGGGTTTGGCCCATTACAACCTATGTGTATTAAATATGAAACTTCACTATAGAGCAGTATCGAAATAAATTGTGCTATCTACGCTATATGCTATGGTCTTCATTCGTCTCTACGTTAAGCTGTCTCATCTCATCCTAGGGCTCTATGCGGGCAGTACACCGATGCCTAACGGCTCATCGGGTGCAGGCAATGGGGCTCACTCTATGTGATGATGTAATATATGAAAGTCCGTATGTAGTAGTCTCTTCTTTCATTATATGGCTTAACATGAAAGGTGAATTGCTTGCTCTGTTGGTTGAGAATACCTCCCTTTGTCAACCCATGTCTCGTTCATGCCACGCATAAGCCCAAGGACGGTGATAGAGTGTGGGAGGCAATCGGCACTGCTGCCTTTGCTTCTGCCTGCTTGCCGTTCTAGTGATTTGGCAAAGAGAGAGTTGGGATGGATCAAGCAAGAGTTACCACCCAGAAAATGGGTGAGAGCATGCCTTCTGCGGTCCAGGTTGTACCCCTTGCAATACATCTTGGGATCTCAGCCATTCGGCGAAGGACTAACGATCAGGTGTGAGCCTGGAGTGCTGATCCCGAGGAACGACACGGAGCAGTGGTGTGTTGAGCTTGCGGAAACGCTCAAACTCACTAGCTCATCATTATCGATAGTGGACATGTGTACGGGAACAGGTTGTATTGCACTTAGTCTAGCAGCTTCGCTCGGGTCGCAGGCAGAGCGTATCACCGGCTACGACATCAGCAGACAGGCAGTGGAACTCTCGGGGTTGAACCAACAAGAGAATAGCGAACTGGAAGGTGTTAGAGATTGCAAGGAGCTAGCATTTATCCATGGAGATGTATTTGATGCGAAGGGATTGGAAATCACTAACTGCGTGAAACAAAATACTATTGGTCTGTTGGTGTCGAATCCACCCTACATTCCAAGTGCAGAAATGCGTAGCGGCCCTGAGAGGTCGGTGAGGTTATATGAGCCAAGGCTTGCACTGGAAGGAGACGTGGAGTTCTACAGAGCTTTGGTGAAAAACATTTTGCTTCCCGCTGGGTTTGAGGGCTTTGTATTTGAAATCGGAAGCAAAGAGCAGGCCTCTTATACTTGGCGACTTTTGAGCGATTTATATGGCGAAGAGGGAGGCCACCGCTGGGAGGTAGGACTAGGAACTGAGATAGCTGGCCATCACAGAACAGTGTTGGGATGGATCAAAGATTCTCCATTGCAGGTATTACGAAGCATGTGCTCCTTGACCTTCCATACCAGTGAGAATTTATACTGATATACATGTATTCCTTCTATCTAGTGTTAAGAAACCATGAAACTTTTGAGTCTATATAGTCTAACTAGCATATTTATTTGAATGCCTCTCTGATCTCGTTCATTTTTCTCGTCAACCCATCCAACAAAGATGCGGTGTCTGATGGGCCCAAGAACCATTTTACGCCTTCATCTTTGAGACGAGAAATCACCTTAGGGTAGTTTTGGATTCCTCCAACACCAACTTCGATGCCTCTCGATCTACAAGCGTCGATGATTGTCTTGTAGCTCTTGATGTACAACTCGTTATCGAAATCACCAGGAATACCCATATCTGCTGTCAGATCGTTCGAGCCAATGAGAATCATATCGATACCCTTTACGGAGAGTATCTCCTCTATGTTCTCTATCGACTCCTTGGTCTCGATCATTGGGATCACTATCGTCTCTCTGTTGAGAAGGGCTGTGCTTTCGAGGTGTGGGACATTCTGAAACTCAAAATGGGCAAAGCCTGCTGCCGCTGACCTTGAGCCCAGGGGAGCGTACTTGGAGGCATCGATGACCCTCTTGACATCAGCAGCGTTGTTGATGTGTGGGACAATCACACCTTGGGCTCCGCCATCCAGGATCTTGGTGATGAAGGCTGCATCGTTACCGGGGACCCTGACGATGGGGGTAATGCCGAACCCAAGTGAGGTAACACAGAGATTATTGATGGTCTGAGTGTCCAAGGGAGAATGTTCAGCATCTATGAAAAGACCGTCATAGCCCGCAGTCTTTGCCAATGGCACAATGTCCATTGCCTGCGAGCCCTTTACAGTGAGGGTGCAGGTGACGATTCCCTGCTGGATCTTTCTGAACCAGCTGTTGGCTATAAGATGTTGAGACATTTTGCCAGTCACTAGATTTGGTGATGTTCATACATAGACATCTTCATCAGGTGTACTGGAACTACCCTCCTTTTTAGATAGTTCCTTAGGGAAGACTCATACCGTTCAGAAGCAAGCCCTCTTCCCCAGACTGCAAGACTGCAATTACCAGGCTCCCCACCTCCGAAGAGCCACACGACTTGGTCAACATCGGCATTTCATGAAATGTCTCCGCATTTGGTGGCTGATCATAGACGATTGGCTCTTCCCTTCCATTATACCTCCTCGCAGCCTCGGGCGGTTGCCCCGAAGCCAGAGATGCCTATACATCTTGCATTGCCCGCGGGAATGCACCGCCGATCGGTTATGCTGCTCCTGGCAAGGGGAGGCCGAGGCAGAAATGGGGTGCATTTTAGCTGCACCCAATCTGCATGGTAGGGATAAGGCGAAAACATACCAGCGGATGCTGAGTTCCGATATAGAGGTATGCCGTAGGGGAAGGGGTCCGAGTACATCCAACTGGTTTGTCGTTTATTGATGTTGACGTTGTCTTTCCTTATATATACAGCTATCCATCAGGAGGCTCTTCAAGTCTTGCATTGTAACTCAACAATCCCGTCCCAAACGTGCAGGAGATAAGCATTCCACTCTTTTAACGATACAATAACCATGACAGTCTCCGGCATAAAACTGGCTATCGGTAAGTTACTTCTGGGCTGATCTGACGGATCACCATAGTTGTGTGTTCGAGATCTTATCCTACTGCCAGCCTCCCCGACTAACACAATTTTAGACCGTGGAGGAACCTTCACCGATGTGCATGCCCAGGTGCCTGGCAGGGATGATATTGTTCTCAAGTTGCTCTCCGTGGATCCCGCCAACTACAAGGATGCTCCAACAGAGGGTGTAAGACGTGTCTTGGAGATCGTCCAGGGTGTAGAAATTCCCAAGGATGAAAAGATAGATCTCGCCTCCATCGAGGTTATCCGCATGGGTACTACAGTTGCTACCAATGCCCTGTTGGAGAGAAAAGGTGCCAAGCTCGCCCTCCTCACCACTAAGGGCTTCAAGGATGTTTTGGAGATTGGTAATCAGACCAGACCGAATATTTTTGATCTCACCGCCAGAAAGCTCAAGCAGCTGTATTCTACAGTTGTTGAGATCGACGAGCGTGTTACCCCAGCAAGCTACTCTGAGGGCGGAAAGAAGGATCCCATCGACATAAGCAGTGATCCGGCCCTGGTGCAAGGACTCACCGGCGACGTGATCCGTATTCTCAAGAAACCAGACGAAGTTGAACTGAAGCAGCAGTTGCAAGAACTCTGGGATGCTGGCTATCGCCATATCGCCCTCTCGCTGCTCCATGCATACTCCTACCCCATCCATGAGCAGTTCGTGGCCAAGGTGTGCCGTGATTTTGGGTTCCAGGTTTCGGTGTCCACCGAGCTCCAGCCAATGATCGGAATGGTCAACCGTACCTCCTCATCTGTTGCTAATGCATACCTGCTTCCCGTGATCCACGAGTACCTTGAAGGTTTCGCTTCTGGGTTCAAGGGTGGCCTAGCTGGTATAGGCACCAAGCTGCTTTTCATGCAGTCGAATGGTGGTCTCTGTACCTGGAACAAGTTCACTGGACTCAGAGCCATTCTGTCGGGTCCAGCAGGTGGTCTTGTTGGCTACGCACAGACCTGTCATGATACACGCAACTCCAGCACAAAGGCCACGCTGGGTTTTGATATGGGTGGAACCTCCACTGATGTCAGTCGTTATAGCGGCAAGCTCGAACACATTTTTGAGACGGTTGTCAGTGAAATCGCCCTTCAGACTCCACAGTTGGATATCTCTACCGTTGCAGCAGGAGGTGGTTCCATGCTCTTTTGGAGAAACGGTATGTTTGTCGTTGGCCCGGAATCTGCTGGTGCCCACCCCGGTCCAGCATGTTACAAGAAGGGTGGCCCTCTTACCATCACCGATGCCAACCTCTTCCTTGGCAGGCTCCTTCCAGAGTACTTTCCTAGTATTTTTGGACCAAATGAGAATGAGCCTCTTGATTTGAACGCCACCACTGTTCTTTTCAATGAGTTGGCAACACAGATCAATGCTGACAGAGCAGATGGTGTTAAGCTGAGCCCTGAGGAGATCGCTTCTGGTTTCCTGAAGATTGCAAACGAGGCCATGACTCGTCCCATCAGAAACTTGACTGAGGCAAGAGGATACAGTACCAGCGAGCACAACCTAGCCGTTTTTGGCGGCGCCGGTGGCCAGCACTGTTGCTCAGTCGCTAGGGTTCTTGGAATTTCACAGGTTGCGGTTCATAAGTACTCCTCGCTGCTGTCTGCCTATGGTATTGCCCTTGCTGATATCACTATCGAGAAGCAGACCCCAATGTCCTTTGTCTTTGACGACAGCACTTTGCCTGTGGTCAAAAGCAAGATTGCTGAGCTCCAGGCTGAGTGTCTGAAGGAACTCGATGCACAGCAGCTCAATGCTACGTCTACCACAGTAGAGCTATATCTCAACATGAGATACGTGGGCTCCGATACCCACCTCATGTTGCTGAAGCCAGAAGACTCATGGGACTTTGACCAGGCCTTCATCGCTAAGCATCAGCAGGAATTTGGATTTGTCTTAGACCGCGGTGTGATGGTTGAGGATGCACGTGTCAGGCTGATTGTTCACTCTGGTGGTGAGAAAGAAATCAACCCTTACTCTGAAATGGATCGCCTCGAACATAAGGGTTTGATCAAGGCCGCTCCAAATGCACAGAAGACCAAGAAGTCCTACTTTGAGAACTTTGGATGGATAGATACCCAGGTATTCGAGCTGCAGAGTCTGGCCTACGGTGTTATCATCGAAGGACCAGCCCTCATCATTGACAAGACCCAAACAATCCTTATCGAGCCAGGCTGTAAGGCTGCTGTCCTCTCTGAGCATATCCTCGTTCTCGTTGGGAAGGAGGAGAAGAAGGAGCTTTCGAACAAGGTGGTGGACCCAATCCAGCTCTCGGTGTTTGGTCATCGCTTCATGAGTATTGCCGAACAGATGGGACGTACCCTGCAAATGACCTCTATCTCAACAAACATCAAGGAGAGATTGGACTTCTCCTGTGCTCTCTTTGACCAGAATGGAGATTTGGTGGCCAATGCCCCTCATTTGCCTGGCCATCTTGGTGCTATGAGTTATGCTGTGAAGGCACAAGCTGAGCGCTGGCAGGGAAATATAAAGCCCGGTGATGTCTTTGTGTCCAACCACCCCATTGCTGGAGGTTCCCATTTGCCAGATATCACGGTGATCACTCCAGTTCTGAACAAGGATAACGAGATCATCTTCTGGACAGCCAGCAGAGGACACCATGCTGATATTGGTGGTATTGCTGCAGGTTCCATGCCTCCAGATTCTAAGGAGATCTGGCAAGAGGGTGCATCCATTATTACCCACAAACTGTGTTCCGAGGGTGTTTTCGACGAGGCTGGAGTCATCAAGATTTTGTACGACGAGCCTGCCAAGTACCCCGGCTGCAGTGGTACTCGTACCCTCTCCGACAACATTAGTGATCTGAAGGCCCAAGTGTCAGCTAACTTCAAAGGTATTCAGTTGATCACCAAGCTCATTGAGGAGTTTGGCATCGATGTCACTCAGCTCTATATGCAAGGAATTCAGAAAACCGCCGAGGCGTCAGTCAGAGACCTGTTGAGACTTGCATATGATAAGTTTGGTGGAAAGCCAATGAAGGCTGTGGATTACATGGACGATGGAACTGCCATTGCCCTTGAAATCACCATCGATAGGCAGGATGGAAGTGCAATCTTTGACTTCACTGAGAGCGGAGAGCAGGTGTACGGCAACCTCAACACCCCTAAGGCTGTCCTGTACTCTGCTGTTCTCTATGTGCTCAGAGCATTGATATCTACTGATATACCTTTGAACCAGGGATGTCTCCTCCCCATTGATGTCCGTGTCAGGGAAGGTAGTATCATGGCACCAGGCCCCCACGTAGCAACCGTTGGGGGTAACGTTGAGACAGCCCAGCGTGTTACAGACGTGATTCTCAAAGCTTTCGAAGCCGCTGCTGCCAGTCAGGGTACCTGCAACAACCTCACTTTCGGTGTTGGTGAAACAGATGAGAACATGGTGTTCCACGGATTTGGTTACTACGAGACAATTTGTGGTGGTGGTGGTGCAGGACCTACTTGGGATGGACAGAGCGCCGTTCAAGTGCACACCACAAACACTCGTATCACCGATACTGAGTCTTTTGAAAAACGTTACCCCGTTATTCTGAGGAAATATGAGATCAACCCAGGTTCTGGTGGAGAAGGTCTCCACAAGGGTGGAAATGGTGTGATCAGAGAGATTGAGTTCTTGGAGAAACTTCAGGTGTCTGTTCTCATGGAGAGAAGATCTGTTGCGCCATTTGGACTCTGTGGTGGTTCAGACGGTAAGAGAGGTTTTAACTACTGGCTTCAAAAGACAGAAGATGGCGACTTCAGACGCATCTCTCTGGGTGGTAGAAACACTGTCTGGATGAAGCCAGGTGACCGCGTCAGAATCGAGACTCCTGGTGGAGGTGGATTTGGAAGCGTGTTGCAGAATGGTGTCACCACCAACGACACTGTCTCCGTGTCCAATGGCCATTCCAGTGCTGTCGACTACCCTGTGAATTCGGTAAAGCCTCACAAAGCCTCCCATATCTCTGGAGGTCTTGCAATGAGGACGATGATGCAAGAGACTAACTAGTCCCCAGTCTATTAACGTTGGCTTGTTTTCATGTTATATATATATATATATATTTGTTTTAACGCATCTAATAATAGTTTCACAGATATTAGACATCCTCCTTAATGATTAATTTGGGGTTAATATCTTTAGCAATGGACAATGAACGGTATGAGGTTATGTTCTCTGACCGTCACATTGCATTTCGTGAAGCCTACGCTTAAAATGGAATAGAGCAAAGGAAAATATAGAGCAAACCAGTTGAACCTACTTTGAATATTACATAAATATAAAAAAGGCATAAAGTATTTGAATAAACAGAAAGTGGTTGCCACAGTCTATCCATCCACTGCTGTGTGACACAGAACGGCTTAATAGGTGTATCTAAAATGGATGGCATGATCACCATCGTTGGAGTCATCAGGCAGAGGGTTACCAGCCTCCTCAGCAGCCTTGATCAAGTTGTCCCTCTTGGTATTCTGATCCCTGTACCACCAAATCATGAAAACAATACAGATAATTGCAATGCCTTGACCACCAAGGCAGACAGAAAGTCCCTCGATATATCTTGGAGCTGACTGTGCAGTGAACACCTGGCCCGCAATAACACCTGAGGCATTTCCAATAAACTGGTTGATACCCACAACCGTTGCACGCTTGTAGTACTTGGCAACATTACCATTGAGCCAAACCACGTTGATGGAGGTGGAGGCATATAACCCAATAGCGATAACAAACAGACCAAAGAACCGCACTCCATTGATAGTTGAGCCGATAACAATAGCAAGACCAATGATGGACAACACACACGAAGCAAGGACAAAAGGACTTCTGAGCACGTACTTATCGGAAACAACAGCAGCAGCAAGGTAGGAAAAGGCACACAAACTGTAGATGGGGATGGTCATGAGCTGGGCACGGACATTGGTGAAACCCAGACCTTTGATAATAAGAGGCATAAAAGTACCGAGACCATAGGAAGTCATGTTGATACCCAACTGTGCAACACCGGAGACATAGGTTCTCCAGTCGAAGAGTCCCTTCTTGATCTCAGCGAAAGAGAACCTCTCATTAGGGTCGTAGGTGTTCATGCCCTGGTACCTCTGGATAGTGTAGTCTTTGAGCTCCTTCCTGAGGAAAAAAGCGCTCTCCAGTTTCTTGGGAATCCAGAACAAGAAGAATGGAGCAAAAGCCAAGGAGATGGCACCCTCAATGATGAAGAGGAATCTCCATCCCTTCCAGAAATCACCAGCATGGTGGATGGAGATAGAACCATAACCGATCAAACCACCAAAAGCACCGGCAGTGGCGGATGCAAAGAAGATGTAACTGAAACGGCGGGCAAACTGCTCTCTGCGGAGAATCATGGTGAGGTACATGTTGATAGCAGGATACATTCCGCTTTCAAAGAAACCAAGCAAAATACGCATGGCAATCAAACCACCATAGTTTCTGAGGAAGGCAGATGCAAAGGTGATAAGACCCCAGCAGAACAGACTACCGCCGATCATGTACTTAGGACCAACGATTTTGACCATGTTGGTGAAAAAGGGCTCAAAGAAAATGTATGAAGCATACATGACGGTCACTGCATTACCGTACTGGTTTCCCACGAGGCCCAAGGACTCACTCAAACCACCGAGTTCGGCATTACCGATATTGGACTTGTCCAGGTTGGACAAAAAGTAGACAAAGGCAAGGGCGGGAATAATGTACCAGTCGATCTTCTTCAGGAGCTCCTCCTCAAGAGCCTCGTCATAGTAGTAGCCACCCTCTTTGTACTGGTTTGGCGAAAGAGGTCCAGAGTCCCCACCGTCCAGCGACGAGGTGTCATGAACCTCAGTCTCGAAATCCTCCTTAGCCATCATAAAGGGTGTGCGTATGTGAATTTGTATGTTTGTTGTTTTCGTGTATTTAGAAAACAGGTACGAGAAGTATGCTTTGCTTGGCTCTGAGTACTTGTCGTATGTGGAGGAGCGAAGGAGGCCTCTGCAAATCTCTCTACTCGTCTAGGGCAAGGTAAGACAAGTCAAGTGATGAGCCGAGAGCCTCAGCCGGTAGTATATATAGTGGAGATCAACTTTACCCACCCGCATACACTTTATCTCTAATCTAGATAGGTCTGCATATGCGATAGGAAATATCATCCATCGATTTATGCAAAATATGGAGCCACCCCCTCTCCAGGTGTTCTGCTTAGGACGCAAGCGCCCCGTTGGAGGGAGGTGTGCAGTCGATAGTGTATTTTTCGCACAGGAGACGAAACCCGAAACGATACTCTGCAGAGCAGATTGCGCACAGAGTAGCCCTGGCAGAAAATTTGCAACTGCATAAATTTGTACGTGGGGGAGCAATGCCGATCGACTAGCGGTGTTGTACGCGGGAAGGCACTGCCGCACGATGAATTGTGCTTGGGGGGGAATGCAGGAGTTATTCAATAATGCAGAGATGGAAGTGGATGGGTCCTCCCGATCACCTGTAACGAGAGAGAAGCAATTTGTAATACACGAAGCGGGGATAGGAGGCAAGGAAGCATTCGGTATGAGGGAAAATCGAGACAGCTTCTCTCTAAAGGGGAGAGCTCGGGCCGCTCCCGACGCGAAGACTTTCCCCTTTGAGGAAACACCGATCATTAGATGGGCCGATTTGTGGTTTTTTACCACTTTATGTCTTTCTGGTGTTTGATTTGTTCGCTAATCTTTCGTCTCGCGTGGTACTCCGCCATATGACTATTATCTATCTCCACATACAACGCCTCTCTGCAGCGTAACCTTAGGAGAGCCATCCCGATGTATGCATATAGAGCCACCCAACGGAGTGCGTATTGCTTTTTTCCCCGCCTCTGCAGCTGCCCCTCAGTGCGCACGAACCCGGCAATCCATTTTCTGCACGCGCGACCCGGGCCTGTTCTACTACTATCAAGTTAAAAGGGCTTCGGTCATGTTGGCATGCGCGCGACCAGATGTTGTGGTTACAGCTGCGATGGATTTTGGTTGATGCGAGTGTGGGTGGATCATTCTTATTCTTTTTTATTCTCCTCGGGTGGGAGAGCGAATGACGTGTTCGGCAATTGAAATTCTTCGGCAAAATCTAAGCCAATTTGCCAAGTCAATTTGCCAAGCCACCAGGCATGAGCGAGCCCAATCTAGTGGACATCCAGGAGATCTACTCCGCTTTCACCAAAGCGCGCGGAGGTAGGTGTTAGCGTAACCGATCACAGATGCGGCTGTTCCAAATTCGAGAGTATGAGGATTTCCCATTGGGATTGGCATGGTGGATTTTCATTCAATTCGTGTGGAAGTATGCTCCGCTCAAGGTCTGTAGCTCTACTAACAATATACCCAAGAACTCGCACTGAGAGTTCAAAAAATCCAGAGTGTTGAAGAGGCCGCACACGTCAGAAGGGAAATACAGAGCCTAGCTACTATCGTCACCGGTAAAGATGGAGCGAATGAGCGAATTCTTTCTCAGGTGCCCCAGTATGATCAGAAGTATTACTCTACATCGATTGAATCGCTGATCGAGGAAGTTGAAGCCAAAAAGAAGGCTTTGTCGCATCAGAGCGGCGCGGGGGTGAAGAAGTTTTCATTCAAACACCGGAACCCAACAATAATATCCAACACACAGAAACAGCCAGCCACCGACATTGCCAAGTCCATAAAATCAACTACACAAAACCAACCGTCTATATCTACAATCCACGATGAAAAGGTAGTTTTGGATACGTCGGCCCTGGGCACTCATATATATCTGAGGGACGTACAGCGATCTGTCGTTGCATGTGGGGAGTTGATTCCAGAATCTATTCACATTAGAGATGCTAAGGATTCTGTATTGATCCTCCACTCGTCAACCAGCATATTCATCACCAACGCATCTAACTGTGTCATTGCCGGTAGTTGCTTTCAGCTCAGGCTACATGATTTGACCAACTGCTCTATATACGTGGATATCCTTAAGACTCAAGAGAAGCGAATTGTCTTTGAAAATAGCAGTGGGTTACGGATTGGAAAGTATTCCAAAGTATTAAAGGAAACATCAACGGAGCATCACGAGGGCGATTTTGTTGAAGTTGATGACTTCTCCTTCCCAAACAGAGCTGTACAGAACCCACATTTTGATTACACAGAGGAAAACATGGATATCAGATGGGCTCAGAGCTTACATCCAGGGCCAATTCCCATGGATATTAAGCACAAAATGTTTTCTCTATAGATTAGAAGAATAATGATTTATGCGCAAAACCATACAGTCAAAATTCTAGTCACTGATCGATGAAGCTCGGTTTTCTTTTTATCACAAAATTCCATTAGAAGACGTTACAGCTATATATATAGATATGAGTTTCGTTCTATTTAATCAACTTCCTCCATAGCAGACTCAGCGACGGCCTCCTCAGAAGTCTCCTCGGTGGTAGCAGCCTCAGAAGTCTCCTCTGGAGTCTCCTCGATGTTCAAACCGAGAGAGATAAGTCTGTTGATTCTCTGGGCAAAAGAGCTTGGGTCCTCAAGGGTGAAACCAGAGGTGAGCAAAGCGGTGTCGAACAAGAGAGTGGTGAGGTGCTTGACAACTCTGTCTTCGGCACCGTTCTCCTCAACCTTCTGCTTGAGAGACTTGATGATGGCAGACTTTGGAGAGATCTCAAAGATCTTCTTGGAAGCCATGTAGGCACTCATGGAGGTGTCTCTGAGGGCCTGAGCCTTCATGATTCTCTCCATGTTAGCGGACCAACCGAACTGACCGGTTCTGATGGCAGCTGGGGAGTCCACGAGCTTGTGGGACACAACAACCTTCTCAACCTGGTCACCGAGGATGTCCTTGAGAGCCTTGGTGAGCTGCTCGTAGTCCTTCTCCTCCTGCTCTCTCTCCTTCTTCTCCTCCTCGGACTCCTCAAGCTCAAAGTCCTTGGTGATGTCAACGAGCTTCTTGTCCTCGAACTCCTTGAGCTGGGTCATGGCATACTCGTCAATTGGGTCAACAAGGAAAAGAACCTCAAAGTTCTTGGCCTTGAGGACATCGAGGAATGGAGACTTCTCCACAGCCTTGATGCTCTCACCGGTGATGTAGTAAATGTTCTTCTGGTGCTCTGGCATACGGGTGACGTAGTCAGAGAGGGAGGTGAGCTCCTCAGCACTCTTGGTGGAGTTGTAACGCAAGAGCTTAGCAAGTGCGGTACGGTTCTGCTGGTCCTCGTGGATACCGAGCTTGATGTTCTTGGCAAAGGCCTGGTAGAAGCTGTCGAACTGCTCCTGGTCCTCGGCAATCTCGTTGAAAGTCTCAATGAGCTTCTTGACAATGTTCTTGCGGATGACCTTGAGGATCTTGTTCTGCTGGAGCATCTCTCTGGACAGGTTGAGTGGGAGGTCCTCAGAGTCAACAACACCCTTCACGAAAGAGAGCCACTCTGGGATAAGCTCCTCAGCCTCGTCAGTGATGAAAACACGACGGACGTAAAGCTTGATGTTGTTCTTCTTCTTCTTGGACTCAAAGAGGTCGAATGGGGCACGCTTTGGAACAAAGAGAATAGCCTTGAACTCAAGCTGACCCTCAACGGAGAAGTGTTTCACGGCGAGTGGGTCCTCCCAGTCGTTGGAGATAGACTTGTAGAAAGCATTGTACTCATCCTGAGTGACGTCGGATGGGTTTCTGGTCCAGAGAGGCTTGGTCTTGTTGAGCTCCTCGGTCTCGGTGACGGTCTCCTTGACCTTCTTGGTCTTCTCCTTCTTGTCCTCCTCCTCGTCATCCTTCACCTCCTCGATCTTTGGCTCTTTGTCATCACCCTCCTTGACTTCTTCCTCCTCCTCAACTGGAACCTCCTTCTCAACCTCCTTGGAGACAACAAGCTGGATTGGGTAGGCAACGAACTCAGAGTGACGCTTGACAACCTCCTTGATACGCTTCTCCTCGAGGTACTCGAGCTGGTCCTCCTTCAAGAAGAGACGGATCAAAGTACCACGGCCGAGCTTCTCACCAGACTCATCAAGAGCGACGGTGAACTTGCCACCGGCGTTTGACTCCCAGATGTACTGCTCGTCGTCGTTGTTCTTAGAGATGACCTGAACCTGGTCAGCAACAAGGAAAAGAGAGTAGAAACCAACACCGAACTGACCAATCATAGAAATGTCGGCACCAGCAGAGAGAGCCTCCATGAAAGCCTTGGTACCAGACTTGGCAATGGTACCCAAGTTCTTGACGAGCTCGGCCTTGGTCATACCAATACCGGAGTCTCTGATCTCAAGCACCTTCTCCTCTGGGCGTGGGGTAATTCTGATGAAGAGTTCTGGCTCGGTCTCGAGCTTGGTCACATCCGAAAGAGCCTCATAACGGATCTTGTCCAGGGCATCAGATGCGTTAGAGATCACCTCTCTCAGGAAAATCTCCTTGTTCGAATACACGGTATTGATGAACAAGGACATCAGCTGAGAGATCTCAGCCTGGAACTCGTAAGATTCAGCCTTAGCGTCAGACATCTTGCGTATATATTTTGGTTTTTAGCTGTGAATAGAGGATATTTGTCAATATACTGACCTCAATTCGGCTTTATGTCCAACTTCCCACTACAAAGTGTTCACCACCGTATATATACTGGGATTTTTCAATCCACATCGACGTCAATGCCTGCGACGTACAGAAGGCACTCGTTGAGCCAGAATCTTCCACGGGGTTCTATGAAGCCGGGTAATCTTGCTTGCAACTCTACCCCATCTCTTCTTCTCACACCATTTCGCCGTTGGTGGGGACACATTGATGCTGTGTACATGCTAATTTATGGCTGCAGCAATAATAAGAATGTGGGGGAGAGTCGCAGTCAGTAGGTAGTTAGTGTACTACTTTACAACTGATCGAGGCAACCAGAGCTTTCGCAGTAAAATCTGAGGGGCAAATCTGACACTAAGGGGTTTGCAGTTCAGTTGGTGAGTTATCTCCATATTTTTCCATAGCAGATGGAAAGCCAGCGTGGTGGTTAGTTGTGCCAAGGTTCCTGAGTTTAGTTGACGTTTCCCCGTCACGGGCCACCTTCTAGAGGGCCCATCATTCCAAGGGCCACTCCTACGAATTCTTAATATGCAATCTTATATGCATATGAAGGTTGGTCTATAGAGTGTGCCCACCCCATCTAAGCTGAAATTGTAGAAAGGGTTACTTCTCTGTGTTGACACTAGTTTTATTAATAAATTACAAGATTCTTTGCGTTTTTGTTTTTTGTGTTTTGTTTTTTTTATTTGCACATCATTTTACTGCTCCTAACTCCTTCCGACTTGTCTCAAAATTTCTTGAAATGCATTGATTTTCAAAAGAGTTATTCACCACCTTATAACGAAATAAAATAATGTTATACATTTTCAACATATGCAAAGATACTATTTATACATATACACCAAAATTAAACAGAGTCCAATGTATGATTGATCAAGCCGTCGATGCTTCCGAAGCTACTGGAGTGGTTTCTTCTTCAACCTTTTGCTTCTTATTTTTTCTTGCAAGTCCACGTCCAATAGCAGTCACTCCTCCTTCTCTTGGGAACACCCTGGTAGCCCATAACACGTAACCCCCACCGCCTCTCATCGACATCATGGGGTGGATTCTGCCAGGAATGGTCTGGTAGGGTCTCACCCTGGTTTCGATAATGCTTGGTGCCAGCACTCTCAGATCCTTCGACAGAGTGTGGTGAACATCCACCAAGATCTCCTTGTGCTGGTTATACACCACAATTGGTCTCGAGCCACCAATACGGTCGAGGATTCTAGGCAAAAGCGTCACTGGGTTGATGGTAGCGGTGAATATCAACCCGTCAAAGTTTCCACGCTCTACCAAATCTAAAACCTGGTTCACCTCTTCGGCCCTCTTCTTTCTACGATAATATTGGGTCTTCTTCTGCGGTTTCAACTCTGCAATTTGCTCATCAGACAGCTCTTCCAAGACTGGTCTCTCAGATTCAGGTTCGAAATATTGCAGCCAGTTCACAGTCTTCACCATCTTATTGATCAACTCATCTGAGTAGTTGGAGCTCCTCAGTGCTATGTGATTAGGGTGCTCATTTTCGTGTGCCACAACGATGGTTCCTTGGCCTTGCATTCTCTCCATCATGGCATATAGGACAACACCACCAGTCTCGTCTATCAAGAGGTAGTTTCCTCCAGGCCTGATGTTTCCGTAATTCAAAATCAAACCGAGTGTCTCCTCACTCAAGTCCAAGACACGTGTGGAATCCTTCTCATAGTAGAACTTGAGCATCTGAGAGGCTCCGAGATACTCAATAGCGAACCGCTTGAGAAACTTCTGCTGCTTTCTTTTGAGATACTTTTGCTGTGAGTGTATGGTCTTCTTATCAAATCCAGAGTGGCTCTGGATGATCTTCTCAATGATTGCCTGTCCACCATCGGCTTCGCCAAGCTTTTTCATCTGTTCAATCTCCTCCGCTGTGAGTTTTTGAATCTTGGATCCGATATCTATGATGTTCTGGTTGTTCTCACTGCTCTTGGCAGCTATTTTCTTGAGAAGGTCCAAGTCGGCATTGCTGGCATTAGCCAAAACTTCAGCCGCATCTTCAACCTCAGGGGTCCTTTCATCGTCATCAGACTCCTCCTCATCCTTTCCGGAGCTATAGGTCATGCTTGGAACAGGGCGCACCTTCTTCCCCTCAAGAATCTCAAAGCATTGTCCATACAGATGACCCAACACTCCATCGATCTCAAAGGCTCCAAACTTACCCAGAGATATACTTCCACCCGGACGGAGCTCAATCACCTTGAGCCCCTCGGAGGGTAGCCTCACCAGACAAAACTCTCCAGCAGTGATGACTCTACTCTGTTTGAGCGGGTGCTCTTCTTTCTCCTGCAAAGACATACTGAGATACAAAAACACCGAAACCAGTTTTTCAGAAAAGAGATTTCCTTAGCACAACAATTCACACTCCTAGTAAAATAACCTACTGTTATACTGCAACTCACAACATTACAAACTCGCAGCCTCTACATACATTGTCAGATATTATATGCACCTCTTCTATGCCGGAGCTCTGCTCATCTCAGAATGGCACTGACCAAATATTTTTCAGATCTTAGAGATGAGCTCCTAGGCAGGGTAAGCTGCAGGAGATAAAAAAAAAAATTTCAGACATGCTAGCTCCAAGCTTCATGCAGCAAATAATGTATGTAGGAGAGAGCCTTCTTAGGCAGAGAGTGAGAGTGAGACAGAGAGAGAGAGACCGAGACGTAGATGCAGATGGGTTATACCGTTTGATGATAAAGTACACATCTTCATGATTTCTTTATGTCCTAGACAGTAGTGTTTTTTTGCTAGTTGTTATTCCTTCATCCCATTGTGCTTAATATATAACTATTGCCAAGAATGGGTAGACGTGCTAGAAATAAGCAGGGTGTTCCACCCACACTGGAGGAGTTCCAGTCCAGGAACTCTAAAACCAAGGATGGCAAGAGAAAGAGATCTGAGTCTGTTTCTGAGGGTTCCAAGCCTGCCAAGAAGTCTGCTACAGTGACAAATAACAAGAGCAAAGCCAAGAGCAGCCAGGAGTCTTCCAAGGGCAAAAAGTCCAAGACTAAGAAGCAGGTGGAGGATGAGTACGAAGAGCCAGCAGATCTGCCTGTTGTGGACTATGATGAGCTTGAGGCATCAAAGAAATCTCTCTTTGACGATTCTGAAGAGGAAGATGAAGTGGATGAATTTGAGGGTCTGTCCGGAGAGTCAGAGCTAGAGGAGGAATTCTACGACTCCGATGAGGAGGCCCGTGAGAGACCAATGTTCTCTGATGACGAGAGCGATGAGGGCGAGATCGAGCAGCTGAATGCCGCCAATATGGAGGCATTTTCCAAGAAGTTGGATGAGGAGGCTGCTTTGGAGGCTGAGGAGGCCGAGGAGGAGCTTTTGCAGACGAACATAATGCAGCCCCGTGCCAAGGTGTTACCTACGGAAGAGGAAGAGGCAGAGCTTGCTGCTATGCCTGGTCCAAAGGATGTTACCATCGTCCGTACGAGAATGTTGGAGATTGTGAAAGTGTTGGAGGATTTCAAGAACTTGGCAGAGGAAGGCCGCAGCAGAACCGAGTATGTCGACAAGCTCGTCAAGGACATCTGTGAATATTTTGGTTACACGCCGTTCCTTGCTGAGAAGCTGTTCAACCTCTTCTCTCCATCTGAGGCTATGGAATTCTTCGAGGCCAACGAAATTACCAGGCCAATCACCATCAGGACAAACACCCTGAAAACCCGTCGTAGGGACCTTGCACAGACCCTTGTCAACAGAGGTGTCAACCTCCAGCCCATTGGTGCATGGACCAAGGTCGGTCTTCAGATCTTTGACTCACAGGTTCCTATTGGTGCAACTCCCGAATACCTCGCCGGTCACTACATCCTTCAGGCCGCTTCTTCTTTCTTACCAGTCATGGCCCTAGCTCCACAGGAAAACGAACGTGTTCTGGATATGGCTGCTGCTCCAGGTGGTAAGACCACATACATCTCTGCTCTGATGAAGAACACTGGCTGTGTTTTTGCAAACGATGCTAACAAGGCTAGAACTAAGAGTTTGATTGCTAACATTCACCGTTTGGGATGCAAGAACACCATTGTGTGTAACTACGATGCCCGTGAATTCCCCAAGGTGATTGGTGGGTTTGACAGAGTGTTGCTGGATGCTCCATGTTCTGGTACCGGTGTCATTGCCAAGGATGAAAGTGTTAAGGTGTCGAGAACCGAGAAGGACTTCATTCAGATTCCACATTTACAGAAGCAGCTTTTGCTGTCAGCAATCGACTCTGTCGATGCCAACTCAGCAACCGGTGGTTACATCGTCTACTCTACCTGTTCGGTCGCTGTTGACGAGAACGAGGCTGTGGTAGACTATGCGCTGAGAAAGAGGCCAAATGTGAAGCTTGTGGAGACTGGCCTCCAGATCGGTAAGGAGGGTTTCACCTCATACCGTGGAAAGCACTTTAACTCAAAGCTCAGTCTCACCAGAAGATACTATCCACACACCTATAACGTGGATGGATTCTACGTGGCCAAGTTCAAGAAGATCGCCTCAAGTACACATGATGATTCCAAGGCGGGCTCCAAGGAGAAGGAAGCCGCTGCTAGAGCCGAAGCAGAGGAGGAGGGAATTATCCACGGTGATTTCGCCAAGTTCGAGGAAAGTGAGGACAAGTCCATTATTGAGCAGTCAGTCAAGAGGAGCATGAAGAGAAGGGGAATTAACCCTGCAGGTGTTGCAAGCTTGAACAAGGCCGAGGGCAAGTAAGGTGGGAAGTCAATAAGTTCAATAGTTGCAGAAAAATTTGCATATATGTTGTACATTAATATAGGTAATACACATTCACTTTCTTGATTCTTGCACACACACTCACATCCACATGTGGAATTAGAAGCAATACTGTCACTACAACTTAACACACCCCAGATTGTGCTCCTTGATATAGTCAGCACCCATCTCTTGATAATCGGCCCTTGACAGATAATTTCTCTGGATTTCATCGGTCTTAGCCCACATGGACATACCTCTCCATGCATCGAGCCTCGGGTTGAGGGCAGACCTCACGGTCAGAGGCGAGTCAACAGGAAGGAAGCTCTGCAGCTCCGAACGCAGTCTCTCTTCAAAATTCTGGAACATCGCTTGTCCGCCAGTGACAAATATATCGCTCAGCACATCCTTGGAATCACCCGAGAACCCACCACCTTGGAGTCTCCTCAACAGAATATCTTCAGAAATTTCAATGATCCCGGCCTGATCTATACCTGCGATTGAGGGCTGGAATAGAACCTCGGGCACTCTTATACGTTCAACATTGAGATGAATCTGATGCTGTTCATGTGCATCATCAGGGTTGAACTCACGTGGGCCCCTCAGGAACCTGTGCAGGATACTCTTTCTCCAGTCGTACTGTTTGTACAGGGTATCCTCTATGCTAAAGTTAGGGTCGTATTCTAGAAGCTCCTGCTCGAGTTCCAACAAGACACGCTCTTCTTCCTCTTCCGCATCCACTCCATCTCCACCGGCAATGTCACGATAGACGGCCCAGTCATCATCATTGGCACCGAATGTATCGTTTGGATCATTGTCAATAGTAACAGCTGAACGTTTAGAACGCCTGCCTCCATCCTGAGGGTTGTCATTAGATGCCAACGACGCCAGACTCTTCATTCTCTGCTGAGCAGCGCGAGATTTCCTGTCATTCAACTCTTCGCGGAGCTTGCGTCTCTCCTTGCGTCTCTTCATGATGATATCCAACTTTGTTCTCCTGTCTTTGATCCAGCCCTGGAGGTCGGATTCTCTCCACTTTTTGTCAGCTTCCTCAGCCTCTTGCTTTTCTAACTTCATTGCCTCCTTCTCTTGCTTTGCACGCACGCGGGCATCATAGTTGGCCTTCATCAACCTCTGCTTTCTTTTCTCCTTGATGCCTTCCTCGTCGAGGTCTTCGTCGGGCACCTCCAACAAAGGGAACGTTGGTACCTCATCGCTCTCTTCGACGCCAATATCTTGGTTCCTTGCCTTTTTGAGAGATCTCGCAAGGTTATTCACGTACTTGTTGAAATCAGCCATGTCATCAAACCCTTCTGAATGCAACATGGAGGAGATTTGCTTTTTGTTCGCATTCACCAGCTTTTCCTTGACAGAGGTATAGTACTCAAACTCTTGCTCCTTTTGTACGAGTTTCTCGAGACGGGCTTTTTGTGAGATCTCTTGCAATTTGCGACCGCTCTCCTTTCTCTTCTCTGCCTCGATTCGTAGTTCTTCTTCGGTTTTCTGTGGTTTGATCACCTCGTTGAACTGCACTTCGACTGTTATATCCTTCTCTTCCAAGTTTTCCAGCTCGAGGTAGTCCTTCAATTCAGGAGCAAAGTCCTTGGAGATGTAGCAGTAATCCTCAATCATGTACTGGACCTGTGGGGCTGTGATTTTGGAAGGGAAATATGGATATTTCAGCTGGAGGAACTGCGTCAGGTAGTTGACGGCTTGGTCGCCACCCCAATCAATTCTCTTTGATATCGATAGCTGGGGCGCCCTGTTGATGACAGGGATTATATGAGTGGCATTATGGCCTGTGCCGATGACAAGACCTGTCTTGCCGCCATTTGCGTAGTAACTAAACAGAGAATCAGTCCCGAACACAGCCTTGGGTACGTTATATCCTTCAAACAGCAACTCCAACATTGTCTGGCGTTGTTTCAAAGGTGCGCCCAGCACTTCAGTCATTATGATGGGGTTATCCACGCCACCTTCGGAATGCACACCGAGATGCACAAAGGTATAGTCGAGCATCTGCTCCATGGACTCCCAGTTTGTGATCATGGGCCCGTCAAAGGGCGTTTTCATGTTTGAGCGGGACGAGGACTCCATATTGACATCGTTTCCGATGATCGTCACCATCTGGTTGAACTTCCTCTCCCTGTACCTTGAAATCTGGGCAACAAACTTATTGCTAGGTAGGTCTTTGCCGGTGAGACCGACTCTCATCTCGGACCTGCCCAGATCAATGGCAATTGGAACGCCGCGCTGGTAATCGGTTTGTATGGGTTCTGGTTCTAGCGGAGCCACAATATCTCGTATCATGAAGACATTTTTTTGTGCAGCGGCTGTTGGGACCGGCGTGACTACCGGGGTGGAGCCCCTCAATGGCGTCTCCACTATACTATCAGCTGACGATACAGGCATATCTGATGTGGTATATGAAGAGACAGCTTTATATACCCAATGGGTCTGCGCAGTATTCAACGATAAGACGCTCAATGAAAAAATAAAGAGGTAACCTGATGTATGATCCGATGTTGCTGCTAATCTCAGCGATACCCTGGTTAGTTTCTCCAACTGCCCAATGATCCTCCACAAGTGATGAGGTGCCCGTGCAGTCTGCTCGTTTCCTCACCGCGTGCTTAATCTGTTCTCTTCAGCCTGTGCTCTCTCCAACCGATGCCCTGTGTTTAGCCTGCACCCTCTTGGATGTATGTATACTCTACCACTCTTTTGGCGTGTCGCACCTCGACGTGTGTGAACTTAACTGCAGCTGGCTAAGATGGTTAAGGCAGCTATAGTTAAGACTGCCATAGTTGGTGCTACCACCGTTAAGTCTGCCATAGTTAAGACTGCCACCATTAAGACTGCCGCCGTTGAGGCTGCCACCGTTAGGCTGCACCAGCTAATGCCGCCATTAAGCAGCCCACCCCTGCCACCTCTCCCTTGAGCTTCCCCATACTGCAGCAGCTAAGTGTGGGTATGCACGATGAATTGCAGTGGTAGCACACTAGAGGGGAAGGGAGGAAGGGAATCAGGGGTGGTGTAAGGTTAGGCAGGCAGATGGGTCGTATGTGCTGGCCGTGTGTTGTGATCGCGACTGAGCTCAAGGTGTTCATATCTAGGCCAGAACGGGGAATTGATCAAACTGATCAAGCGTTGGTCCGACTTTTGTGTTCCTTTGATTGGCCGCATTTATTATTTTTGTGAATCGTGGTTTTTGCTTTTTGTTATTTAGTACACATACAATGTCAGGGACAGAGGCTAATAAGTTCTCGATTCAGGGTTACAACCTTGTGACGCTTCTCAAACGGTAAGGCTGCTGATTTTTCACACCCAAGGGGGGACAATTCCATTGGAATTACCAGCAATTTCATCATCTTTGCAAGCCCCACCCCACCACTTGAACTAACTAACACCGTCCAGTCTCGAGTCTGCCACCTCCCGTTTGGAGGACATCACCATCTTCCAAGAGGAGACCGCCAAGAACCTTGCAGCCACTGGAGCCAACACCTCTGGCGTTGACAGCGGACTGACCGATGGCAAGACCAAGGAGGTCGGGTCCAACGTGTCAACTGATACCTTGGCATCTTCATCATCGGGCCCTGCCCCGCCTGCTTCCACCCCACAGCTACCCCCTGTGGTGGAGGAGCCCCAGTCCATCAAGGCCCTTGATGCATTGGTGGAGGAGTTCGTCACTCCCTTTGTGATCCTCTCAAAAGATATTGATCCTGTGGTAGAGGAGCTGGCTCTCAGCTTTTCGTCGGCTTTTGCTGCCGAGCGCACCTTTTTGTTCGCCGCTTCCAAGTCCAAGAAATCCCAGATCGGCGAACCAGTGTTCATGGAAGGAATCAAGCCAATAAACGATCAATTGCTCAAGATCAGCGAGTTGAAGGATAAGAACAGGCAATCCAAATTTTCAAATCACATCAATACGATCGCTGAAGGCGCGCCAGTGCTCGGCTGGGTCTGTGTCAACACCCCCGTCTCTTTTGTCAATGATTTCAAAGACTCGGCACAGTTTTGGAGTAACCGTATCCTCAAGGACTTTAAAGAGTCTGATCCAAAGCAAGTGGAATGGGTCCGGTCATTCTTGGGCATCTTTGAGCCCTTGAAGGCATACATAAAGGAGTATCACACCACGGGCCCTACCTGGAACAGCCAGGGTGTGCCATTGGAGGATGCCTTAAAGGAAGTTTCTGGTGCAGGTGTAGCAGCGGTGTCGGCTCCAGCAGCTCCTCCAGCACCTGCTGCTGGTGGACCACCTCCACCTCCACCTCCACCTCCACCCCCGGCCGCCGTGTTCGAAGTTGCAAGTACCCCAGCCTCAGCACCAACTGGTATGAATGCTGTGTTTGCTTCCCTTAACAAGGGTGAAGCAGTCACAGCTGGGCTGAAGAAGGTGGATAGATCCCAGATGACTCATAAGAACCCCGAGCTGCGTGCATCTTCTGAGGTTCCAGCCAAGGCTCCTGTGCCTCCAAAGAAGCCTTCAAGCTTGTCACAGAACAGCATCAAGAAGAAGCCAGCCAAGAAGGAGCTCGTTGACTCCAAGTGGTTCATCGAGAACTTTGAGAACCAATCTGAAGTCATCACCATTGAGGGCTCTATGGAGCAGAGTATCTTCATTGGAAAGTGCCAGAATGTCGTCATTCAAATCAAGGGCAAGGTTAACGCCATCTCCATTAGCCAGTGTACTGGTGTTGGTCTGGTGGTTGATTCGTTGGTGTCTGGTATTGACGTCATCAAATCTGTCAAGTTTGAGATCCAGGTCGTTGATACAGTGCCAATGATCTCCATTGATCAATCGGACGCTGGTCAGATCTATCTTAGCAAGACCAGTCTCGGCACCCAGGTCTTCACTTCCTCCACAACTGCATTGAACATTAATGTTCCTGTGCCAGATTCGGAGGACCTCAAGGAGATTTCTGTCCCTGAACAGTTTGTTCACACTTTCTCTGAGAGCGGTGTCATGACCAGTGAAATCGTGGAGCATGCAGGTTAAGAGATAAGTCAAGGAAGATTGAGTATATTCTAGATGGACAAAGGGACCTGGTTGATGGCCTTTACGAGATAGAGAGAAGGTGTTGGAGTTCAAAATGTATACGTTTCGAATACAACATATATGACTTAACAGATTCCGTTAGTTGAATTGCAATTGACCGTTGTTTGAGATCGTTTTCTCAAACGTTGGTTATATGGCCTATCCCAAGAGATGTGTGTGGTTGTCGGGAGAGAGTTACTATGACTAGTCGGAATTGTGTATGCCACTTCCGACGATCGGAGGTATACAGCGGTGGAGCAAGTGAGACTCTGAGACCCCATATTTACAGTAGAGCAGAGTTTTCGGGATGAGTTGCCGACATTCCATAGGGGAATCCCTTGTTCAAACAGGTTTGATTGAAAAAATAGTCATGACTCAACCGGTATAGCGTCTACTCCAGGAACATGAATATGGTGCCTTCACTATGCCGTGTCTCGGTGCAGTAAGAATGCGTGCATAGGCAGACGTGATGTAAGATTTAAGGTGCAATTGACTAGTTCATGAAGTTAACAGCTTACGAGCGATTAGTGCCGACTAACCCGTAGGCCGATTATAGAGCAACACTCATGCAACCCCCCATCCCAACAAAAAATACTGCAGGGGAGCCGTGAGACCCTTACGATATGTAACTTACTCACACACGATTTAGTCATTAACCTTTCCACTCTTTCCTCCAATCTCGTCTCCGAAATGCCCGGAGTAACGGACTGCAACTCCCGACATACCTGGGTTACGAGCACCTGCGTGCAGCCCCGGACTTGTCTTGACGCTTCTCACACCCGTCCTGAAGGGCCGATCGCCTTTACTTGAAGCATGGTTGGCTGGCACCCGACGACTCTTCGGAACGCTCCTTGCGTTTCAGCCTATATGCGGGACAGCCTTTGGGAGGGATGAGCGCAGCGGTAGTGTCAATAAGCAAAGTGACAAGAAAGGTGTTTTCGTCTCTTGGGCTGCGAGGGCATTTGCGAGAAAGCCGTTAAACGCTTTGGTAACGCCGATAATCACCAATTATGGTTCCTGTGTCCAAGTCTTTGTACATAACAAGGATACAAGATAGTATATATATATAAATATATACATATCCATATTCATTCGCGTGTTTCATATAACTGGAAAATATGTTGTCCAGAAACATTACTAGATCATCATCGTCTGCCCTCGCAGCCGCTGCTCGTTTGCCAGCACTCCGTACCGCTGTGAAGCCACTCGGAATAGCTGTTGCCAGCAAGACCGCTGCTGTGAGATGCATCCAGACCTCCACAAGACCCACCATTGCTGTGTCCATGGTACAGAGGAAAAAGTTTGACCTTTTTGTCCGTGGTAATGCCCAGGTTGTCAAGGTTCCAGAGATGGCTGAGTCCATCACCGAGGGTACCCTCTCTCAGTTCCTCAAGCAGGTTGGTGATTACGTTGAGGCCGATGAGACCATAGCCACAATTGAGACAGACAAGATTGATGTGGAAGTGAATGCTCCATTTGCCGGTACTATTACCGAGCTCTTGGTTGCTGTTGAGGACACAGTTGAGGTTGGCCAGGATTTGCTCAAGATTGAGGCCGGCGAGAAGCCAGCCGGCGAGGCCGCTGCCCCAGCTGCTGCTGCTAGCAAGGAGGAGCCAAAGGCTGAGGCTGCGCCTGCCAAGGAGGCCCCACAGGCTGCCCCAGCCCCAAAGGCCGAGGCTCCAAAAGCTGCTGCCCCAAAGAAGGAGACTCCAAAGAAGGAGGAGCCAGCTAAGCCCTCTGCTCCTTCTGTTGGTGGTTTCAGCAGACATGAGGAGAGGATAAAGATGAACCGTATGAGACTCAGAATCGCAGAGAGACTCAAGGAGGCCCAGAACACCGCTGCATCATTGACCACATTCAACGAGGTGGATATGTCCTCTCTCATGGAGATGAGAAAGCTCTACAAGGATGAGCTCCTCAAGAAGACCGGTGTGAAGTTTGGTTTCATGGGTGCCTTTTCCAAGGCCTGTACATTGGCGATGAAGGAGATTCCAGCCGTCAACGGTGCTATCGAGAATGGTGACACCATGGTGTTCAGAGATTACGTTGATATCTCCATTGCCGTTGCTACGCCAAAGGGTCTTGTTACCCCAGTCGTGAGAAACGCCGAGTCCCGTTCCGTTCTTGGCATAGAACAGGAGATCGCTGATCTTGGTGTGAAGGCCAGAGATGGCAAGCTCACCCTCGAGGACATGACCGGTGGAACTTTCACCATCTCCAACGGTGGTGTCTTTGGTTCTCTTTACGGTACCCCAATCATCAACATACCACAGACCGCTGTGTTGGGTCTCCACGGTATCAAGGAGAGACCAATTGCTGTGAATGGTAAGATTGAGATCAGACCAATGATGTACCTTGCCCTTACTTACGACCACAGAATGCTCGACGGCAGAGAGGCCGTCACATTCTTGAAGACTGTTAAGGAGCTCATAGAGGACCCAAGAAAGATGCTGCTCATCTAGAGGAGAAGAAAATCAAAGTGGTTATAGTAGGAATTGTCTTTAATTGTTCTTAGTATGAATCCTTTTTATATACTGTGAGGCATAAATTTATATTCAGTTTTATGTGAAATCAATGAATTTTTTGACTTAATCAATATGCTCCAAAGCAGACGAAGATGTAGCGGCAGCAGCAACAGCCGAACAAACTCCTGGGGTTCAGCTATCTATCTATATTTGGTTGATGGGAAACCCGGTGAAATATGGCAGTATACTCATCAACCGAGATAAGGCAGAGCAAAGTGATGCTGTACAATGCAGAAGACACGAGGTTAACAGACGCCTTTTTGTGGGGTGGTATTATGGTATGCAGTAAGCGAGAATCTCGGTGGACTGTAACTGGTGGTTGATGATAATGTTCAATCGAGTGAGCAATGATCGAGGTATTCTCCAGGAAGTATGCAGCGCCTGCAAAACGTGCGTTTGTAGCCGTCAATCTAATGCCGACAAGCGGACAGAGGGAGGTTATACGAAACGTGCTTAACAGATACAACAATGAACTTGCGGTGAGGCTGGACGAGTTCCGAAAGGGAAATTACCAAGAATGGCAACTGAGTGCTGATCCATCCATTGATCTGCCGTACACGGAACTCTTGGGGAAAGGTGGGGGAGATGAGGCTGTTGGTGTCAGTCCCAAAGTGGTGGATCCTGCAACATTCAAGCAGTTACAGCATGTGCCAATCTCTTTCAGTCCTTCTTATTCTGCTTTTGATTATGTCCCAAACAACTTCCACATCTCTCTGACACACAGCATCCCATTCAAGGACAAAGAATCAATGCGAAGATACCAGCAGGCCATACGACGGACCATTGCAGATTTGCACCTTGGGACAGATAGCCAAATGAAGATAAGATTTGACCAGCAGATGCAGATATTTGCCAATACAGAATACAAAAAGCTATTTTTGGCGTTGCGTCCGGATCGTACCACAGTTTCCCAATTTCTGCAGCCGATTGTGGAGGCTACGAACAAACTAACATCCGCTGAGGGTATCCACCGGAATGGATTGCAGATAGCTCAACAGTTTACTGATGACTTGGCCTACGACCACAACTTTCTTCATGCTTCCATTGGTGTGTTTTTGGTCCCAGCCAAATTGACAAGTCTAGAGGTGCAGTATCTCAACGAGGTTCTAACCCGTTCTAGCCGTCCTAACCGTCCAATTGGTAACCCTGAATCAGACCCCGCAAGCATATCCCACACCACTTTTGCTTTAACGAGAGGGGAGCAGAATGATTTGGTCTTCCCATCACCACACATTTTCATGCTCAATGGTGATAACTACATACGGATCGGTGTGTGATTTGAGACTTATCAGCCTGGTTCGCCTATTATTCACACTGCCTGGTTCACCGAAATGCCTGCACATTTCCGTATTGGGAACATCGATGTAAGTCATCTGATCCATCTAGCGTAATATGATAACAGACAGATGCAGCCTGCATCGTGTACAACCACACAAAAGTTAGTCCATATGTACAAAGTAGCCACAAAAAGTCTTCTTTTTGGAATATTTCTGCGTAAAATGCGTAAACTGTGCAACATCGCACATAAGCGATGGCCATTTGTTCACCTCTAGCCCCCTCCAACGTCTCTGCTCGCACAGCTAGCGTGCATATCTGCAGATTTTAGCTCGATGCAGTCCCCAACCTGCATATGAATATTGACATCTTTCCTAAATGGGTATCATGATGAGATCGGCCCAAAGAGGAAATGTGCTGTTTCGCTTAGATTAACATCCCTCGTGAGTGCCGAGATCTAAGAATCACACAAATGTAGTTAATGGAAAAACCTGCCCCAGTTGATTCACTCATTTTTTTGAACTTGATCCTCTATAGTTTTCAATCTTCTTCCTCTCCTGAGCAACAAATTCATCAACAACAGCTCACCTCACGCTCCTTTCCCAACCCCAAATCACCAATTGACAATTATCCTGAAAAAACGCTTCACCTCTTTTTGTCTCCCGTTGAAATATACACCCTGAAGCATTTGGGTCCAGTTTTAGCTCAAACCAAAGGAGGCACTCAATAACCCCAACAGTCAACCAGAATTAAACACTGATAACAGACTTGGTTCAAGTACCTATCGATCCTTGCTGGCCAAGTCGATTCTACTTATTTGAGGGCAGGTCCTAACAAGTGGAAATCTCACTTGAAAACTCAACGTTAGAGGTAACCACGATTCTGAAAGATGAGTGTGTACACAACACCAAAGAGCTGGAATGCTCCGCCCCCGCCCTCCGCTTCATTCGTGAAGGATGATCCCTTCTTCGATGCTGAAGCGACAGCTGATCCACATTCGCTTGAATTCAAGCACACACAGGGAGTACCAATGTACAACAACAACTTTTACAGCGAATTGGACAACCTCTTCAATGATACTCTCGCGTTGGATATTCCCCTTGGAACGGGGGGCAGATACGACGATGATCCATACAATACGGGGTATGGGGTGCCTACAACGAATCATACAACCCAAACAGCACCAGCCATCAAGAAGCATTCGAGGCAAATCAGTGGAAGTGGTATATTTGGTTATGTTTCTCTGGGGCATACTCCAAGGTTGTCAATTGGCGGTGTGGTGACTCCCGTCAATCTCCAAAGACAGAAGGCCGTGGTATCGACTCAGCCGGTACCAATTCCACCAATGCCAGAGGTCAAGACTCACCACAATCCAGAAATGGAGCAACATTACCACCCTGTGGAGAACCACACTAGCAAATCAGGGGGAAAATCAACGCAGGACTATGTTGTTACTGGATACAAGCCTGAAAATTACAGGTTCCCAGCAGTGAAGGCTCCAGCAGTTCCAACTGTGAACAATTTCTCTGTGGAATATCTCAAGGCACTCAATAGATTAGCAAAACAAGAGGGCCATGCATTAATCCCTGGTGTACCTATAATGAGTGAGAGTGAACTACTCACACAACAATTCTTGGCTATGTCCTCGGCTGCGGAGACTCAGGAACCGATCTATAGCTCTGATATTTCTCCTTATTTTGCGTCAGAGGTCTCACTTCAGGACCACACAAATCCTACTCAAGTCTCATCTAGTATACATGACAACAGTCTCCTAGGGCTTGGAATTCATGGACTGGACACAGATAAGATATATGCCGGTTTATCTCAAAAGAGTGACGAAGCTGCTGCTGTGAATATGGTACACGGAGCCCCAGTACCAAAGTTAAGTTACGTCTCTCCAGCCTCACACTACCCTTCACCTTCGGATACTGTGGAGTCGAGAAACTCAACCAGTGCACCAATTGCAGTTGTTCCAGCAGAGGACGTTGTGGGTGGTTCCACGAAGCTGGAAATTGAAACACCCAGACGTGGGACCAGTTCCGCTGCTGGATCGCCAGGTAAGAGGGATGCGATTATTTGGACGCCTGTGCTTGTGACGAAGGCAGATCAGAAGTCAGAGAGAGTGATACGAGACCAGCAACATTCTCCAGTGAGGAAAGGATCTACAATCAAAACAACTCTTCCCAGGGGGCATCTTGACGAATACTTTGTGGGTCCAGGCGAGGACCACAAGTTCACATGCACCTACCAAAACTGTGGAAAGAAGTTCACGCGTATTTCGAACACGCGTGCTCATATCCAAACACACCTCTGCGACCGACCCTTCACATGTGATGTGTGTCCTAAGAGTTTCGTCAGACATCATGACTTGCGGAGACACCAAAAGATTCATGGTGACTACGCCTTCACTTGCCCCTGTGGTAAGAAATTCCCAAGGCAGGATGCACTCAAGAGACATCGCACAAGAATGATCTGTTCAGGAGGAGTACCGGATGACAAACTCGGAGCAAATATGGCTGGCAAAGTTTCTAAGCGGGGAAGACCCAAGAAGGCCATGAACGTCACAGATGCAACAAAGCAGAGACTTCAGTATGATTTGAAGGAGAAGGGTTCTTTGCAGTCAATATCGACAGACACCGAAACTGAGTATTCCGCCTCTCCAGAAAGTGCAGGAGAAGATGGAGAGAATGATGACGATGATGATGATGATGATGATGAGGAGGAGGAGTATGACGAGAACTTGAATAGCCAAGATGAAAGTGATCAACAGGACGCCAGACATTTGGTCACTGTAGAAGAAGGTGAAGAAAGGGAAGAAGAAAAGGAAGAGGAGCAGGAGGATCAGGATCAGGAAGAAGTGGTTGGTCTCTTGGGACATGTGGCGGATGAGTTCTCATTTGCTAACTATGCCAACTACGAGAGAGACGACGATGAAGATGATGAGGAGCATGAACAGCATACATTCCTTACAAGGTGACATATCGTGTATTGGTGACATATCTTCCACTGATGACCTTCCTTCCCTTATTCACCTCTTTTCCCAGTCAAACTTACTTCTGACTCTTCATGTTTGGTTTTTCGTTTTCGTATCTTGTACAATGTTTGGTGTTTGTTTTATGGATTTTAGATTGGCCTTTTTTGAATGGCCATAATTATTTTGTCATATATCGTTTTGGATGGCCCCTTCTATACAACGGCAATCCATTTGTTAATTTTCCCTTTTTTTTATCAGTTAGTTGTGTTACTTTCAACACTTCCAGTTGTCACCACGTATACGTGTGACTCCACTGTATTATCTCTTTCTTGTCACATTACACTATTAATTTTAATATTTTGACGGTTTAAACACAATAGATTTGTTCCTATAATACACACTTCTAAAATATAAAACTGAATCTGATTTACTATTCTCTATATATACAAGCATGCCCTAATATGGAATACCGTTGGTTAACCTCTGGAATTCATCGTATCCCTTAGTGGGCAAACTTTCATACGACCTTTTGATCAAACCTCTCATAAAAATAGCCGCCTCCTTCTGGGACTTGCCTGGAGCAAATCTTGCTCTCAGCTTCTTGATCGTGGTCGGCTTGAAGCATGGAAGGCCAGATTCCAACATCGGAACAACACAGTTGATGATGGTTTCCATATGAGGACGGGCAGCAAGGAAGGCTTTGACACACAACTCCTCAAAGCACCTATATGCTTGAGTATCAGTGCCGCCTCCCATCACACGCACCATCTCGTGAGTCAACTTGAAAGGAGACTGCTCGAACTTGACACCTCCCGGCACAATATCAAAGCAGAAACCGAAATCAATGTGGAGCACGTGACCCTGGTCGTCATACATGATATTACCATTATGACGATCCTTAAACTGTAACAGGTACGTGATCACGGAGTATCCAGCCAATGACTTGACAAAGTTGTTACGGGCATGCTGGAACTCTGTCGAGGTCTCCGGACCGAACTTCGTTATGAAGTACTCATATAAACCATTAACCGCCTCTCTACCAAGCATATCTCTGGAAATGGAGTTTGGAAGAACATCAATGACTCCGCATCCTGGTGCAGTAGCCGTGACCCTATTCGGAAAAACGTACACGTCCAAACCGATGTTCATCCAGATAGTACGAAAAACAGAGATCAGTTGGAGTGCCAACACGTCTTGACGGCAGTCATCCCCTACCTTGAAGATGGCACTCATCCACCGCTCTACTGTGGACTGCTTTCCTCCAAGAACCAGAGCGTCTTCTTCTTCAACGTCCTCTGTAACTTCCCTTCTGATCTTGAATGTCACCATGAATGGGGCCTTGGCATGGGACTGCAGTGGCCTACCAGACTTACGGTTAATATCGACCACCACACCATCAGGATTACTTGGCAAGTAAACACCCGGCTCGACCGTAATAAGCTCCATTTCTTCGTCGATCTTCCTTTTCTTCTCCGCCTTTGACTTTTTGATGAACGGCTTCAATTTACCAGAGATGCTTGTCACCTCATTGAAGAAACGGAATTCCTTCTCATAAAATAGTAAGTCCTCCTTTGAGAACTCCTTGGTCATGCTACTCATGATCTCATCCAGTTTAGGTTTGATGCTGTCTGCAACCTGGGAATCTTCATCCTTGTAGCTGTTTGCCAGCATATTCCAGATAATCTGATGAGCAAAGAGCTGAGACACTTTTGCGGTTTCAAGGATAAATCTGCGAACATAACCAGAGTTATCATGACGAAGGGTTTGTACGATCTGGGGAACGTAGAAGAATGTCAAGTGCACGTCATGAGCCTCCAGAGATCTCATGGTATACTGAAGAACGAATGGATCTGTGTTGAACGGAGGCAAGAACAGGTTGATGGCATCAATTGGAGCAGCGGGCGACCATAGCAACAGGAACCTTGAGGGCTTGGAGACATTGCTCAACAGATAAGGAATTGCTGCCGGACAATCTACAGCCTTGAGCGGACTCTTCTGTAGCAAGTCAGCGACAAGGGCTTCCGCTCCTTGTAGCCTATACCTCTGGGTGAGATTGATGGCTAACATGGGATTCAGATAGAAGGCATCCACTAGTAACTTTTGAACTGTCTTATCTGAGCCAACCAACCTGGGGCGGGCCTCCTGGGGGTCCAGTGGATGCAACCAAGAGAGAAGCGTGGATATTTCATCATCCAGAAAAGCCAAAAGTATCAAACGCTTCTGCTCGAATGGTGTACCTGCATTGAACTTCATAGTAGAGATTATAGCTGACACCTCAGAAAGCTGCGAGAGATCTGCCTTCAGTTTGAGCTTATTAGCGCCAAATGGGAATACTGCCGGTGCCTTGAACCAAGTAAGGGCTCCATTGAGAATAGCATTAGTGAGCTCACCAACATCTCTGGAGCCTAGAGATCTATGCACAGCCAGAACGTCTAAGGCGAACTTGACCAACTCAAACCGAGCAAGCCTAGAAACTGGGTGGAGACTTGCGGACTTGAGAGCCCTCAACGAAAGAATCACGGAACGAGTAAACATCTTAAGCAGATGATCGCTCTGATACATGGTTGCTTGGAAATGGGAGGAGAACAGCCTGATTATCTGAAGGTGCGGCTTGAACTGGCCAGCCGCGGCCCTTCCAAGTCTGTCGCTCTGCTGTTTGCTGGTTGGAAGGTACTCCATGGCACAGAATTTTGGATCTTCAATGTCCAGATCTTCAGAGAACAGTCCCTTGTTCAGACGGATAGACTTTTCCCATTCCAATAGCACCTCTGCAACAATCATACTGGCCAAGTCTCCTCTTTCTTTCACAACGGTTAACCAGAGCCCAATTCCCAGTTCCATGTAGTCAGCAGCAAACAACTTGAAGGGTATCTTCACAAGATATCTGATAAGCTCCGAAGAATAGTGGCTGTTGGAAAGGATGACAACAGCTGTGCATTCCTCCAAAGTGCTCATGATACGCTCTTTGTTGAGTGGGAGGTGGTCGGGCATTGAAACCTCTTTGTCCAACGAGAGCACGGCTTCGCGTACTTCGCAGGCAGACGGAGCGCTTGAAGAAACATCCGGAACGGCCAGCTTCTGCATCACTTCATTTCTAGCAAACCCACGCCAAGCAAACTGTGAGAGGAACCCCGACAGCGTGTCAGTCTTGGTGTAGGCTGCGCCTTCCAGGTTAGATAACTCCTTGTCCACGGTGAGGATAGAGCCAGCCATCTCAAGGGCTAAGGAGACACCAAAGTCGATTTTGTTGAGGTGTTTGAAACCGTTGCTGCTAGATATATAGGATTGCAGTAATGACTTCATATCATGGTTGCATCTGAGAAGCGCGACCCTCAGCCATTTCTTGGCGCTGGCGTGGAGAGTGTCCAAGGTGGCCCTGCGCCATTTGTAGGAGTCAGAAAGCACAATTGTGATGTTGGAGTTCTGAGAATGAAATGTGGACTTTGGCTCGTAAGGATTAGTATCAGCATCAACAAGACTCTCGAAGAGCAATGAAAGAAGATCCAAGAGAGCAAACAGACACCTGTCATGGCACAGAGCAGATGGGATTCTTGCCAGAAGGTACTCGCAACACTGAAGTGCAGCATCTTGAAGGTTTCTGTCACGATGGGTGCAGAGGATAAGCATGTGTGTAAGCTGGTTGGATATGTTTTCCATGGTGAAAGCAGGCGAGCCTCCTTCGTAGACGTATTGCATATATCTCTTGGTGATATAGAAGGCAATACTCCCCACATACTTTTCCACACCCGTGATGACGACACTCGGGTCAGAGAAGTATTCCAAAACAGTAGAACAGTCTCCTGATTGTACCCTGAGAGACTCCAGGAATAGCGTGGCAGCCAGGAACATGAGCTTGGGGGTGGAGATCTGGGCCTCAAACACAATTGCATCTGTTGCACGGTGAACAACCTTTGAAATGAGCTCCTTCTGGTATTTGACGTTGTGGTTGGATGAACCTCTCCTGAGCACACTGTTCATCTGAAGAGAAGTCTCTGTACGGTTCCAGGATACCTCCGAAGCCAGGGGCGGACTGCTGTGCGCAATCCTCAGCAAGTGTGTCCGATGTTTAGGATCAACAGTCTCGGAGTATCCATGAATAACCAAGTTGTACCAAAGGTCCTTGAAAAGATTGACAGTGACAGTGTCAACAAACTTCTTTGGTGGATCCAGGACACTTGGCAGAAGCCTAGAGAGAGGCTCGAAGTAGATGGAAATTTGCTTTGCAACTGCCGAGATCTCTGTGCTCGATCTGTGGTGTTCCAACTCTGGAACTTCACCTTTGCTCACGATCTCGTTCAAAAGCTCATGCAAGTATATTGTGTATAACTCCTCTCCACCATGGTGGGAAACGTAATCTGACACCGACACCCAAGCATCCACAATGGACCGTAAGAACTGGTCACTGTTGCTCCGTAGAGCTCGTGCTGCGGCGTCACTGTAGAGCTTCAACAACAGCTTGAACTCACGCTTAGGAACAAAGAGCATGAACTCAGAGAGACCCTCCAGAAGGACTATGTCTAGGCCAGTCGACACCTTGGAAAACTTTTGGGAGAGAATGGTGACGATCAACACAGTGATGGCATCATCATCAAGGGTCTTGGCGATCTCGACTGTGGCACGGATCACATTCTTGTTCAGGAACAGAATGCATTCATCAAAGTCTGCAAAGTGGGATCCATCAACATACCCTCCCCCTGTGTGAGAAGCAGAAATTGCTGTGTATGCATGAGAAGTCGAGCGACCCGGTGATATTCTGGAAAAGGAGGATGCCGAAGTGAGACTGCGGAAACGAGATCCCACCATGTTGACAGCATGGTGGAGTCGTCCGTTGGTGCCGTGAATGCCATTTGGGCTGCTGACGGCATCTGCCAGTGAGGTTTCTGAGCCATTTGTCCTTACCCTACGAGGCGTGCGCTCCACATCGGATGCCAGTAACTTGGTAATACCGTAGATAGCCGCTACCACATCTTCTTGGCTGAAGCGCTTTAATGCCAATGAGAATGCATGGGCAGTCTTTGTAGCACACTCTAATGGCATATTTGCGTTGGAGAGCATATGTGGATATGACCGATTTAGGAGATATCCAATTGAAGGCTCCTTGTAGGATAGAAGCGCAGCGAGGGAAACCACTGTCGGACCCAGAATTTCATCCACGAGCGCCTCAGGCACCGACAGTGAGGCCTCGACTAGAGACACAGCACTTGCAACCGGATACCCATTCATCTCCACAGCAGCACCAATGTTACGGAACGAAGCAGCTTTGGCTGTGGCAGCCATTCTAACTCTATAAATGGAAGCATACACGATATACTCATAGCCCGTCTCGAGGTTTTTCAGCTGAGACACAGAGAATTCACATATATCCTTGGCGATGGCCAGCTGTGAGACGGTGATAGATTCCAACGCTTCGCGGATAGTGTAAGGGGATGTAGATTCGTCTATGTTGTTTAAGCTGGAGCCCACAGATGTGCCATTTCGAAGCTGTGGTACGAGTGCCGAACTGTTACTACTCAGCTGGTGTCCAGCAAATGCCAGTTTCTCAATTCTGGCTGGAGTATCTTTGCCATCTCTGGTTGCAACAGTCGCCACCCTCTGAGCCTCCTCTGAGAGTAATCCCAGTAAGGGATCACTACCCTGGTAATCAAACAACACCCCAAAGAAGGCGTTGAACACAGAAAGGAGCTCACAGAGAATCAGCAACGAAGAGAGCTCGGAACGCTCGCCTCCAAAACGGGAGGCCATCTCGAGGGCATCATCACCAGAGAGCTTGGAGATGGTCTGCTCGACAGAATACATAAACTCAGAGGTGCATAGCTGGATCAGGCTTACAAACAGGGAATACTCATCTGACAGTACAAGCAGATTCACCTTCTCCTTCAAAGCCTGCAGAAAGCCCACAAAGGAGTAACACTTCTCGATTGTAAGCGATTGTTCCTTTGATAAGCTAGCAACATAGGAGGCTAAGAGTTTTCTGACGTTTGGACGAAGAACAGGGAAATTAAGAGCAATCTGAAGCACAGCAGAAGTGATGCTTGAGGTCAGAGCCGTCCAGGGAGTGGTTGATAAACTGCTGGCCCTGCCTGGGGTAAACGATTGTGATGGGATTTGGGTATGATATGAAGCCAACCTTTCAAGAATCAGTGAGGCTTGACCCTCCTCAGTGACGGTCTCGGCCCTCTTGCAGATCGCGAGAAGGATCTCGAGCTCATTTCCCGACTAGTCAACGTTAGCAAGTGATGGTGTAGAGAAATAGTAGACATGCAAATAAAAAAAAGTCCTTACAATTGCGCCATTTGGCTCCTGGTGTAGACCCTTGAGAATCTTCGTGAACGGGTCATTGTGAATTTTGTTCTGGTCAGATGCCAACTTTGGAGCTGAAGAGACATCCGAAGAGCCTGAGCCTACAAAGTCCAGAGTGGACAGTTTCTCGAGAGCATGAGCACGAATGGTGCCTCGCCGCACACTAAATCAAGCCGGTGTTAGTCAAATAGTTATATGGAAAAATAAAAGCCACCCCCACAAGGACAACAGATCCATTGGCACCTGTTGCGATATCTCCTCAAGGCTCTAGATGTTACACCCGCAACAGCCAGGCAGACGCTTCACCTCTACCAAACAGACATACCCGAAAAACTCCATTCCTATGCGACTGGGATTAAAGCTATAGCGATCTGGCCCCAATTGATGAGCTTGCAATCTACGTTTTCTCTTTATCAGTGCTTTCGGCCTCTGACACGTGAAATATCATGTTTCCTCGGTGAACGCAGCTCCTGTACACTGCCAGGGTCGAGAGGCGCTCTGCAGAGTCGAACATACACGACTGAGTGTGGGGAGATCAGTAGGGAGGAGTTGTGGGCATTCCATTCATATAACTATGAATATATTTGGTTATTATAATATTTCTTTAATGTGACACGCAATTCCTAGATTCTTAAATAGTGTTCAGATGGCATGAAATTTATCATGTTAAGTTTCAAGATTTCAGGTATAGAAAGAGAATTCAGGTATAGAACCAGGACTTAGACGGTGGTTGAATAGTGTAATATGCGTATAAAATGAATTTGATCGCTACTGAAAGGCTTGGTGTACAAGACTCTTGCAACATTCTGGGTTCACGTAAAACCGATTCAGCGTGAACTATTATTTTCATCACTTTAATACGTGAAAAAAATCTACGCACACGTTTTTGAATATCACTCCAAAATCAATTCGTTATTGTCTGATGAGAAAAGAGAATGGACAGAAGATCCAAAAAAGCCAAAAAAAAAAATCCAAAAAACACAACCAAACCAGTAACCAGTAGCATTAAGATGACTGGAGATGCAACAATAAACCGATTAATACACAGAAAAGCCATCTCCGGGGCGATAAAAGACCTGAAGAGCAGCCGCTACAAGACAGCGTATCACACAGGCTGTTGCGCCTCAAGATGGAGTCAAAGCTGGAATTGAAGGGAGGGAAGTGAGATGTCCATCAAGATGCGACACCTCACATCTGGGAACTCCTTCGCATGCACACTGTGAACTTTCCAAAACTGAACAAAATCATATGCATAACATAACCAAACTACAAATAGAGAGGCATGACAGTCTCTAAGAGTAGGTCTCGATAAGGGTATCACGCAGGTTTCCAGAAATGGACTCAGGCTGAGCATCCTGGAGACGGAAGATACTTTCTATCACAGAGAGCTCTGGAGCGGTTGTGTCGAGGCCGGAAACTGCAAGCCAGTCATTCACCACCATACCTGCACCAACAACAGAGGAACCACGATTCACGGTACCAGCGACAAGCGGCACCTGGAGCAAAGAGGAGAGCTCCTCCTGGTCCTGAATAGAAGTCTGTGGATGCACGAGGCCACCCTGGTTAGAAAGAGAACAGTAGGAACCAACCAGCACATTACCGGCAATGGTCTGTCTAAACACCTCCACGCCCAGCACATCGGCAATGAGCTCCTCGGTCTCTCTCTCGATATCTGGATGCACAAGAGCAACGTAGTCGTTACAGCAAATCACGTTTCCGAGGGCAGAAAGCCTCTCTTCAACTCTCTGGATCTTGACTGAGTCTGGTAGGGAGTTACGCAGGTGCATGAGCTCCTGGTCGGTGGTCTGGGTGGGCACAAGAAGTCCACGACGGTTACCGGCTGTCATTCTACCGACAATACGGGTACCAGCGATGGTTGTGTGTACGATTGGGATAGCGTCGCCGAGCTCAGCCTCGAAAGCGGAGTAGAAGTTCTCAGAGCCTCCAACCGCAACGAGACAGTACGAGTTCGTCAAGCTGGAAAAGACACCAACCTCGTTGGAGTTCTCAAACTGTGTTCTGGAAGCCATTTTGCAAACTGGGAAAGGACAAGCAGCTAGTGTCGACAAAAGGTGAAACTTTTTCCCTTAAAATCAAACTCTGGATACAGCGGAAACTGACGGTTCGTGAGCAGTCAGAAAACGCTAAAAATAATGCAAACAAACGAGAACAACAGCACCTATTCAATGGTGTTAATTCTCAGTTTTTCAATACGGTAAAGACAGATCCCCACCACAATTAAGGATGGCGCTCCACAGCCATATATATGCGTACAGAGCCCTGCTTAGAAAATTTTTTACTGTCCCGTGAGAAGAGGGCAGCTTAGGCGAGGAGAGAGATGAGCGGACTGAGGGCCTTAGCAGTGTGGAGAGAGCGATGAGCAGACTGGCTAACTTGGAATCTCCTAGAAATCTATATATATATATATATATATATTTGGGTGAAGAGATTCTGTTGTTTTACTTGCCATATAGCCATGATGTTTTTTATGGGGATTTATTTAGCATTTTGTATGGCATTCAGCCTTTGTGTGGTGCTCTTACTATTAATATTGTGTACTATATATGTAGATTATAACTCGTAGGGTAATGTATCTAATAAATGCATTTAAGTCGAATCGAATCTACTCGACTGTTATATAAGTGTACTCCAAAAATTCCAAAATGAGTGAGATGTCTCACATAATAAAATGAATCAAAAGTGACACATCTAATCAACAGGGTCCTCCGGAGGGGTGTCTGTCGTCGCATCATAGTCCTCGTCTGCATCATCGGTCCAGTAGTCAACGTCCACGTCCATGTCATCCTCAACCTCGTGGTTAGGCAACACCTGAAGACCGGTCTTGTCCTTGGAGAGTCTCACCTTAACTGTCTCTTTGTCCTTTACCTGTCCCTTGAGGATCAGAACGGCAAGTGCGTTCAGGATCTCGTTCTGGATCAAACGGTTCAATGGACGGGCACCCAAATCAGGAGAGTATCCGTGCTTGCAGAGATACTCCAGCGTGGCGTCATCCAGGTCAAGGTGGATAGACTTACCATTGGACTCGAATCTCTCTTCAATCTCCTTTACTCTGATCTTGACAATCTTGGCAATCGCGTGCCTGGAGAGCCTGTTGAACACCACCGTAGCCGATATACGGTTCAGGAACTCCGGTCTGAAGTGTGCCTTGACAGCACCCATGACCAGCTCCTTTGTGGCTGGCGAAATCTTTGATCCCGGCTTCGATGCATTGATGAACTGGGCGCCAAGATTGGAAGTCATGATGACAATGCAGTTGGAGCAGTTCACCAGCGCACCGTTGGATGCAGTGATTCTACCATCATCGAGCATCTGCAGCAGCACGTTCAACACCTCTGGTGCAGCCTTCTCGACTTCATCAAATAGAACCACCGAGTATGGCCTACGCAGAAGTTGATTAGTCAAGATACCACCTTCCTCGTAGCCGATGTATCCACTGGCGGCTCCGAGCAGTTTCGAGATGGACCATTTCTCCCCGAGTTCAGAACAGTCAATTCTTACCATAGCCTTTTCGTCTGCAAACAAAAACCCAGCCAGTTTCTTGGCAAGCTCTGTCTTACCCGATCCCGAAAGACCGAGAAACAAGAAGGATGCTGGTTGATGAGGGTTCGCCAAACCGGAACGGGATAATCTGATGGCATTAGAGACTGCCTTGACAGCATCGCCTTGACCGACAACAGCCGAGGAGAGCTCGCGCTCCATGGAAATGAGCTTGGCATTCTCTGCTTGGGTAAGCTTAGAGACCGGTATTCCGGTAAGCCTTGCAGCAGTCTCGGCAACCTGGTCAGGTCCAACAACGTTTCTCACCATTGCGTCGGAGTTGACGTTGTTTTCATCCTCTTCGGCAACCTTGGCCTCGAGTTCAACGATCTTCTGTTTGACCTCAGGGATGGCAAAGTACCTCAAATCAGCAGCGGTTGCTGCATCATGACGTCTCTCAGCATCCACGGCCTTTATCTCCAACTCATCCAATCTCTTCTTGGCAGCTGTGAGCTCCTCATGGCCCTGTCTTTCTTGAGAATATTTCTCACGGAGCGGCTCGAGATCTTCTTCAAGGGACTGGTATCTCTTCCTGGCCTGTTCCAGACGCTCTGCAGTGGAGGCATCCGCACCAGAGTCTCTCTCGAGTGCTTTTATTTCAACTTCCAGCAATTGAAGTTCTCTTTCTGCACTGTCGAGCTCTTCGGGCTTGGAGTCACGGGCAACGGCAACAGCAGCTGCAGACTCATCAATGAGATCAACAGCAGAATCTGGAAGCTTTCTGTACGTGAGATACCTGGAGGCCAACTGTGCGGCCGTAACGAGAGCCGAGTCGAGGATTCTCACTCCGTGGTGAATCTCATACCTTGGTTGGAGACCTCTCAAGATAGCAATGGTCTCTCTGGTTGTTGGCTCACGGACATCGATTCTTTGGAATCTTCTCTCAAAGGCACCATCCTTCTCGACATATTTCCTGTACTCTGTAACCGTGGTTGCACCAATACAGTGGAGAGCACCTCTGGCCAGCATGGGCTTCAGAAGGTTGGCAGCATCGCTCTTACCATCCCCCATGAGCATGTGAATCTCATCGATAAACAAGATGATGAGTCCCTTTGACTGTTCGATATCGTTAAGGACACCTTTGATCCTCTCCTCGAATTCACCCTGGTATTTGGCTCCTGCTTTGAGAGCACCCAAATCCAGCGCGTAAAGCTTGCACCCTTGGAGAATGGTGGGGACATCATTGTCCACAATTCTCTGGGCAACACCTTCGACAATCGAGGTCTTACCGACACCAGGATCACCAATCAGACATGGGTTTGACTTTGTTCTTCTCGACAAGACTCTGATTGCACGACGGATCTCCTCCTCTCTTCCAATGACAGGGTCAATTTTACCCTGAAGTGCGAGTTCGGTGAGGTCTATAGCGTACTTGCTGAGGAACTCGTGCTTATCAGATGAATCTGCTTGCCTTGAGTCGATCCTCTGGTTACCTCTTAACTCTATTATCTGGGTCTTCAAAGAATCTACGGTGATACCCGATTCCTTGAGGATGGTCTTGATGGTAGAATCTTCTAGTAGGGCCAACAGGATATGATCTTGTCCAATGAAGCTGTCCTTCTGCTGTGATTTGATCTTGTTGGCATTGTTGATGATACTTGCAGCAGAGCTACTAAAGGAAACATCTTGAGGTGCTGGAGTCTGTGATGGCAGCCTCACCAGATGTTTATTGATGTTTCTTTCAAACTGAGGCCACTCATAACGACCCCTCTCGACAAGGGTCTTGAGGTATGTGCTCGCGTTCGCATCGTCTCCAGCAGCAACAGGCGTCATTGCCGCAAGGAAATGAAGCGGCAACACCTGAGAATGGGAGTTGTCCTTGCATAGCTTTGTGGCATAGGTGACGATCTGGAGTGCTCTATCAGTGAACTGTGATTCATCCATGGTTGATTAATGTCTGTATATGTATGTGTGTGGTGAATGTATAAATGCAATGAAACACTTTTCGTATGATTTGCTCTGCAGCTTCACAACTAATCTTTGATGAATTTATTCATACGAAACCAATATTTACAAACCTTAGAGAGAACAGAACTCTAACGCCATTTAAATAATATTCAATTTCACTAGGTGTGACCAAGCTATATGCTATAGCACTGATATCCCCACTATGTAGCCATGTGCGTCAGCTCATCGCTCGGTTGCTCTGGGTTCGCCTCGAAAATGCTAGAATCATCGACTGATGCCAGAAGCTTCCACCCTTTTCTGGGATACACTTGCATTTGATATGCTGCACGCGGAAGCAGCTAGGGGACGCCTTGCATAATAGAGGCAGGGCCAGCGCTGCGGTGTAAGCAGCGAAAGGTAGACAGACAGACACACCACTACAGCTGATGGTGTGGGGGAAAGTATTAGCGGGAAGAGGATGAGACTGGTGAGCCATCATATGACAAAGTCGAAGAACTAAAACAGGATCAACGGCATGCCTAGGGATAGGCAACAAACCATTGATTAAGCAATGTTCAGGTAGAGGCAGTATACTGGCAGCATACCGGCGGCGTAGTGGCAGCAAAGGCAGGGGTGAACACTGGATCCAGGTAATGAATATGTATATATCAGGCAATAATTTTGGCAAGTGCTTTATTTGGTGTGACACCATTACTACTGTTCTAGCCGATCGGTAGAGTATGTGATGGTTAGCCGATCGGTAGAGTGTGTGATGATTAGCCGAGAGAAAAGGTACATGAGACCACCATCTTTGGGCCCAACCCTGGTGTACTACTGCAAGGCACCTTGACAGAGGGGGGGTTACATGGTGTTCTACACACGACACCCCGCGAATCTGCATACTTCAATATTAATAGGCCAGAACTGAATATGGGGTGAGCGAGCGTTCAGGGGGATGGGCGGTCAGGGGTGAAAGCAGACAGAATACCGCGGAAGCACTCTCAGAGGATTCTTCTAGGTGCATTTCTTTTGACATGTAATTAGAGTTTCAAGTACATAGCAAGATGATGTACGGATTTTGACATCGAGAACACCCCTCAAGGTCGGACGGAAACCACCTTTGAAATCACAGGCCCGTTGCATGGAGCTCTGCTTCCTGGGAATGCTTGCGAGTGTTTTACGAGATACATACTCCAGGCTAGTCTGGACCCGTACACTATCACAGATCGCCGCCGTTGTAGGTCGATCTGCTTGCGTACTGGAGACATACCCATTTGCACAAAGCTTTTTAGCCTTCTCTTTTACTTGGAGAATAAAATAGACATCAAACGTAAAGATTGCATGTCAATTAATATCATTGGTAAGCATGCCAGAAGAAGTCGCAAACCATTGCACACACTCAACACTCTATGTTTAGAGACATGAAAGGGTCCATGGAGATAGTAGATACTAACAGGTTGAAGTTTGGTAGTGTGATAACTAATTTGCTCAAATCATGTGGTGGGGTATGAGTGTCGTGTTCGTGTCAAACACAATAGCTATCACCGGATTATGTGGTTTATGTGAAACCCGAGTTCGGAAAAGCCAAAGGTTGGAAAACCAATAGCGATGAGGAAGCATTTCTCGCCCAAGGTGCGTTTACATCAGCATACCAAATACTATAACTGTGGACTTACAAGGCCACGGCCAAAGGGAAGACCGAGATGGAGGAGTGACCGAGCGTTATTTGCCTACACATGCCATTCACCACCGATGGACATCGTTTCTTATTATCCGATATTGGAGTAGAAGTATAACATTGGGTAAACAGCGGTGTTTTTTTTGATATGGTTTAGTATGGTGTAAAGATGTTTTGTCTTGAAAATCCGCAGATCGGAGACATTGAAACTCCGAATTGAGTGCCCTGCGTCCGTGAAGGAGGATGACCAGGGCAGCGGCAGCAGTGGTAGGCAGCAGCAATAGCAGCATCAGCAGAGAAGTAACTGAACCGGAGATGCATTACCGGAACTGAATACATACGAGGGTAGTAAGTAAAGAAACCCGTAGACAGGTGGTATAGATCCCAACCCTGCCAGAATTGTGCCTATTAATACCTTTAGAAGGCCAATCATACTGGATAGACTCTCAATTGTTGGATGGTTCAAAATGGTCAATTAAACCGACTTTCCTCAGAAGCGCGACACGCTCCGCTCTCTGCCTTCTATCTCTTTGAAATACTCCAGGGTGAGATGCCCCCCACCCAGCACTGTGTCGTGCATCTCATCGGAGCTCTCTATGACCTATTGCCAGAAATCGATTGGCTGTAATCGGGCCATGACATAAGCAGTCCAACGATAATTTTCGACAGTTGAAATTCCGGCCAAGTTCCGAGGGGTGGGCCTATGCCACCCTTTTCCTCCTGGTGCTTTGGATGCATACCATGAACTGGTAGAGCGGCCCAGCAACCAGCTCTCCCTGATTTGTCTCTGGTTGATGGGGGATGACTTTTTTTCCTTGTGTTTTTTTATTTAAAAGCCATTCGGGTTCACAACAATCTGTCCTAATATAATCATCGCATTGATTTATTGTCAGCCAGTCACAATGTTGTCTGCTGCTAGAACTGTTTCAAGGGTAAGTGAACGAGTGTTTCTCAGTAACTAGAGGTGCTGGTTGTTAGCTATGGCGAGGGCCACAAGTTTTCAGACTAGAATGGTGTGCAGAACAACATCTTTCTACTCATGTCGTGGGACAGGAGATATACAGCTCTACTCCTCTGCAATGGTAAACAATAATATCCATGGCGAGTCCACGGTGCAAGGAGAGGAACGTGGGTGGAGCACACACATATACAACAGGTGACACTTCTAAATCCACTATGACATGCACTGGCACCGTTGCATGAACTGTGCAACATTCTTTTTCACCTCTATTCTATCACAATTTTTACTAACGAGATCAATGTAGCTTCCACGCCTTTCCCGTAGCTTGGCTACTGTGTCCGGTGTCACTGCCGACTCTAAGGTTGCCCAGAACCTTTTGGAGAAGGGTAACTTCATCAACTACAAGAGCCAGCTTGAGAATGTCAAGATCGTCAAGGAGCGTCTCGGCAGACCTCTCACCTACGCTGAGAAGATCCTCTACGGTCACCTTGACAAGCCACATGAGCAGGACATCGAGCGTGGTGTTTCTTACCTGAAGCTCAGACCTGACCGTATCGCCTGTCAGGATGCTACCGCCCAGATGGCCATCCTCCAGTTCATGTCTGCTGGTATGCCCCAGGTTGCCACCCCAACTACCGTGCACTGTGACCATTTGATCCAGGCCCAGATTGGCGGTGAGAAGGATCTTGCCCGTGCCATTGACCTCAACAAGGAGGTTTACGACTTCTTGGCTTCTGCCTGTGCTAAGTACAACATTGGTTTCTGGGGTCCAGGCTCCGGTATCATCCACCAGATCGTTCTTGAGAACTATGCCTTCCCAGGTGCTCTCTTGATCGGTACCGACTCCCACACTCCAAACGCTGGTGGTCTTGGTCAGCTCGCCATTGGTGTTGGTGGTGCCGACGCCGTTGACGTTATGGCTAACCTCGCCTGGGAGCTCAAGGCTCCAAAGGTGATTGGTGTCAAGCTTACTGGTCGTATGAACGGATGGACCTCTCCAAAGGATATCATCCTCAAGCTTGCTGGTATCACCACTGTGAAGGGTGGTACTGGTTCCATCATTGAGTACTTCGGTGACGGTGTTGACACCTTCTCCTGTACTGGTATGGCTACTATCTGTAACATGGGTGCCGAGATTGGTGCTACCACCTCTGTCTTCCCATACAACAACTCCATGGCTGACTTCTTGAATGCTACCGGCAGATCTGAGATTGCCGAGTTTGCTAACGTGTACAAGAAGGAGTACCTCACTGCCGATGAGGGTGCTGAGTACGATCAGGTCATTGAGATTGACCTTAACACCCTTGAGCCACACATCAACGGTCCATTCACCCCAGATCTCGCCACCCCAGTCTCCAAGATGAAGGAGGTTGCTGTCGAGAACGGCTGGCCACTTGATGTCAAGGTTGCTCTCATTGGTTCTTGTACCAACTCCTCTTACGAGGACATGACCCGTGCCGTCTCCATCATCGAGGATGCTGCTGCCCACGGTCTCAAGGCCAAGACTCTTTACACTGTCACCCCAGGTTCAGAGCAGATCAGAGCTACCATTGCTCGTGACGGCCAGCTCGACAAGTTCGTCGAGTTCGGTGGAACTGTCCTTGCCAACGCCTGTGGTCCATGTATCGGCCAGTGGGATCGTCAGGACATCAAGAAGGGTGACAAGAACACCATTGTCTCTTCTTTCAACAGAAACTTCACCTCCAGAAACGACGGTAACCCACAGACCCATGCCTTTGTCGCTTCCCCAGAGATGGCTACCGCATACGCCATTGCCGGTGACCTCCGTTTCAACCCACTCACCGACAAGCTCGTCGACAAGGATGGTAACGAGTTCCTTCTGAAGCCACCAACCGGTGTTGGTCTCCCAGCTAACGGTTACGATGCCGGTGAGGACACCTACCAGGCTCCACCAGAGAACCGTGACTCTGTCACCGTCCAGGTCTCCCCAACCTCCGACCGTCTCCAGGTCCTTACCCCATTCAAGCCATGGGATGGTAAGGATGCTGAGAAGCTTCCAATCCTCATCAAGTCTCTTGGTAAGACCACCACCGACCATATCTCCATGGCCGGTCCTTGGTTGAAGTACCGTGGTCACCTTGAGAACATCTCCAACAACTACATGATTGGTGCCATCAACGCTGAGAACGGCAAGGCCAACGAGGTCAAGAACCACTACACCGGCGAGTACAACGGTGTTCCAGACACTGCTGCTTGGTACCGTGACAACGGCATCAAATGGGTTGTCATTGGTGGTGAGAACTTCGGTGAGGGTTCCTCCAGAGAGCACGCCGCTCTTGAGCCACGTTTCCTTGGTGGTTTCGCAATCATCACCAAGTCCTTTGCCCGTATCCACGAGACCAACTTGAAGAAGCAGGGTCTCTTGCCACTCAACTTCACCGAGCCAGAGGCTTACGACAGAATCCAGCCAGAGGATGAGGTCGACCTTGTTGGCCTCACCGAGCTTGCTCCAGGTAAGCCAGTCACCCTTGTGGTCCACCCTAAGGATGGCAGTGCTACCTGGTCTACTCCATTGTCCCACACCTACAACAAGGAGCAGATCGAGTGGTTCAAGTACGGTTCCGCCCTTAACAAGATGGCCAGCGCTGCTAAATAAGGAGTTACGTTCTATCTTTGATACATCAGTAGTTGGAACTTGGCGACTTCGTGTAGGAAATCCTGTATAGCGTCTACATATTATCCATATTCAATTGATTTTATAATACGATAATGCGATGATGCGATCATGTAATAATGCGAGAGTAGATTTTCAATGATGATAACAGCCTCGCCATGGGAATCGCAATATTTGAGAGTTACTCCTAACTTCTACCAAGTCAACCATAATCATGTATTGAACATAACCCCCTTCTTCAGTCTCTACCAGTTGCTCGCTCCTATGATAGTGCTATGAGACCCACTACCCCGCTCAGAAAAAAAAACCAAAGACCTTCATTCTTGATTTCCGAAAGATAGTCTATTGTACAACCATTTCCCACCCCATATATCTGATTGCAGTTGCCTTGGTTACTAGTGCAAAACCCCCTGTTCACAAGGACGTATGCACCCTCTTAGCGCGAGATGCGATGCAAAGGTATGATCTGCACGCGGCTAATCTTTTTTTTGTTTGCTTGGAACACTGCATACGGGGAACCCCCTGCCTCATGCTCTGATAAGATGACACTCCTTGTCTGCAATTCCCTGCAGCCTAAGGGACAGTACTATTTCCCTAAAGAATCATATAAAGCTTGGTCGAATTTTTGGTTAGTGGGATTGAATGCTTCTGGTAAGCGAGGTGTCTCAATGTCTTTACAGAGAGTGACTACAGCCGCTCTTCTGGTGACAGGAGTGTACCTTTGCGTCTCTCCAAGGCTGCAAGGATTCCTCGAACATATTGCGGAAAAGTATGTTCATACCAACTCGGGGACGCAGTTTTCGCTGTTCTTAAGGGCAACTGTGAATGCATATTTTCAGGTAAACGCCATTGTGAAAGGGGCTTTGAGCGCATTTGTACCACCAGAAGATGGCGGTGTCATCAAGAAGATCAAGGTGTACCCCATCAAGTCTGTGGGGCAGGGAATCGATGTCCAGGAGTGGGAGATGGACGAGCACGGACTGCGGTATGATAGAGAGTATATGTTTTCTTTCTGGAATGAGGACGAACAGGTGTACTCAAAATTGACACAGAGGGAGTTTCCCAGGATGGCACTCATTCAGATTTCATTTGAACAAACACATAATGCTGAAGGGATCCTTGATGGATGGTTCATTCTCACGTATCCTCTCAAAGATGGTGATGGGCATAGCTCATTCAAAGTTGCGGGATATGTTACCGCTGATTACATAAAGGAGAGCTCAACTGAGCAGGAACTCAGGACGGTCAAATTGTGGGGGTCCACATTCCCCGCGTACAACCTGGATAAAGTCATACCTCAAGACTTTGCTGCTAACATGGGGCTGCCACCGAACACAACTCTGATGTATACTTCGAAAGGCAGGGATGTTGTTTTTGGTGCCCCACCTGTTTCCCTCTTGCAGGACTTGAAGGATCAGAACGGTGTGCAGTTCAGGAACTCTCTGTTCCATGATTACTTCCCTGTTCTTCTCTTTTCAGAGAGAGACATCGACGATTTGCGACAACGTCTTGCTGTATTTGGTGACTTCAAGCTGACCGAAGCGGCATTTCGACCAAATATTCTATTGTCAGCTGAGGCAGGTGGGAGGTTGAAACGTGTGCATGACTGTGATACCTGGTACAAGTTCAATATCATAGATAAAGATACCCAGGAGAGGCATGGGTGGACGGTGGCGTGCAAGTGTGCGCGTTGCACAGTGCCCAATGTGGATGTGGACAATGGTGTTGTCGATAAGAGACACCCTGTCACGAAAACGATCTCAAAATATAGGCGTGTGGATCCAGGGTCTAAGTTTGATCTGTTCTTTGGCATATATTGTATCCACCATAGCATCGGCTACAGGATCCATGTGGGCGATAGAATTGAGGTTTTACAAAGGAAGCTAAGCACTTATCCCAAGTAGTGTGGATAACCATGAGAAATATCATACCGATTTCAATATCGTGAACTTTATATGAGTTGGAACTTATAATAGACTACTCCGAGCTACATGCTGTTCCCATATATGTAATATATGATCGGGTAGTGCACGTCCTACAAGAGCGCGTCTGTGCATCAAGGGTCTCCGAAGTATCAGGAGGAAACGATCCATAAGAACGGCATTTGTGGTTGAATCAAGGCTTATGGGTGCTTCATCTGAAATCCATACATCCAAAGTTTCATCAACATAACATACGAACGATGTGTGATCAAGTAGCTGTACAGTCACAGCTCAGCGATTTTAGCAAATACGCAGATATAAAGGATACTTGTGATTCCCAAACCATTGAAATACGATGCCCTTTCAAAAAGTGTGATTCTAAGATATATCTGACAACTTCTAGCTTGTTGCAGCCTATCCAGGATTCAGAAGAGAAGCTGGACCTTTCCGAAAGTGGAGGTCGCCCCATTGCTATCCAGAACGCACCGAAGACTTTCAAGTTCAAAGATGGAAGTGAGCAGTTCGACAACTATTTTATCTATGTGTCGGATATGTTTGATTTTGAGAATATAGGAGTCTCAAGAATTGCAGAGGTATCTACCAAGTCGGTGGTAATAGCGAACGAAACGGGGGAAGCTGGGCCGACCGTTGACCTCGAGAGATACTTGGTGTGTGCTGACTGCGATCGTGGTCCTCTGGGCTTTGCAGGGTTTGTGAACAACCCCGAAGAAAAGGCTGAAGGACCAAGGGATCATACGAAGTTGGGCTACTTCTTGCATGTGAACGCGGTCGCATTCAAGATAAAAGACTGAAACGGTAGCAGACTCAACAATCAACACTTCGTTTCTGGATGAGTCAACTGTGTAATTGGTGAGGTGCCATGGTACCATGAGAGTAGCTTCAGTGGAGTCTCACCAGTTTCTGCGGGGTTTGTTCCACTATGATAGTGATAGGAGTGTATATACGTGTGGATGATCACATACTGTAATAATATTAAAGTGTTGGTTACCTCTCACGACTAGAATGTTTTCTGGAACTTGCAGCAATACGAGTGAAAAGCCCCTACCAATTAGGTAATTCTCACCCTCCACCTCACCCCGCCCCCGTCTTGCAGTACTGATAACGGTACGTTCAAATGGAGGGCGAGGGCGAGTCGGCGAGATAACGACACAGACACACAAAAAACAGAGGGAGGACCAACCCCCGGGCACCTTGCATCGAGGAGTCGGGCTCACAAAGCGCTACTCCGCTCGAGTTAAAACTATCAATGGACTCTTGCAAAATAAACAGACACTACGAGATGAAGCTACGGAGGTTAAAAGGAAAGAAGTATCCGGCAAGTCCGGAGTCTGCACTCCTTAGCACATGTTAGTGAGAATTATGTGATTGTTGCGTTATCTATGGGCGCAGTCTGGGCTTTTCGTTATACATTGTTGCGGCAGCAACTTATGCGCCACCTGCACTACCTGGATATAAATAGAGACACATTCAACTTTAAAGAGATAGTTGGCCTTCGCATAGCGAGCAAAAGAAAAAAAATTCTGGGAGACAAGGTTTGCAAGTGGGATGTCACCGGACAATAGATCCCTTGAAGCAAAAAAACAGCCAAGGGAGAAATTGAGTGCAAGATCACGCAAGGTATTTGTTGATTGTATTATACGTCCGAATGGAATCCGCCTTGTAGTGGTAAAGCCGATCACAGTATCCATTGCGACAGCATCTTTCTGGAGCAACCTTGTGCACGGAATTCAAGCCGGTTGTTGGTGGTTCTGGCAGCGCAAATAGGAGCTTTCCAGCTATCTCACAAAAGACACCCCTTATAATGCTGGTGGCATCAATAGACGAGCGGGGTAAGTGGGGAGGGGTGGAGAAGTAAGGAATCGGCCCGACCAATAGGTCTCAACGTATAAAGAGATGCACCCATGCATGGCATGCTGCTCATGCATCATGTGCATCGATAGCCGCATATTCTCAAGTCAGCCAAGCGTTGATCGGTGCTGTCACCCCATCTAGACTAGGGTCTAGTGCAAGGTGCCCTAGGCAGAGTGTAACGCAACAAGGAAATTGTTTCCTTTTTTCAACAGCGACAGGAATCATAATACGATGGAGGGGGGTTCCTGATCTTACTGATAGATGTTCTACAGGTTTGCCTAAACTCCATCAGTCTGTCCAACCGATATAGAGCGCGCGGTCTTTGTTTCTTTATTTTGCAAATATTTGTGCTTGAGTATCCGTACGAATCTATCTGTGCCTCCATTTTTCTCTCGAACATTCACATCCCAGTCAGGCACGGGAATGGCCGTGGTATTAATGCCCGTTCATATTTCCTAGCAGCCATCTGCTCCTTTTGTACCGGCGCGGCGTTCACTTCCTATACCTATTGTTTGCAGCTACTGACAGCGCACGGTTGGGTCTGCAGCAATCAGCTGACAGTCCAGAAAGGGCCACAAACCAGGCAAAAACAGCTCAGGAGTAGCCAGCCACAAGAAGAGAGCTATCTCGCACCATTTGCTACCGTTTGCGCCATATCGTGCCTCCGACAAATAAAACAGGGACAGAAGAGACACAACATTTCGCTCGGAGTCCTCATTTTAAGTTGGAATACATCACTGCGCTAACTCTCTAACCGCAAATTACCGGATACGGCCAGGATCACGCTTTCCCCTGGGTGTTTGTTTAGGTCTATTCTATGCCTGAAAAGACATCATGTTGCAATGAATTCCCGAGAAAAACTGACACCCGTGCAGACAAATAACTTGCCTGTCTTGATGGAGAGGTGGCTGTAAAATTCTATACGTTCTTTTATCGTATTGTGTATCGTAAGGTTCCTCTTGTCGGTCCACCTGCACCGAGAGTCTGGAGGGAAGACGGTTAGTTGGTCCTCCGGCTAAGCCATCAACAGTCTCGGTGGAGGGGCTCGACCTTGTGCCGTTGTTGCTCCTGTTGCTGCTGCTGCTTTTTGCTGCCCGGGCACGTCGATTGTCGCCCGGCTGCAGCCCGTTCTAACAGGAAGCCTTCGTACCTATCGTGCGCTAGCAGCTGTCATGCAGATACATGCATGATAATAAATCGCTGAGAATTGATGAACCCTTTACCGACACAAATGGACATAGGGTACATAGTTGTCACCGCACTTCAACCTAGAATATGCACGCGCGCATCCAGAGACGACATCATGGATGCATTTAATGCACTTGCAACTATAACTTGCGCCTTTTAGGGATCAAGATGGGGGTGTGCATTCTGTCGTTAACATTGATTCTTTGCGCTTGTCTTTGTGTTGGCTTGTCTTGTCCGACAAGACAAGGGAAAAAAAAAGTAGCTGACAAGCAGACAGAAAAGTATAAAGCCCGAAATCTCCCTGGACATCTCAGTCACTGTCTCCAGCATTTTCTCTTTTTGTTGTTTTCTTCTGCAAGCGACTGTGATATCCGTTTCTTCCTTTGTTCGTTTTGCACCGTTTCTATCTAGAGAGTCCAACAACTTTACGCTTTTAATCATCAGTTCGGAGCATACAGCATTATATTCATCGTGCTCGAAGAAGAAATAGACAACAGGGCAATAAATAGTCATAGACAGCCGTAGCCCTATCTACCGTAACTAAGCACCCAGAGCAAATTGCACGGCAAGAGACAGCAGCTTGTGTTTGTCATCGTTAAGATGTCCAAAGACGGTGTCATTGAACCAATTTCATCCTCGGCCTCTGCTGTTGGCGTTGACTGTTTGGTTTTCAACAGAGACGATAAGAAGTCTGACACCTTCTACATTCCACCCATGGGTACCAAATTGATCGGATCCCGTTCTTCCTTCTCATCTGAGGACTCAGACGTTTCAGAAGAGGATGGCGACAATATGCTTAATATTTCTGAAGACGACACAATCGAGGACAAAGGTATCATAGACCACAAGAACCAGGAGACAAAATGGTCCAGTGGTTCTGACGAAGATGTGGAGTTTGATTCCCAGTTCAGAGGACGTCCGTCATCATGCGTGTTTGTTGCTAGTCTCGCTGCATCCATGACCGATGACCGCCTTTGCATGTCTGTTACAAACCACTTCAAGAAATGGGGGAAGTTGGCTATGGTTAAGGTCCTGCGAGACCCATCCAACAGGCCATATGCGTTTGTTCAGTATACTAACGACCAGGACGCAAAGGTTGCATTGCGGGAGGGTCAACACTCCATCCTCAATGGTAGATCTATCAGATGCGAACCTGCCAAAGTCAACAGAACCTTATATGTGTCAACGACAACCTCTGATGGAGCACTTGATCAGGCTGCTGTTACTGAGATGCTAGGGGAGTTTGGTGAAATAGAGCAGCTGGTTGGTACTGACAGCTTTGAATCATTCTCTGACACAGACAGAACAAAGACACACAGGCATTGGTTCTGCAAGTTCGCATATCGTGATGATGCAATTCGTGCTTACGCGAACCTTCGGGTGAAACCCTTCTGGGCTGTTGAATGGGCACAGAACCTAGAGGCACCAAGCGATGAGGCATCGGAAGTCACCATTGACAAGTTTTCAATCTTTGTGGGACAGCTCGATAGCAGAGTCACAAAGGAAAAGCTCATAGAGAGGTTTTCACATCATGGCAAGGTAGCGGAGGCAGTCCTTGTTAACAGACCGGGGAGCAACTTTGCATTTGTGAAATATGAGACCGAAGCAGCCGCAGCCGCAGCTGTTGAAAGAGAGAACCATGCTATCTTCAAGGATCGCACTATGCATGTTCAGTACAGAGAGATTCACCATAATGTTCCAAGGCGCAACTTTGTCGAGCCCCGCTTATCGCTAGCACCGCCGCCGGTCAACTTCCAGTCAAGGCGATCGAGTGTAAACTCCATCCCCATGACAGACTCGTCAGGGATGCTACCTACACGGCCCGGGGGACCAATGATGTACGGTGGCTCACAGATGCCACGCAGGTCCAGCTATAATGGCCGCTCATTAGGCAGAAGGGACTCCACAATACCTGTTGCTCCACAGCGCTCTTTCTCCTTCACACAACAGTCGTACGGAGGCAAGGAATTTGAGAACCAATCGGTCAAGGGGAGATCATCGTTTGGAGGAGAAATGTTTAGACCAGTGAGGTACAACCAGAGGAAGAGCCCACGCATGTCTTTTGAGCAAAGCGGTGAGAACTCTCCGCCTCTGCGTTCCAAGCAAGACGTTTCTGAACACTCACCACATAACAAATCACCTACCCCATCTCCAACCATTAAAACATCGCCATCATCTGCCGGACCTCCAAAAAGCATGTACTCCTACTCCACCACTACCAGTCACAACTTTGACCAGGAGGATGACTTGATGAGAAATCAAAACTCCAGGTCAATGATGGCTGGAGTGCCATACTTTTACTATGTAGCCAACATGAAGGACACATACGGCGGCATGTCTTACGATATGGCTCCACCAGTTGCAAACCACCCCGGCTACTATTATCCTCATCCACCACCAACGGCATATACCTGCTATAATCCTTACGACGTTGCAAATGCAGCCAACGGTGTAGAGTATGCCCAGCAACCAGCTCCCTATCTCATGTACTACAGCACCGCGCCAATGCCGCAACCGGGGCTGGGCATGATGCCTCAGATCGCCGGTTCACGTCCGAATTCTCAACGAGATCATTCGCTACATTAGTTGACTTCAGCAAGTCACAGTGGCTGTAACGTAGGAGCGGGTTTGGTTGTGTGGCTACTATATATATCAGTACTCCTACTTGCTAGCTGGCTAGCTCACATGTTTAGATATACTGCTTTGGCTTTTGGCCGATTATGCCCTGGCCCTGTTATGGTTTCCTTTATACAAACAAAGATACACTCAAAATAAACAGATAAGGATTGTAGAGTAGAGTAAGGAGCAACTTGAATGTTCATCAGCCTGTATCGAACCGCTTGTAGAACCTGCTTCAAAGGCTGACATCATCACTGCATGGCTCATCTGCAGTATCCTGGGGAAGGTATGGTACTCGGACAGAACTCAAGATACAGTGGAGTGTTTGTTTTCCTGCAACACCCACAGGATATCCCTATAGAAGCAGCTGAGATTCAGTTTGACTGTTCTACACATCCAATCCAACAATTATAAGGTAGAGATTCTCTTTTGTTGAGAATGAACAAAGATGCCGCACCAACACCAGCACCGTCTGCACTCCAACTAGCTCATAGCTTTACCCATATTACAGTTAAAACAAGCCAATGTCTAGCGGAAGCGAAACAGCGAAAGAGAAAGAAGTCACATCATGCATCAGAAGTGATAGATTTTCAGGCACTGGGGCGAACCTTGAAAGAACCTTCTGACCGACCAAACTTCTATGAGTGCCAATCGGATCCCAAGCTTTTGGCGACTAAGCCATGGCTGGCCGACCCCCAATTTTTCCATACCGTTCACATATCATACATTGCATTAATGAAGTTGACAGTGCATGCACGTTCTGGAGGATCAATTGAGGTAATGGGGATGATGACGGGGAAGGTGCTTGCAAGCGGCGAAATGGTGGTCATGGACACATATCCTCTGCCAGTGGAGGGCACAGAGACCCGAGTAAATGCGCAAGCAGAAGGCTACGAGTTCATGGTGGGTTATTTAGAAAGGAATCTGAAGCAGATTGGACGCCAGGAAGATATCATTGGTTGGTATCATTCCCACCCAGGTTACGGATGCTGGCTATCTGGTATTGATGTTGCTACGCAGTCACTCAATCAACAATTTCAAGATCCCTATCTAGCCATAGTGATAGACCCTGAAAGAACCGTGAAACTGGGCCAGATAGAGATCAGTGCATTCAGAGCTTTTCCCAGCAGTCACGATGCAGGCACTGGTACTACTGGGGAAATGCGCGCCGAATCAGATAATCCCCATGCCGCGGTCGCGATGAATACTTCTGTTCCGAGTGCAAAGATGAACGAGTTTGGTGCCCATGCTGGAAAGTACTACTCTCTCGATGTAAAAGTATTCGAGAGTCAGTATGATCGGGGATTGATGGAGTCTCTAAAGAGGAAGTCCTGGTACTCTGGTTTAGTTGAATCTGCCAACGAAAGCCGGACGGAGAAAGAATTGCACAACAAAGCAGACAGAATGCAAATGTTCTTTCAACGTCTCAAAGGGGAAAGTGTTCTGCGAACGGGTTCATTTGGAGTGGGCAAGGGTATTTCAAGGTGGGACATCTCTCCCTTTGCAGCTGTTGCTGATCATTTCACAAGAGGCAGCAGAGAAGGTTACAGGCCCAAGTCCCATGATATGGATGTTGACAACCGTCTTGGCGCTGAGGCCGGCTCAGTTATAACTGAGGGGAAGGGAGATGACGATGAAGATGATGGGGCAGATGATGACGAAGATGATGAGGCAGGTGATGACGAAATGGATTTGGAAAGGGTAGACGAGGATGAAGAGCTAGAAGAGAGCGAAAATGACTATAATGAGAGTGTTTGGTCGTCCCCCACGGGTCACAGAGGTGATAGCTTTCGCTATCCAGAAAGGACAAAGAGTCGAGAAAAGAGAGGTGGGGATATTCTGTCTTGGAAGGAGAGAGTTCCTATAGTCACCGCACCAGATGCGAAGCATAAAGGCGCAATGTACCCGAACATAGGTATACAAACAAGTCTGGGCATGATGGAACTGTCAAAAGATCTACAATCACTATGCAGTACGGGAATCAACACGGTGATAATGACGCAACTACAGGAGGAGCTGTTCTTGGATTAATCTATTACTTCTAGCTATATTTAAATGAACTTATGACCTATTTGCCTTACTTCGTGTGAAGAACCGAGATGCCACTGTAAAAATAGCCATCCTTGTTTGTTTGTGAGATTTCAGAACCGAAAGAGACAGCTAACAGCTTAGTATCTGTTGCCGGATTTATCGAGACAGCAGGCGTGTTGCAGCCATGCTCTATACTATCTGTGCCCACCGTTGATGATGTCTTGCTCATACCATCATTCACGTCATTCCACATCTTGATATCACCCTCAGATGATCCAGCCACAAGACGAGTAGATAATCCAGAGCTTGCATCGCCCATATCTCCATAGAACAACTGGTTGGACGGGTACTGGTTCCATCCCTCCAACTTCCCCACAGGAGCACTCAAGTTTCTTGTATCTATTATTGGTATGCTTTGTGAATTTCTGGAAAGAGAGTATATGTAATAAGAAGCTTGAAATAGCTGGTAAGCTCTGTTTCCATACTCCGAACCAAGACTGATATCTGAAGTCATGGAAGCTTGAATTCTCAGATCAATTTGAAACAGGTCATTAGATGACGTGGCCCCAATACATTGAAATGGGGAGGAAGGGTCGCTGTGCAGAGCGGTAACCATGCCTACCTTTCTGAAAGAGCCATGATAGGATAAAGGTTTAGCACGATTCATGTCAAAGACTGCCAGAGCATTCAGTGAGCCAGCTAGAAAATGTGACTCTCCCAAGTGACACAGAGAGTGCGAATCAAGGAAGTCTTCCCCCACCAACTGTCCATCGTGACAACGTCGGAAATGAAAATGCTGTATGTCCTTTTCATCATCCGGCAACAACCCCATCAATTTTAAAGGCAACCCTCTCTGAGAGACCAAAATGTTGCAACTAGAGAGATCCTCGTCATACAAAGAGAACCTTGGATTGAGCGAATGTGCTAGTAGAGGTGAATTGAGGAAATGCCTTACAAAGGGAACAAGAGGTTTCACATCTGAGGGTTGATCATCTGGAGTGTCACATATACCAGGAGGTAAAACGAACACTCTGATCCCACGGTCCTCGTGTGTGGTGACCAGCGTTGAGCCGTCAGCAGACCAATCCAGAGAGCGCGGGATGTTTGGACGATTATTGCGAGATGTAGCGCCTGTTTTTTTCCAGGCTTCAAATATGGGACGCCCTAGTTTGGGATATTGGTAGGTGCTCAATTCAGCCATCTGCTTGTGTGCAACTACTTCACGGTCCCAGGATGCGGGAAAGTCCAATGTAGAATACAGGTCAAACGTTGACCCACATTGCGTTAGCGAGATTGTTTCATTCTTTTTTGAGATGTGCGTCAGACCATGATCCATCATATATGGCACACCAGTTTACTCAAACTCCACTCCATACGTGCAATATGTGGAGCGGTGTATCAACATTTATTGCCCTGCACTTACCGGTAATTTCTCTAGTGCCATGAATGCATCTTTGACACTGAGTATATGCATGCACATCTCGCGCACACTAGAGAGAGAGCTGGATGATTTGGCTTAAGACAACTCAACAGTTATTGTAGGATACACCTCAATCGAATTTAGAGTTTAGCCCAGGAATTCTGCAATCATGCCAGGGTTATCCCATTTACGGACCAATTTCATAGCAACCTTAATGCTGCGTGACATTGTTTAACATCACCATAAGCAGTAAAAAAGAAAAAAGCACGTCGCCATAAATATAGCTCATCACCCATGATTGATTCTCAATGATTTAAGCGCCGGATTTAGACTACCGCTTTGGTCTTGCTTATCTCCCGTGTGCAATTGACATAAGTCGTGATTCCGTCCAAACTTAGATTTGGACACCCCCCACCGCCTCCTCTCTCCCTTTCTTGCAAAGCCTCTCCCTACTTGCCCTCTCTTGATCAGGTCTTCGGTCTCCACCCATGCCATGCACAACGGCGACTTAACAGTAACCCACTATTGTGCTGCCTCTGTTATTTGCTTGTATGAGTGCATACAGTATCGCAGATATAGAATATGGCTGATATGCAGTATAGCTAGTGTACAGTAGAGCAAGTATACAGTAGAGCCAGTATACAGTAGAGCCAGTATACAGTAGAGCCAGTATACAGTAGAGCCAGTATATAGTAAAGCCAGTATACAGTATAGCCAGTATACAGTATAGCGAGTATGCACTTTGGCTAGTATGCACTTTGGCTAGCATGCACTTTGGCCAGTATGAACTTGTGCCCTTCGGCTCTCGTATGAGTCCTTGGGTGATTTTATAGATAGGCTCATGATACCTGAGGTTCTCCGAAGTAGCTCAAGATTGTCCCTTGGCTCTTTAAGCTCCTGCTTCCTGACCTGTCTCTAGACATTCTGAGATCCTGATCTAACCGTCACTTTCTGAGTATAGTCTCTCTTCTTAGCGGCCCACGTACTCAGCGCTTGCTACAATTCCATGGTATACCCCACTCGTTGCCCTCCCAGCATACTCGATGATCTGAGCACGACGCCAGCCTCTCCTGCTTTGCCACCACTGAGCAAAAACATCCTACCTTGGGCGCTAGGCTCCTGTTGGCACGACCCCTTGGTACCTGCTGACTTCTCACTTCCAACAGAGAAGCGTGGGCAGAGACTGCATAATGTCGTTAGTCGTGTGACAATTATTTCTTGCCCTCCTCTCCTTCCCCCTTCTCCGTGCTGCTTGCCTGATGCCGTATCTTCTTTTATGTGTATTGCTCGCCGCCCCTCCATCCACGGCAGCCCCCATGTCTGCCTGCGCGGCATCCTTCCATCTTGTGGTGGCCCCTTCCCCCTTCTACCTTTCGCTCTGCTTCTGCAACCGAGTTTAGTGAATTTTTAGTTCCCTGTTATGTGGGCCAGCTCCGGTGCCTCCCACATCGGCGGGTGATAGTACTTTTCCGCATTTAATTTTAATTTTTTTTTTTCTGCGTTGGTATCTAAGGCTCTCTTATCGTGAGCAACGGAGTACCTCCGTATATCATACCCATAGGTATTTCACAGATTTCTTGATCACTTTTTTTTTGTTCTCTTTGGATTTTAAGTGGTCTGCCGGGACGTGCTCTATGTTTGCATCGTCGCGCCGCTCCACTCACGTATAATTGCCTGGCCATACATAACCATATATGTCATCCGCCGTCAACCCTCGTAACGCGAAGTTGCCAGCCATAGCTCCTTCCTCCAAAGATCCACTATCAATCGTTTCGGAACCGCTCGACTTTGTCCCTGCCCGGCACCCAGACAAGGTCACCCTCAGGCCATCCAAGTATATTACATTCACGTCGGTGGCCAAGGACTCAAACCAGCCATCGAGACAAAGGACCAACCTTGGCTCCCAGCTAGAACAGGAGCCAACTATTAGCAAGGAGTCGGCTATGAGAGCCAAGCCCGCTTCCATGGCACAGGCCGTTGCTCTATACACAGGAAAGAAGTACATGAATGACATAAAGAAGAGGAACAAGGCCGCAAAGCAGGAACCTTCGCCGATCGCCGATGATGAGGACTTAGGTGAAGATCTCAATGATGATGAAAATGACACTGCTGACGTCTCCATTAGTGCATCTCCGGTACCACGGATCAAGTTGACAGCCGTTTCGGATCTGTCCTCCGAAGATGAGGATGAGAATTACCAAACGGCAGACGAAGAGGCAGACTCATCTGTGTCTTCTTCTTCCGTGGATACGTCTGCATCATCCTCCACATACTCATCCCCAGAGCCTTCGCCAAAGAAGAGACACATATCACAGCATGCGACGAACAAAGTTGTTGATGACGATGACGATGAATCAGAAGAAGAGGGACACCACCTTACTGCATTACAGGAGTTGAAGAAGCAGCTCAAGGACGATGTCTCGTCACCATCCGGCAATGAAGATGAGGACTCTGAGATCAGCGAACAGAACAGCAATGACGATGATGATAACGAAGATGACGCCGACGATGACAATGATGAAGACGAGGAGGAAAAGGAAAAGCTCCCATCCCCCAAAGAGGAAAACACCCCTCCAACTTCTCCAGAGGGTGAAGATATGGCTTTGGTGAAGACTCTCGGTGCCAGCGCTATATTGCACTCGGAGTCCCAGTTTTACGGTGTCAACGAGATGGACCAGGATAGAGGTTCAAACAAGTCCACGCGCATATACAAAAACTGGAGAGAACTCTCCTCGATGCAGCCGTTGGGTCTTCTCAACCACGGTGTCACGTGCTACATGAACTCTGCGGTACAAGCCCTCATACACGTCCCAGCCCTACAGCACTACCTTCTCGATGTCCGTAATGGTAAGTATGCAGATGTTATTAATCCTCGTTCGGTGACACAAGTGCTCGCTGAGACCACAGCAAGGATGCTTCAACTGGAAAATACAGGAAAGCTGTACATTGACCCTAAGCGTCTCATCAAAAGGCTCCCTGATATCAACTGCATGATGTCTGAATGGCAACAGGAGGATTCGCATGAATACTTCATGTCACTGATGTCAAGGTTGCAGGAGGACTCCACTCCCAAGGGGATGAAGCTGAATCAGAGCATACTGTACGATATCTTTGGCGGTTTGCTCCACCAGTCTGTTACCTGTCGTAACTGCGGCCACATCTCAAACACACAGCAAGAGTTCTATGATCTGTCGCTGAGTTTGGACAACCGCAAGAAACGCAACAGTTCGATATTGGACCCACAGCAGCTACAGGCACTCAAGATGAAGTTCAACCTAGACAAGGATGAGGAAAAATCTTCCAAACAGCTGTCGGAGCTGCTTGAAAGGAGAGTGCAACAGCAAATCGAGCAATCACAGGCACAGGCCGTGCAGTCACAGGAATCACAGTTGCAAAAAGCCGGCTCTACCTCGACAGCCTCCCAGCAGAATAAGGTGCCGTTGACACCTCAGCGCCCTGAAATATCATCCGATCAATCACCATCAGTTTCGTTCCAAGAGCAGGCATTGGTATCACCTGTCTCGGCCAATCCTCCTCAGCAGCGTTATTCCATCGAGAGGTCTCTGAGGGATTTCTTTGCCCCGGAGCTCATCAAGACCGATAAGCGCGACAAATCTGGCTACGTGTGCGAGAAGTGTAAGCAGCGGACCAATGCAATCAAGATCTCAACCATAGACAGGGCTCCAGAGACTCTTGCCATTCACCTCAAGAGGTTCCGTTTTGACGGCAATTCCTCGTCAAAGCTGAAGACAAATGTCTCGTATCCTTTCTCGCTTGATCTTACAGATTACACCACATCCCGTGAGACTCCCACACGTTATGTCCTGTCTTCGGTGATTGTCCATGAGGGCCGTTCCGTTTCCTCTGGCCACTACATCGCGCACTGCCGCCAACCTAATGGTACTTGGGCTACTTATGATGATGAGTACATCAACAAGATACCGCAGAAGGTTGCTCTCAAGGATCCCTCAGCATACGTGCTGGTCTACACCAGACTGACACACAAGTCGTTTGAAATTCCTCCTAATAAGCCACAAGTTGCAGCCAGCGCTCAGTCTCCGTTGAGGAGGTCGGTTGAGACCGCCCCGCATAAGCGTTCTGCAGGCGACGATACAGCCAACAGCAGATCATCAAAGAAGGCAAAGAAGAACCGTCGCAGACGGTAAAGTAATACAATGGCATAGGGTTTTCAGCGTTATTTTTCATGTTCAGTTTTTTTGCATAATTATCTGGAGACAGTACACACACTCTCTCTCGCTCGGTATAAGAAACTATGTGCCTTTCCCTCCCGACCACTCGGTGATGGGTGCATTTTTTTTTCGACTCAAGGTAGGTCTGTATAGATGTATAGAAGCGTAGGTCTACTCGAACTGACTTGCACCTGTCAAATATATTTATATTCACCAATTTCATCAATTACCATGATTATTACTAGAGTATTTTTTGGACACTTCCATAATTTGTCCTGATGAATTATTCTCCATATAATATAATCTATAAGGCGATGATGGACTTTTCACTAGCGGTACTCCTGCATGCTCCTTAGTATGAGAAAAGGCATCAAGCCGGGTAAGGGAAATATTATCTGATGGTTCTTCTTCTTCTCGTGTCTGGCAGAAGGGTATGGAGAGAACTGGATGAAGATATATATTGGTGCTGAGACTTTCAGGTTCGATCTGCACAGCTGAAGTACACACATAGCATATATATTACCTCAAAACTCTGCTAATCTGTTTGTTGGTTCCAAAAACTTAGTGAGGGCGAACCTGTACGTTTTAGCGAGATAGTGAACACAATTCATCGAAGAGCACACCTGTACGGTTATAGCCATACCATTTATTTTCTTCGAGTTCCAAGATGTCTGCTAAAAATGTCATCATCAGACTCATAGTGGGAGCCGGTCAGGCTGCGCCAGCTCCACCAGTTGGGCCTGCCCTTGGTTCCAAGGGTGTCAAGGCCATTGATTTCTGTAAGGAATTCAATGCCCGTACCGCCACATTCAACCCAGGCACCCCAATACCGGTATTGGTCACCGTGAGGCCAGATAGATCTTTCACATTTGAGATCAAGAGTCCAACAACAGGCTATCTTTTGCTTCGTGCTGCGGGATTATCAAAGGGAGCCGATAAGGTGGGACCAGCACATCCCCCAGCTGCAACCATCAGTCTGAAGCATGTTTACGAAATAGCAAAGATCAAGAAGACCGATGCTCGTCACCAGGACATTGAGATGGAGAGCATCTGTAAAAGTATTGTTTCCACTGCGAAGACTATGGGAATAGCAGTGATACCATAAGGAAAGCTGTGAGGAGGAGAGCAACTGAGCTATCGGTTAGAGAAGAGATGATATGACTCGTAAAGAGACCGAAGTCCTGTATATATATATATATCTTGGCACATACAATATGTGAACCCAATGAATGGCATGTTAGAAAACCTTCTTTTGAGAATAGCACTATGCGATGCATGTATTGATTTATATATCTTTGTTGGTATTGGTTCTCAGTAAACAAATCTCTCGATGTGGTCACTAGATGTGTAATAGTTTTACTACTTCTTGGCTGCAGGCGCAGCCTTCTTCTTGTTTCTTTCCAAGGAGGCAATGTGAGCGACACTTTGGTCCACAATTGTATGTTCGTGGTTTGTACAAGGGATCAGCTTCGAACCTCCAAGAGTAGGATGCACGTGAGGACTGTCAATCATCTGACACATCTGCACAGACTCCAACCATGGATCGGCAAAACAGTCGTCGATGTTGATACGGCAGGCCGGCGCAAGATCAACCATGCGTGATATCATTCTGTGACAGTCCTTGGGCAGAGCATGGAGCAGTCTCGCCTCGCCTGTTAGGTTAGAGGTGTGGCTCTTATTCTCCGGCTCGCTAGGCACAGCAACTCCCTCAATTGTCTCTGGAAGCGCACTGCTGAGGTCCTTGGTTAGCGAAGGAGACCCAAGAGGAGCCGGGGTGGCAGAAGACGACAAGACACCAGGACGAGAAGAAGGAGATTCATCATCCAAGTAAGGTGGAGGTGATGGCGTTCTCTTCAAAAGATCACCTAGGGTGGCACCTTCTTCTCTAGTGGCAAACATACGGAAACTAGGGTCGGTTAACTTTGGCACCTTCCATGGGAACTTCTTGAGCATCATACAACAGTAGATTATGGCTGCCGACCACACGTCAACAGGGCGAGGATCATACTTGTTGAAGACACACACCTCCGGAGCAAGGTAAGGGTCTGAACCGACAATACCTTGGGCCTCAATGAGGGTATTGGAGAACGGATAGCTGAAGACAACGGCCGAGCCAAAATCAATGATTTTCACTATTCCCTCCTTCGAAACAACGCAGTTGTCAAGCTTAAGATCTCTGTGTGAAAGACCCATCGAGTGCAGATAGCGGATACCATTGAGGATCTGTTTGAAACAACAATTGATCTCATCGTTGGACATCTTGTTACTCATCACGATGGCGAAAAGGTCGAAATCACAGTATTCCATCACCTGGAGCATGCGGTCATTCTCGTAGGATATCTCAATGGTCTCAATGATGTTGGGATGTCTCAGCGTGCTTCCAATACAATATTCACCAGTGATCTTCTTCGTGTAGTCTCTCTTTGTCTCGTGCGTGTACTTGGGGCGGAACTCTTTCACCGCAAACACCTGCCCATCCGATAACCTTTTCACAAGCTTCACCAAACCTCCGGCACCAGCACCCAGATTGTCACCAAATTTGCTGTATCTCTTGGAAAACGGAATCTGTGGAGTTGTATTACCTCCAATGGACATTTGGCTGTAACTGCTGCCGCCCATGTTTGTGTAGCTGCTGGAAGAGCGGCTGAGAGAGGATGGAGGCTGCACCGGCCTAGATCCTGCGCTCATACCCGAAACAATACCATCCGTGACAGATATACCGTTGTTTGCCGATTCCTGCGAGCTTGAAAAGTAACCCGAAGACTGCATCGGAGACATAGATGGTGAGTTCTTGGCACTATTGATGCTGGTTGAGAGATTGCTTTGGGGTGCTGGTCTGGTTGAGGCGCTGCTCACGGAACGCTTCAGGAATCTACGCAAATCGGCCATTGAAGAGTGCCTGGAGGTGGGTGGCTCGTTAGAAGTGCCCAGCACACCAGTGTTGTTGCCATAACTGTTCTGCTGCATGAAGGTTCCATTGCTCTCAACACTGCTTGCAGAAGAAGGGCTGGGCAGAGGGTGGTTCTCCGCCTGTTGTGAAGTTCCAGAAGCACTATTAGGGGTAAGTCCCAGCCCCATCACCGAGTCAAAGTTAGTGGCAGTGTTCCTTCTGGATTTGGAGAAAAACCCAGAGAGTGACGAATGAGAAGAGGATCTAGAAACTGATGTAGGCACACTATTCTGTGAAGCAGCAGCAGCAGCCTGTACCTGAGCAATCTTCTGCTTGGAGATTATGAACCGCGGTTCAATAGAACCCGGCGAGGTGATTGTGGGGGATGAGATGTGGATACTCTGGATGAGATTACCATTTGCGAGGTTGGGAATGTGCGGGTTAGAAGAAGAACCAACTGTGGGATTATTAGCCCTTCCACCTGGTGCAGAGTATGGTATGTTGGAGGAGAGCGACGTATATGAGGAGGTGGAACTAAAAGACGAGGAAGGTAAATGGAGTGGTTGGCTACTAATCGAGCCGTTTCCTCCATGGCGGTAGCTGCGGGGGGATGTAATGGATGGGGTCCTCACTCGCTGTGGCTGTGGCGATGGTATTTGATGAGTAACAGACTGCACTTGAGGGGGTGAGATCTCTGTGGAAACCTCGTCTGTAGGGGACACACCTTCGATGGATATAGTTGTTGTGATGGTTCTATCTCTGGACTCGTTGTCATTGTCGTAGGTTTCGATTCTCAGTCCTGATTGTTTCTTTTTCAGTTCCTCTTGTTCCTTCATGAGCCTGGTGAGCGATGACACAGGCGACTGTGACCTCTGTTGAGGTCTGGAAAGGTTGGAAGTCATGGTGATTCAAGACAGCTGGTGGGTCGGTGGAGTAGGGATGTCGTATTGTACAATGTAATGACGTATGCTAGCACGCTATGTGTTGTGAGTAGCCACGAAATGTCAATAAATCTCTTCAACGGTAATGCTTCTCTATGTATACATGGAACGAAAAACTATGGTTACAGTGATGTGTGAATGGGTGTGAAGGTCGGACAAACCTGCATGTAGTATATGTCTGAACCAAACTATCTGGCCTGCCAAACCTGGAGGTTGTGAGTAAAGAAGGATATTCGTATCTGTCAGATGGGAACCTTGAATAATAACAACAATGCTTATGTCTATATGTGCGGTCGTTGTCTTACGATTGATCTCTCGTCGATCAACCACTGACTATCTTCTATGGATGGAATAACCAGCAAAGACACTAACGACCCTTCCAAACAGGGGCTACTTCAGTAGCAGCCTGCACCCTGATTACAGCAGCATCTACTGGTAGCGCTCGACAACGGCACTCTGGGGCGAGGGAGAAGGGCATCCGGCATAAGGTATTAATTGCGCCGGCCGACTGCAACTGCACGACTCACGATACGGGCCGCAAGGGTAGAATAGGCTGAACTTAGTTGATGCTGACACACAAATAATATATTAAACTGCGTCTGATCAATCTAGGTTTATATGTCTGGTGAAAATATTTAGTTGTTCGGATATTGTGCGACCTGGCAGCTCCTCTCTTTGTCTTGCTCCCCTCCTGCACCTTTCTCCTGCCGCCCATTGCTGCTCTCTACCTTCCTGCGTCCTATCGGCCCCATATCATCATCTAATAACCCTGAAAACCACCTTAAATCTTTTGCTGTCCTTAATCATTGAGTGATTATATATAGCCGACCTCAGCCTCCCCTCCCCATTCTCCCCAGACATGCTACTCCTTTCCCACCCTTTCGTAGTTGTGCTTTTTCGTTCGGTTTAGGTGTTCCCTCCTCTTCCCATCCCGCATCCCGCGTCGACGTAACCAAATGCTTGGCCCGCTACAGCAGGAACCGAGATAAGCTTGCATGGAAAGCCCAGGTAGGTGGACGCTCAGCCAATGGATTAAGCTCAGTGTGGAGCTGCGCAGCACACGCCCTTCATGCTTATCGCAGCCTCCAGTATGGGAGGGGTTGTGCATTGCCGAGATCTGTCACTGGATGGATAATTTAAGTATGCGGCCTGAGACTTATGAGGACTGAGATCATGAGGACTTAGACTATGCATGATGAGGTTACTACTACTATTATCTGAACGATACTTTACTGGGCAATAGGTGTCCGTTTTTTGGTGGCTCTTCAATATATTACGTTGTTCAGATTGATAAATCTCGTAGCTATAACTATGCCATAGTTGATACACCGCGACATATTCCAGAGAGCATGCTAATGTGATATGTTTTTAATCACATCGTAGACAGCTATGTTTCAATTAATATAGAAAAATAAAAGGGAACAACCTCTATATGGCTTACACCTTGCGCTTTCTGAGCGGAGGTGTAGCGGGGGACGAAAGGGCAGCGATTGGCTCGGTCTGTGATTCCTCGAGTTGCTCTTCTAGTTTGGTTTGAACCTCTTCAATCTGGCGAGAAGTGTCACTCGCAGGGACGTTGGATTTTCCCTTTGTCTTCCTGTCCAATTCATCAAGCTTTCGGTCCAAGGAAGTCAGTCTCTCATCCTTGTTTCCATCATTGTTTCTAGCCTGCATCGCTTTTAGGTCAGGGAATATAGGCTCTGTTGGAGGCTGCATGAAGGTGGACAGAGAAGGCTTTTCTTTAGGTTCAGCTGTCTTTGCTGGCTTCTGTTCTCCTTTCTTTGTCTTCTTCTTTTGCGACTGCTTAGTATCATTGGCTTTTCTTCTGTTTCTTTCAACAGCGGACTGCCTCTCCAGCTCCTCAATGACCTTTGCGGTTTGATCAAATAGCTGGCTCTGTAACTCTCTTGCCTCCTCTTTGTCATCGCTCAGCTCCCATCTGGCTGACTGTTTCAAGATGGAACATTCCTGGATATAGTTTCCTCCCCCAATCTCTGCAAATGCGGGACATAGCATCGCAAATAGGAACGACTGCGCGCCTTGCTCTGAAGACTTCAGAAATATAAACCACAATGGGTAAAGGATTACGTAGATGAACAAACCCCAAATCGAACCAAATGACAGCACCTTTCTTGTGGAAGGCGACCTCATTACACCGGGATTGACGATATTCACGCGCACTTGACAAGGTGCTCCATCCTGTCTTGGTTGTGACTCCAACTTCCTCTGGAACTCTTTAGCAAACATGCTGAGCATCAACTTGGAGGCTCCAAAGATTTTCCAAGGACTCTGAGACGGATACTTTCTCTTGGCCCACAGAAGATCATCTTGAATATCAAGCTGTGCGGCAGCCTGTGAAACACACGATGTTAAAATCACCCTCACGTCTCTATCTGGGGGCTGCACTCTGAGTGAAGGGGAGAGCAAGGTGAGCAGATGATAATGGCCTAAATAGTTCACCGCCGTTTGAATTTCCACGCCATCTATGCTGGCCTCACGGGGATAGCCGATAGGTATGCTCTCCGCAGCTGTGCAGATGATACCATCGAGCCTTCTAGCCGGAGTGGTGTCGAGCCAGCTGGTTGCAAACTTTCTGATAGAATACAACGACCCCAGGTCACATTCCTCGGCATATATCAAAAAGTTGGATGTTTCCGATCTCAGATCCTCGATGTATTCTGCGAGCCAGGCGCTGTTTATCGTTCTCGAAGAACAGAGCAGCACTATCTGGGCACCGCGTGTAGCCAATTCTTTCACAACAGCAGCACCAACACCTGCTGTCCCTCCAGTCACCAAAAACACCTTTCCGTGAAGATCACGGTCCCATGTATTGGTCGCACCTGAGAAATAGTACTTCAGTGCACCAACCGCCAACACCGGTGGCGCGAATGTCTTGATGTACTGCCATCCCGGTATGCCTGCAGTACCTTCAACGACGAGCGTGCCAATTATGTTGATGGGCATAATGGAAGAGCTGCTGAAAGATCACCTCAATGTTCTGTATACACAATTTTGAACTCGGTTCTATATGGTCTAATTCCTCCACAACAACAGACGAATGGTGTGGTTCATTGATATATTTCACAATTGGTGCCTTACAGACAGATCAAACGCATCTGACCAGGTGTGCACCCATCTCATCGCGTTCGAGGCACAGGAACGGCCGCTTTAGGAATTTTCTGCATGAATTTTTGAGGACAATTTTTTTGTTAGTGAGTGCGCCCAAGGGACAGTGGGTACTTTGAAAGATTATCAGAGCTCCGATTCCAAGTGCTGAGGCAATAGCAGATCAAGCTGCGCGTATTTGTCTTGGTTTTTTTGTTTCATCATCACCATAGCATCCACTTCACTCTATAGCAATCTATATACATAATGGAAGAAGCTGTGTTCTATGTCTCTGAGGGAGACTACTCTGCAGAGGGCAGCAACAAATTGTCAATCAACTCGTCATTCGGTTTTGTCTCCTCTGCTCAAACATCTCAGCAGCATGCGCAATTCAGACAATGTTTTACTAGTACACATGGAGCTGTCTTGACCGAAGTGGGTTGGGGTTCAAGGTTATACGCTGCTTGTAAAGGCAGAGCTCTTATACATATGTACGTTTGGGGTAAGGAGAGTCCCGAGCAAAAGATGGCTGTTCCAGAGGAGCTGGTTTGTCTAGCCTTGTGCCCACATCCGAACGGCAGTGTCTCCCCACAGTCAAAAGCACAGCTTCCTTGGCTGTTGGCCGGTGGAGGAAAGAGCGGTAAGGTGTATATATGGGAACTTGCATCTGGAAATCTCGTTGCTGTGCGAGATGCACATTACCAGCAGGTGTCGGTGATGGAGTTCAGTAAAGACTCTACATTTTTGGTAACTGGTGGCGATGACTCAAGGATATCTGTCTGGAAAACGGTCGATCTCGTTGCATCTGTGTATAGTGATGAAGATGATGCCAGAGGGGTTCTTGCAGCACCATATGTTACGTTCACTGAGCATACACTTCCGATTACTGATATTGCCATCACTGATGGTCTTGTCAATGACATCAAACTATACTCCAGCTCTCTGGATGCAACAGTGACGGTGCACAACGTCGTTGCCAAACAGCTGCTATCCACTTTTGTCGTTGATGAACCAGTCAAATCGATAGTTGTCGATCCGGCTCAGAGAGCCTTCTTCATTGGTCTTGCGGAGACAGGCAAGATCACGCGCATTGATCTATACACAGCCAACAAACAGAACATACTGGAAGCCGTAGGGGGGTCTAAGAGAGTTATAACGGTAGCACAGGATTTGGAAGGTGAACACACGTTTGCTCACCATTCCTCTGTCCTTGCTGATGGCTCCAGCCAGAAGATCCAAGTCACTTCTCTGTCCCTCTCATTGGACGGTTGCAGTTTGATCTCCGGTGACTCCACTGGTAAAGTTTTCGTTTGTGACATCATTACCAAACAGATACTTAGAAGAATGAAGCAGCTCACATCTAGCATCAGTAGCATCCTTGTGGCTACTGTCCCCGTCTCGAAACTGGAGAAGGTGCCCTCTAACACCAAATCAACGGGGGCTAGCAATAGTTCATCTGTATCCATTCCCAGTCTCAAAAGAAACCTGATATCAGCTGTTCCACTGAAGGAACGTATGGTGCATGATATTGTTAGCGAGATACCATATATTGACGATCGTCAATCTTCAACAAGCCAGGCTTTTGATCTCGATGGATTTCTCAGTAAGGTGTCAGAGGAACAAGCTCTGTTCACCAACTTCAGCGAGGTGAACTCATCGGTGATGAAGACCGATGGAATGGGCATGGATGTGGATACTGAAGACAAAGAAATGGAAATTGGCATCAGCGAAGAAAAGGCAAGGATTAAGGAGCTTGAGAGCCAATTGGAGGGCGCTCTCAATGGCTACAACGAGTTACGCGCTATGCATGAAGAATTGTATAGAGAACATGCCAAGCTCTTGAGCGAGAGAACAGTTTAAAATTTGAAAATCCTTACAAGTTGTACATAAAGTTAATCTGTGTATGCATTGTATATTACATCTACAGAGTAATAACACGTCATGATGCTTTCTCGTCAACTTCCAAATATATAATCCCCCTCTCAACATCGCTGGAGAAACGCGCAACCAAATTTCATTCCGCGTCAACCTTATCTGTCTTTTCAGCACGGCGTGGTCGTTTGCTCCTCTCCCCTGGGGGTGGTGAAAGGGGACGGTTGAAACCCTTTTCTCTGTTCATGTATTGTCTATACTCCGAAGCCTTTGTCTTGTGCACCCCATATACATTCGTGCCATCTACTTTTTTGTTTTTGGTGCTCGAAAAGCTACCAAATCCCATGATCTCTATCATCATAGCATTTTCTGGAACATCTGTGGTTTCTATCTGTCTCGTGCGGCTCCTTCCTCTCTGTGACTGGTCATCCTCAATAGCTGGGTTCCTGCCTTTGGTATCAGGCGCTATATTTTTGTTATTATAATCATTCCCTATTCTTGATTCCCCATTCTCACTGTCTCCATTCTTGGCATGGCTTGGTCTATGTGGCGAATCTCGTGCTGGAGATCTTTCCCTATACAATATCGGCTGAGGTACTCTCTCCGCGCTTCGGTCTCGTATCCTGTCTTTCAGGTTGATTTGAATTTTCTTTGGTGCAGACATAACCCCGCAATGCTAACTTGAAGCGCAAATGTTTATAGTTTGGATGTGCCTCTTACCTCCATATAGAATTAAGTGAATACATTGCATGCTTTCCAGTTCACCCATAACAACTTTATCTTGCTTAGGCACAATCACACCAAGTCTGTTTATCGCACAGCTCATCGCATGCTGCAGGAAAATTTATAGAAAAATATGGGAGCAGTAGAAACAGTACCAAGCCATACCCTTCTATTCCATATTTATGATTTGGGACAGATATATATATTTCTCTCCTCTTTCTATTCCACCCCTCATAATAACACAAACCAATCCATATCCAGCAGTTGCATATCGCAAGATGGGAGAAGAAAAGAAGCTCACAAAAAAGCAGAAGAAGGCCCTTGAGTTTCGTAAGGGACCCAAAACTACTGAGAAGAAAGAGGAGGAGGCTGCTGATGAAAAGGTGGAAATTGCGTCACAGCAGGTGGACCAGCAGGATGATGGTGTGCCAAAGAAGAGAAAGACAAGAAGAGGTAAAAAGGGTAGAGGGCAGACACCAACGGATTCAAATGGACCTAGATTCATTCTGTTTGTGGGAAATCTCCCATTTGACATAAACACCTCTGAGATCATGTCCCACTTCCGTGCCGCTGATCCAGATAAGATCAGATTGAGACAAGACAAGGGAATTGCTTTCCTGGAATTTATAAACACACACGACGATATCCAAAAGAAAATAGAAGTTGCTTTGAGAATGCACCACACCATTCTTAAGAGACGGAAAATCAACGTGGAGCTGACTGCTGGTGGTGGTGGAAATTCCAAGAACAGAATCACGAAGATCAAGGAGAAGAATGAAAAACTTCTGGAAGAGAGAAGGTCGAGAATAATGGCAGATGAGAAAGAAGCACAGGAAAAGCAGAAGAAGAAAGCTCAAGAGAAGGCTCAGCTGGAAGGTGTGCATCCCTCGAGGGCCAAGATGTTGACCAGGTAATAGATAACAGTGCATGTGTTCTCAAGCTATGCGATCTAATAAAAGATATATAAATATTGATTAACTTCTAAGATGTCTACTATACACGGTTGAAAAGAATATGACAAAAGAGAGAACTGAAGCAATAGAAAAGTTATGCAGAAAGCATGCGATTCAAAAGTTAAAGAAAAAATATCATAGGCCTCTCAAGCAACGGAAACAGAGAAAGAAACCAATTTGCTGGGAGAAAGTGCGAACGTTTACACTTTGAGCTCACAAAAAGGGGGACGGAATAGAATGAGAGTGTTGGCAAAAACACTGGCGAGATGAATAGTAAAGGATGAAAACGGGTGCGTTAGAGAACAACGCACTTCTTGGACTTTTTAGGTTTGTTTCTACTCATAGATGAGGTTGGATTGGTGTGTGTGCTGGATTGGCCTGCGGTAGTATTATGTGCCGTTCTCTTCGGAACCTTTGTCTCGGCAGAGCTTGATCCGGGGGGTTCGATAACGGCCCTTATCGCATAATCGAATAGTTCTTTGACGCCTGCTTGAGTAGCGGCGGAACACTCCAGATAATCAATGCAGCCCACCTCTTTGGCCAACTTCTTTCCCTGCTCAAGAGTGATAGGCTCGCTACCCATTTCCTGAAGGTTGTCGAGGGTGTGTGGGTCATCTCTGAGATCGAGCTTGGTGCCTACCAAGAGAATGAGTGACTCCCTTGGAGCATGATGTCTGATTTCTGGGATCCATTTGTTCTTGACATTCTGGAACGAAGATGGCTCCACGACAGAGAAGCAGATGAGAAATATCTCGGTTTGGGGATAAGAGAGCGGTCTGAGGCGATCGTACTCCTCCTGGCCAGCAGTGTCCCACAAACCAAGCTTTACAGGCTCATTGTCGATGAGCACGCTCGCAGAGTAATTATCGAACCTATATTGAGGAGGAAGATGTTAGTTATATGTGAGCCAAGCATTATCCGAGTGGAGCAACCCTTGTCGTGATACTTACACAGTGGGGATATAATCATGTGGAAAAGTATTGGTTGTATAGCTAATAAGCAAACAGGTTTTACCAACCGCACTTTTGAGAAAGTAAATGTTAGTACTTGGGAAAGCAAAAAATAATGAGCATTGCATCAATAGCGCTATAAATTATTCAGATACATACCCATCACCCACAACCACACACTTGATGCTTCTCATTGTGATAATCTATAGGGAAAGTAGTTATGATCGCCAGCCGGAGGGAGTGTTCGAGAACTAGCAAGTGTGTAGGAGATTAAATCAGAAGAGAAATAACTTTTCAAAACGCACAATCGAGTAATACTAGTTGTGCTAAAGTACAGGATGAACTCTATAATATTGCCTATCTCTCGAGAGCCACGCTTGGAAAATGGTCGGACGTTAGACCATTTCGCACGGACACGCGCAAAACTGCAGGTTACCTGTTCGGGTAAATTGGCTGATGAGCTGAAAACGGTAGAAAACTATATGGGGTTCAAGCCGCAGCAAATATCGTGAAAGCGGACTCAGCTGTTTGTGATATTGTGGTCGCAGAAGAAGATCGGATGAGCAATCGTGGAAAGTGAGGAATTTGAAACAGAGTGGTGTATTGGGGAATAATTTGGCAGTATGAAAGTCAATGCAAACTACAGGGGCCAGGGTCATAGTGTATGTGGAGTAACCGGATAACGCGAAGTGCGCAGTAGTAATATGTGGGTAGGGTGCTCGCATTTGTTTTTTGGTTGGCGCAGTGGAGAATGTACGGCACTGCAGAGAGCCACCTACTGAAGCTCAGTAGGTGATAGCTGATTATAGTTATCATGCGCTGGTGAGGGAAAGTCTCAGGGCGGCAGAAGCAAGTAGGCTGGATAGGTCTCTTATTAGAGTAGTGGTGTGTCATGCCAAATCCGCCTTGCAAGTCTGAAATAGCCTAACATGCGGTCAGATGCGCTACTGTTGCAAGCAACCCCACAGGACATTATACCCATACACATAGTGTTTCTGGGGGCATGAGAGAGAATATTTATTTCTTGCAACCACAATGTCCTGAGCATCCTCCCACTATTGTTATACTCTATCGTTCATAAATTAATATCATGTCTCAGCTGGTAATTACCCTTTCTTTGTTCATACTATTAGAGTTGGTCTTGCTGTTGTTTTGCTGCCTTCGCATATACGATTTCTGGGCAGGTCCGCTAGAGATGAGCGTCCTGCATAAGAGTACCTAAGGTCGTTCCGCGCACAGCAATTAGTTATCCCGAAGTAGAATTCTGCCTCTTAAGGGAGATCGATGGACAGGCTAGTGTTAGAACTCAATCATCCCCCTGCATTGCATGAGGTGCATATCTCCGCATATCTGCATAGGCATTGTAGGCAGCTATTGGTGTCTTGCTCAAGTCAAATAAGGAACTAGAACCTCCAAAGTGAACCTGAAGCAGACACCAGCGGAACAGATAGAGGTAAATCCGAACAGCTTATACCCATTAGGGTGCTGGATAGTCGGATTCCCAACCATGGGGTCTGGGAAAGCCCACTGCTGTTCAAAATGGTGATCATGCCTCTTTATCTGCATGCCGGCCAATACCCCAGCTGCAGATCTCTCTACTCTCTCACTGATTGCAAAAGGAAACTAGCAGCACCACTTGGGTGGGCTGGCCGGCAATTTCAAGACTGTATTAATACACCCTCATCCCCATTCTTGGCTGAACCAATCTTGCTCGCGAAGAGAGCTAGTCACTGGAGTGTTAGTTGTCTATCGCTCGCAATATTGAGAAACAAATTCTAGCATTTCAATTCACTCGCTGATATCAATTGCACCATCTTGGTCGAACATATCCAACAATATCCCTAGAAAAATGCATTTCTCCTCTTTCTTATCACTGCCAGTGTTTGCCATAGGTGCTTATGCCGCCGTCAGTGTTGTCGTCGAGACAGCAACTGAGTCGTCAATCGTTACACTGACTCTTGAGTCTTGTCCACCAGAAGTCAGTTCCTGTCCAGCATCAACCGCGGTCTCAACACCAGCTCCAGTTGAAGTTGCTACTGCTGGTGCTGCCACACCAGCTGTGCCTGGTGGCTACGCTATTGCCGGTGCCGCAGTTGTCGCTGCTGCCGCTGTTATCGGACTCTGAGGGCTATAGGGGTGAGTACTTAGGTACTCCTTGAGCGTTGCTTGTGTAAGGTTTTCCTCTACTACGCTTCATTCAATTAGTACATGGATTTATTGGTTGCTCGATCATTGCTTTCCGTTATTGGTGTTCTGTACACTGTGGGACGTTTTGTTTGTTGGGTGTTGTCAGACGAACCGTGGTTTCTTTCTCGTTTATAAGATTTTCAAATATAAGGCACTGCTATAATGGTTATCACCTATTCTCAGTGTTACTGTAAGCTCCTTGGAGGATATCCAGATGCTGTCCCTAGGCGATCATGGCGGCTTTTGAAGCCTCCAGCTCTTGATTACCAATGAACCATTATTGTGCACCAAGTTCAACCCTCCTACCTGGGGTGGAGCCGACTATTCCATTGAGACTACGATAGATGTGGAGGAAGGAGGCATTTGACCTGAACCTCATCAATCAGTTGTCCTTTGAAGCCAATGAACTTAAGAGTGGCCCAACACCGTCTCCCGCTTAGAGACTATTCTGCGGTCTTCATGCAGCCCATCTCATTTGGGACCTCTATCAATCAAATACAATCAGCCGTATATGCGTCAAGGGGCATGCGAGCAGTATATTCTTCTGACATGCATGCAGTGCCCTGAGAAGCAATCGACTTTGGTCGTGCACCTGCCATATAATGGCGTGCAATACCCACACTGAAGAATCCCTCCTCTGCCATACCGCAGTCACAAATTGATGTGTAACTTACAGTATGCAAGGTATATCATGGTCTATCTTGAAGGTGCGAGTTGGAAGAGAGACAGAGCATGTCCATTCTGCGGTAGTGCACGTCCCATCGGGCTGCAGTGTTTGGTGAAGCTTGTCAAGTGAAAAGAAGGTCAATTTTTCAACCATACAAAATAGCACAATAACAGAAAGGCATATATCGTCAACAGTATCAAAAATGGTTGCTATTATTTCTAAGAAGAGAAAGCTCGTCGCTGACGGTGTCTTTTACGCTGAGCTCAACGAGTTCTTCACCCGTGAGTTGGCCGAGGAAGGTTACTCCGGTGTTGAGGTCAGAATCACCCCAACCAAGACTGAGGTTATCATCCGTGCCACCCACACCAGAGATGTGCTCGGTGAGAACGGTCGCAGAATCAAGGAGCTTACCTCCCTTGTCCAGAAGAGATTCAAGTTCCAGCCAGGTACCATCATTCTCTACGCTGAGCGTGTTCAGGACCGTGGTCTTTCCGCTGTTGCTCAGTGTGAGTCTTTGAGATACAAGCTTCTCAACGGTCTCGCCATCCGTCGTGCTGCTTACGGTGTTGTCAGATTCGTCATGGAGGCTGGTGCCAAGGGTGTTGAGGTTGTTGTCTCTGGTAAGCTCAGAGCTGCCCGTGCCAAGTCCATGAAGTTCGCTGATGGTTTCATGATCCACTCTGGTCAGCCAGTCAACGACTTCATTGACGTTGCTACCCGTCACGTTCTCCTCAGACAGGGTGTTTTGGGTATCAAGGTTAAGATCATGCGTGACCCAGCCACCAACCGTAACGGTCCAAAGGCCCTTCCAGACTTCGTCCAGATCCACGAGCCAAAGGAGGACGAGGAGATCCCAGAGCCAACCGTCAAGAACTACAAGGTTGAAGTTGCCCCAGTTGAGGCTGCCCCAGCTGAGGTTTCTGCTTAAATTGGTTTTTTAATGTGTAAATTGCGTTAGTAATCAAGAAAAAAAAGATAAAAATTAATAAAAATAAAATAAAAATAAAACAGCTGCACCATCGTAGTAACTTGATGTTCGGTCGAAGTGTTATCATGTCAAGTTATATTGCATAATTGTTTCAAGTTTACAATTGTTTTTCGGTATTTTTAATGCTAAATCACTGAGGAATTTTGTTCTTATAGAATCCATTCCATCCACATTTTATTGGAGAGACTTATTTCACCAAAACACAAAACATATAAAAAATCGAGATATTTGATGTTAAATAGATTTCATTAAGTAAAAACAAAAACTACCCAACAATGATCCGAGAATCATTAAAGATATAATCATCAAACCTAGAGTTGTGTATATTATCATAAAATAAACATAATATAATCCGTTCAAAAACTCCATCTCAAAGGAAACATTTCATTCTGCTTCCACTACGCTCGCCTCTCTCCAATCTACCAATCCCAAACTTGAAATCCTTGAAATTAAAAACCCTTGACAGATTCCTCCCCCTTGTAATTGAGTTCTTCCCAAATCGTCACTTTGCGCCGAGCCTAAAGCGGGACAATTGAACGCATCGCTTGGGGCAGCGATAGCTCAGCTAATCTCGCCTGTGCGCTCACGAGCCTGGCCACTTATGTGTGTATGTGCGATGGGCCCTTTCTGCTATCTAGCCTCCCAAAACAGTTACCCTATCCTTCAACTGCTGATAGGACCCCAGGCCACCCACCAGCTGCAAGATCGAGAAGACCGACAGATATGCAGCCCCGGCTCGCCTGTGAGTATGTGTGTAGATGGGCTGCTGATGGCTCAGCACAATCGCGATCATCAGGACGGGTGATATTTTGGATACTTTGAAAAGCATAGAGAGTTTTTCTTTTTGAAAAATTGCCAACTAACTATTCAACCGAATAACCCTATCCAAAATGATAAGCTATCGTGATCTTGTGCCTATTGGATCGCTTTTGATCATTGCATGTAAGTATAACATGACTGTTGTGATAAACGACGGACGCTAGACGGCGGTGCTAGCCGACAGGCGCTAGACGATTGTGTACTACATTTACAGTGTATACTAATACCTCTATATAGCCACCTCTTTTGCATTGGGTGTGATTTATGCGAATATGCCATATGATTACTATATTCTCTGGAAGGCGGACTCCCAGGAGTATTTTGATGCCGCACTTGCACACTACAAGCTGTGGGGCAGTGTCCCTGAGTTCATTGTGAATATCTTGCACGGTGTTTTGTTTGTTGGCCTTTTGGGCTCAATGATCAAGATCTTCAAACCCTCTGAGGATGTCAAGCTGTTTGAATACGGAAGTTTAGTCCTCTTGGTTGTTGGCATCTGCGTCTACATCACGAACGTCCGTGTTGGTATCGAGAGCTGTGTTACTGGAATTTGGGGTGATGTGGACCAGAACACTGGCCTCGGTGTCATTGCTGCAAGTGAGACCATGATCGTGCTCATCCTGGGTGGTGTACTTGTCCTCCAGGCTGGTCTCTTCTATGCCACCACCGAGGACCTCAAGACCAGAGAACGTTTCGTCAAGGATGAACTCGCCAAGATCAACGCTGCACTTGCCACCAATGCTAAGTCCACAGCCGCCAAGACTACTGCTTCCAAGGAAAAATCGGAGGGAACAGCTAGCGGTGCCAAGGCAAGCACGACTGCCGCCAAGTCAAAGTCAAAGTCCAAGGCTTAGTTGAAAGGATTATAGAGTCAGTGCCGAAATTTACACTGATCTTGAGAATTGGGCTTCAGGATCAAGTCTCGGGGCTGCTGGGTATATTTATTATACAAAATGAGGTAATGGTGTGCGAACATTACTATCAGACGTTATATAATGGATTTGTGCAACTTGTAGCACCAAGACAAAATCGAACTGTACAATATACATAATTCTCTATCCGTTTATTTATTTGCATAAGGACTATATTATATCTTTGTGTCGTACTCCCCTCTTCGGTCCTCATGGGTAGTGTACCGACCAACTAACTGCGTTTTTCGTCCAATCGCACTCCTCTTCATAGTCATTACACTACACGAGCAGTAGACATGAATGAGGGCCTCTATAGATACATATGGAAGAGAATCACCAATCGTAGAGGAATATCTCCTAGTTCAGCACAATAAACCAGTACAATGGAGGGTCCTTATCCAGTTTATTTCAAGCAGCCAATTAGGGTAAGTGTTTGTCGGGCTAACAATGGTATGGGGCAGTGCTGTATGAATGCTACCAATCATTTGATGGGTGTTCACGTGGTACTCCCCACAGGTGTGAATAAATCCGGCTTGTAAATTGTTCCTCCCTTGAGTAACTACTAATACAGTCTATAGTGGTTGAGATACCATGCTCACACCAGACCACATGTGTTCTTTGCAGGTGCAGTTGCTGGTCTTTGCCCTGTCTTCATATTCTTTGTCACTCCACTGAGGAGGAAGCTGTTGTATGACGATCTTCCACCTCTTCCAGTGTCTGGCTACCCTCTTCCAAACCGTGCTAGAGACGCTAGTTTAGCTGGGTTTGATGACGAGTAGATGTCACGAGGATATTTTGAGGGGTAAGATGGAGAGAGAAAAAGAAACAGCATGAATGCATATCACAGTTACAAGAACTGCCAGGTCATATTCACGGTTCCAATGGTCAAGAAGCAAGCAGTTAGAGAGCTGGGAATTAGAAAATATCTATTGAGAACGTTTGTTCAGCTTGGAGAGCGATCGGAAGACATTTTTGTTTTATTCACATACATATTATCAGTCAATGAGATTTCCAGATAGATATATCATTTGATCGTAGCTCTCTGTTTCCATGCCAACCTTATGTAACAACAATTCAAAAGTGTGAAATGGCATATAAAAGTGCCACTCATTTATTTGTGTGAATCACACCACGCTATTTACACAATTCATATATACATGCCGCTCACCACTTATAGAAACCGGTGGGCTTGGATCTAATGGGCTGGTTGACGAGAGCCGATGCCTCCACCCTTCTGTTGCTCACCTTCTCAGCCTTCTCCCATGCAAGTCTCTTGCGAGTCTGTTCTCCCTTCAAAAGGAATCTAACATTAACATACCTGTGGGTCAAGAAACCCACTCTTCCTCTTCCCTTAAATTCGATTCTCTTTTGCCACTCACCATCAGAACCTACCCATCCCTCAGAGATGTACATCTGGTCCGCGTTGTAGCCTAGAGTTTTCACATCCTCTACACCACGCTCCAACATCTCGACGAGGTCGCGGGCCACCTTCTTGTGCATGAAATGACACTGTGTGATAGCAGCCTTCAACTCGAGACCTCTGAGAGCACGCAAAACTATGTTGGTTTTCTTTGGAGTGGATTTAATCCTGAACGATTTGATATAAACAGAAGGTTCCAAAGTCTCAATTTCATGCCTGGGAAGATTTAGTATATGCTTGGAGCCGTCCGCTAAGGTGACGAGCTCCTTGTTCTTGAAAAAGCCATTCTTGGCAACGTTCGCCAGATAAATCTGTTTCTTCAATGGGGTGAGCAATGTGTCAACAGCCTTAATGCCAGGGGGATTGAGGAAGTCTTGCAACTTGACATCGTCCTTGGGATCTATGTACTTGATCTCCTCGTTCAAAGGCGATGAAACGGATGTGGACTCACTTGATTCAGTCGTGGGTGCCACAGACACCTCTGCAGTTGGTGCTGATGTGATGTTGCCAAAGAGCGATGATGAATTAGAAGTGTTTCTGGTTGTGGCTGTGGTTGTGGTTGTAGTTGTAGTTGGTGCGTTAAGGGCAGCTGGAAATGTGCGGATTCCTCTGCTCAGAGTTATAGGACTAAATGTCCTTGCGGCCTTTATCCACCCGCAGGATGCCAACCTCACCGACATTCTTCCTAATATGTATGAGTTGAGCTCTTTTCCTTGAGTTACTAATGTCTTTGAAGATCACCGCTCTATATATCGAATAGCCTTCGAGCACTTCGTTTCCTCTCTCTCTAAGTGAGCTGTGTAGTGTGCAGATGCTGAAAAACTCAGTGCCGTATATTTGTTACCCGGCAGGCTGAGCGTTGGAGCATTTGCAAGGTGCGAGTGTTACAGGTAGTGTGCAGTGCAGTGCAATGCGAGCCTCTCTGTTTGAGCCTCCTTACGAGAGGCACCCCATCCTCTGTGAGGGGGGCATACTGTATTTTGTTTGACTCCTTAAGTTCAGCAATAGAAACAGAGGGGACGCATCCCAACGACTATAGGCAGGCGTTCAGGTACGGGCTCATCTCTACAAGGCCAGGTATACACACCGTTCCGGATAGATTACACATACTTGTGAGAAATGATGATACTTTAAATATTTCCACGCAATATCTGGTGACCCTGTAGTTATTGTGTAGCGCAGTTGTCTACAAACCCACATGAGGAGAGCGAGACTCCAGACTCGACACATGCGTTCGTTGGAGATAACCAACAGGATCAGATCACAGCGCCCCTCTGTCTCCCTATCGCACCTTTTTCCGCAGCAAGGCAGAGAGACAGGGAAGCGAATAGCGAACAGGGAAGCAGACAGGAGAGGATTCCTAGGAGAAAGTACGATACCCTCCCATGACCAACCTGGAACAAGACTGCTTGCCCTACAAGTCCCATTCCTACCGGGGAACCATAAGCGCCCTTCACCACTACATCTTTAGCTCACCCTCTGTTGAGATTGCCCCATCTCATTATGGGGTATATATGCACAACCCTGGCCCGGAGCAGCTCATCGCATTAACCGTATGGGGAAGCGTACCCTACCCGCGTGTGAGTAATCGTAAAGGCAGGAGATGCATAAGGCACAGGGAGAATGTGCGGGCCAGAATATATGGTGATGTACGTCTATATATATACATATATATATATATATCTACTCTTGTGCGTATGTAGTTGCTTGCGTTGCTTTTAAGGATACTTCTCTGATTATTTGCTAGTACTACCCAATTGTTTGTGTTGTACATAACATCCATTGTTATCTCTAACTTCTATCTTGCCTGGGGGAAGGGCACAAACACTGCCAATTCACACACCATTTCCCCGCATCCGGATAATTGAGACTACTTTTGCCCCCTTGTGGAGCAATCCGAAGACTCACACATCTCAACAGGGAGAAAAGAGAGAACGAAAGGGCCCACTATTCAGTGGTTGTCCGTGATCTCCATCCATTAATAGAATTGTAACCGCGCATTATCCAGCCCATAACCATTCTGGTCAACACTCAACCATTGAGAGCACAGCAACAATGGGACTCATTTACACAGAGTGCTTCAAGACCAACATAGAGGATAGTGACTCCTCTTCCGACGAACATGAATGCGGCCTTCTCAAGTGCAAAGAATGTAACACGCACATCTGTCTGAGCAAACTCATAATCTCCGATAACTTCAGGGGTACAACAGGCCCAGGGTATCTTGTCTCGAAGGTCATCAATACAGAGCTTCTTGAGCCAGAGTCCAAGGCAATGCAAACCGGTAGATTTGTCGTCAGTAGCATCATGTGTAGACAATGCCACACAACAATAGGATGGAAGTACCTACAGAGTGATACCTTCAAGGAGAGATACAAGGAGGGCAAGTATGTAATCGAGACTGCACTTCTGACCGAGACGACAGATTAACATCCCACATGATCTTCAAACTGGCTGTGGGATCATGCCAGTGAAATTGGACAGATTCCACTTTGATAGCGTATGCTTTATGCTGTATGCTTACGCTGGATATCGCAAGCCTTAGTTTTTTTTTCTATTTGTTTCACTCATTGGAGATGTAGTAATTGGACTACACAGGATAAGGATATTGGTGGTACGGGAAGCTTTTTTGCACATGCATTTTTTATTTTATTTTATTTTATTCCATCATTTCGATCTTGGGACTTATGGCATCGAACCATGTTTCGACTGCTATGGTTTACCGAGTATTTTCTTTTGAATCATTCTTAATTTCACACGTAACTGATACTCAATGTAATGACCTACGCAATGACACATACTAATGTGATTCTACTGGGGAGTGATATATACATAAACTTATTTATTGAATTCAGACCAGTCTTTGAGTAATATTTGTACAAAACAAGAAACCGAGCAGTCACCGAAAAAAAAGAGGAACACAAAAATACTAGAAAAAGCCGAAAGAAAATGATATAAATAAAGCGACAATACAAACCGAAACAGAATACGAACTCGCGGGGAAAGGAATGAGTGATATGTGTTTAATAAATGAAAGAAGCCAACCAGATCGTTGTTCAAAGAAACAAACAGAAAATCATATATTTTTGTGGGTGTGAATGTGGTCACTCATTCGATGTCTGTGCACTGCTGCTGTCATCGAGATCATCATCATCCTCGAGCGTTGAGAAACTCAATATGGATGAGGATACGCTATCCACAGAACGCCTGCTTCTATGCATCAGAGAGCTGAGCGTATCATGGACCACATCACCACCACCTACAGGTGATTGTGGTCTTTGCGAACTTCCACTGTTTGCAACAAGATGATCCATAGAACTGTTGGCAGATGACAGTGGAGACGATTTCCTGGGTTTTGGTACAGGAGGAGGAACACGCTTGGAGCCTGCCCTTTTACCAGCAGGTGCATCTCTATACTGTGTGATGTTTTTGTTTGTTGATGTACCCACTGCGGGGTCAGCAGACGCAGAAACGGCGGACAGGTTGAGTCTGACATTCTCATATCTGTACTGGCCCCTGGCATTGGCTCCGTACAACTGCTGCCCGTGTAAACTTTTAGAGATCGGAGAAGGGCCCAGCCCTTTTGTTGGTGTTTGTTTCACAGCTCCACTTCTTGGAGACGATGCGGAATAAGACGAGGGGACATCTTCTTCCTCGTAAAGAACATGCATAACACGGTTGACGGGGGCTATATTGGTGATGTTGCTTGGAATAGAAGAAGACGAGTATACATCGCGTGTAGGAGAGTGTGATTGCTGATTAGACCCGCTAACTCCTGCGTTGACTATATCACCATCTGCAGGTGCTAGCACTGGAGGCGGAGAAGGTGAGGATGCATTCATAAAGATCAGCGGAGGAGAGTTGGTTATATCCTGGTTGGCCAATATACCGCTGCGCAGATCGTTGAGGTCATGGAAATCACCTCCACGCAGTTGCCGTGGTCTAGGCAGTGGCTCTGGGGCGTTCATGTTCACTGGGCGCACCTGATCAAAGAGGCGAGCTGTTGGAATATCCGATGTGGCATTATAGGTATTCTGTGCAACACCAGCCGGATTGAGATCATCAAGAGATGTCATCATCTCATCTGCACCATGACCAGTGTATTTCTCTCTGTCCTCGCGAACAGCACGTCCACCGTGGCGATGGGAAATGCTGTTTGTCGCCAATGGGATACCAATGAGAGACATCACTCCTCCCCAAAGCTTCTCAGACAGATTGGTGGGTGAGTTGAAAGGATCTTCATTGTAGTGGTCGAGATTGAAAGCATTTCTCTTCTTCCGCCTCAGACAGAAGAACAGAACAGCTGAAACCATAAGAGTCCCAATGATGCTGCCCACTGCAATGCCAGCAATTCCACTACGGCTAAGACCGTGGCTTGCCGTATGTCCGTACGCTGAGAGAACGTTCTCGTAATACGCGTAGTCTGTGGTGATGGGGCTGAAGGTGGGCAGTGCCATCGATAGAGGCTCTGAAGGCGTTAGTGAAACAGTGGTCGTAGTTTCCTTCCGCACCCTGGTTGTGAAGGTGGTCGTGGAGCCTGTTATTATATATGACTGATCATACGAGAACGTAACGAGACTAGTTGAGTACACAGGGGCCGGACTTGGAGCTGCAATGGCGGAACTGGTTGTGTCATTATCTTCAGACGGCGTGGTGGTGGTGGGAGATATAGAGGTTGGTATAGGAGATGAAGACGGTGATACCGATGAAGATAACGACTCAGGGTACAAAGGATCCTGATATACGCTCGTTGCTGAAGAAGACCTGGGGTTACCAGATCCAACAGAAGGGTATGTTGTGGGAGAGGAAGATGACTGCTGCTGCTGCTGTTGCTGTGAACTGGGAAGCCTGGGAAGCTCACTGGCAAAACTAATCACCGAATTTGAATAGGAGTTGAGGTCAGCTGTAGGGGTCGAAGTTGTGAAAAGTCCTGATAACGGTGATAGTGTATAAAAGGGTAATGGTGTTTGAATACTCGTCGACTGCACAACAGAGTTTGACGTTTCCGTTGAAGCAGTGGAGGTTGATGCCTGGGATGTATAGGGGGACGGTACTTCAGTCGAGTCGAAGCCTGTGGAGAAATACTCCGACGATGTGGAATACGAGCTCGTTGTCGGCACAGAGCTGTTACCGCTGTACACCGTATTGAGGTACTCTCTTTTTTTGAAGAAGATTTCCATGTTGAGCATTTGTCAAAGCATTTAAACACAGCGAGAACGGAGTGTCAGAAAATGTGATATCGTTGGAAGAGACAGGTGGTAGGAGTGAACGAAGCTAACACACGCACTAAAAGAGTGGATACGGTAAGGTAGAACAGAAGAGGAGAGAGTAGAAAAACAGCATCAAAAAAGAGAGACAGCCAGATGTTTTTCACTGTTCGCGTCAACCGTTACCAAAAAACAGAAAGACACAAGCAAGCTCCATGTGAACTTGAAGGCGTGATAAGCGATCGTTGCGCTATACTGGCAGTCGGTTGTGCTCGAGGGCTATAAATAAACAAAATGGTGCAAACTGCCAGCGGACAAAAAAAAAAAGAGCGCTGGAGTCAGAGGATGGGATAAAAAAATACACAAACAGGTACGTCAGTAGAGGAAGAAAAATACTTCAATACTGTGAAAGAGAAAGAACAGACAGCAAAGTACTTATGGAATATCGTCAAGGAAACACCAAGAGTATCTCGAGGAGCCATTCCCTTTTCAGTTCTGTACTACCATCACCAGCGCATACTTCCCATCTGTCAGATGGATGTGCGAAGTGTGGGTGCCAAATGCATATGGCACAGCCTAGGCGCTGAAGCGAGCTACAGTGTATGTGTGTTTTACGCGAAGGAATGCCTGGGACAAAGCCACAAAGCCACGCATACACATTTAGGAGAAGAGGGCCCAGGCAAGAATAATCAAGGATGAGCTTGGCGAGTGACAATGTTGATAATTATAAAAGAAAACAACCAAAGCAGTAAGAGAGTTGATTGTTCAGAAGATGACGAACAAATCAGTTCGCAGTGGTGAGATGGACATGAAGGAGCAGAGTCCATTCTCTAAGGTGAAGGAGTGTTTGAGGCAGGATACTTGCTAGATATGGTTGAGGGCGTCCTTATCTTACAGATTTCGTCGCTTTCAGTTCTTTTTCTTGCACCCTGGTGCAGATGCAGATCCCATCCATTACCGAAAGCATACTCAATCCATTTATATCCACCCACGCCTGCTCAGTCGCAGAATTAGGGGGCTGTCTGTGTGTATGTCTCTCCTCTCTACCTTTGGTGTGTTTCGGTCTAAATTTAGGATCGGCATGGTACATGCTCGGATTCGTGCAGCTACCACCTTCGGCAGGTTTCCCCTTCTGGACTTTGTACGCAATTTAGCGTACACCTTTGGCAAATTGGTGAACGCACCCACTCAATGGGAACATGTTAGAGCCAACAGACGTACATGGAAAGGGGCTAACTAAATGCACACACATTCATGTACATTCAGCCCCACAACGGAAGGCTCACCGTAGGTTTCGATCTTGGTCATGAGCTGGAGTTTTGTTTTGTAGAGATATGAGCCAAAACAAAAAGAATCGTTACATCATCATGTGCATGCATTTTCACTCTATTTAATTACTGTGAATTGTTTTTTCTTGTGTGCCAATTAAGTTGGACACTCCCCCGGATGTTTGTATATGTGTTTGTGTAGATGGGAGTTGATGTACTACTGAACCCTGGTCTCATCGAAGAGCATGTTGATGTACTCCTCACTGGTAGTCGTAGACTCCAGAACCATTCCATTCTGATCCACCAGCTGCTTCTTGACCACTTGCGCCTCTTCTTCATTCTGCTGTTTCCATGTGTAAGCCACAAATGGCTCTTCTTCTTCCCTTTTGCTAGAACGGAGAGCACCTCCCAATCTAGGAACATTCTCCCCACTGGATTTCACAGACATTTGAACCACACGGATCTCCTTCTGCCTACCTCCATCTGCTACGCCCACGTCCTCTCCCGCAAAACCCTTCTGATCGTTTACCTTTTTCTGCCTGAGATCATCTATGTATTTGAAAGTAGGACGAAATTGTGATATCTTACTGACAGGGTTAAGGTGGATGGCCCCATCCTTCATCACACCCACATAGTACCCCTGGGACTCACTCAACACACCTTTCAAAGTTTGAGTGTTCATCTCAAACCACTCTGCCGCTTTATCGTGATCAAAGAACTTGTTGGTATCCAAAGGCACATCAACCTCCATAACTCCTGACCCAGGTTTTATACGTGTTCCATTCAGAGCTTGGCCAGGAACCTGTGCAAATGGCCGGTTGCTGGCTCTTCCCGGATATTGTAGTACATATATATGGTGCTCTTTTAATGTGTTCATATGAATAGGAAACTCCTCAGCAATTGGATCGTCCTCATCCGCATCTATGCTGTGCGTATTCACGGCGCTGAGGTCTTCCATTACAGCCACCGACGCATGTTCTTCCTCTTCAGGAACAAAAAGACTCATTAGACAGATTTGTGACCTCTATGGTATAGACACTGCTAGTGTATGAATGGAGATGATTTTTCCCAAAATTTATGAGCCTTGCTGTTACTCGTAGTTCACTGCTGTTGTATAATGTAATGCATATCTCTCCACCGTGAGAAATTTCATACACTCTCTATCCAGTAGTGTATTTTCATATGGGTGCATACATAAGAAAAAAAAAAAATTATTATGGGATGCGATGCCCTTAGTGAGGAGATGCATATTTAGGGGAAGCTTGAAAAATTAACAGTGTTTATATCTCCTAGGTCGCCGAACATAGAGACAGAAATAAAATGGATGACGACGGGTTACTGTTGAACTTTGCCGCTCCTTCAGACACTCCAGTGTCGAAAGCAAGGACTGCTCCCTCTCGGAAAGTCACAGGAGGAAGATGGAAGGAGAGACGTAAGGCACAGTTATCAATGCAAGGCAGAGGAAGAACACAACACAAAGTGAGCAGTGCCAATTCCACACAGGTGCATCCTAATAAGAGAGTAGAGAACATCAGTAAAGAGGCTAATGGCTCTTCACCAAGTAATAGCGTGGGCTCCAAGAAAAGATTATCTGGAGACTCCGAACCTTCAAAGGCAGCGGCTCCATTCAAGCATGCAAAGTTCCAAGAGAAGAGCGGGTTGAGCGGAGGAAACAACAACTCCTATGTCTCATCATTGTTCACCTCAACACCAGAAATAGCACAGAGAGACTATGTTGAGGAAGCTGATATCACCAAACATGCACCTTCGAATGCACCTCTCTCAGATGCCACTTCTTTTTCCGGCTTGGGAGTAAGCAGTATGCTGTCTAAGCACTTGGAAGAGCACCTCAGATTCTCTAAACCGACAAGCATCCAGCGCTCGGTTATTCCTCGGCTGCTCAAGGGCGATCGTGATCTATTTGTACAAGCTCAGACGGGTTCTGGAAAGACTTTGGCGTTTGCACTGCCGATTTTTCAGAAGCTCACTGAAGTGGAGACTTTGCAGCGTGATACAGGTCTCTTTGCTCTGATTCTTACACCAACCAGAGAACTTGCTACACAGATATATTCCGTACTTGAGACTTTAACCAGGTGTTGTCACCGTATTGTTCCCGGTATTGTGATTGGAGGAGAGAAGAAGAAGTCAGAAAAGGCAAGACTCAGAAAGGGTGTAAATATTCTGGTGGCCACTCCAGGAAGACTTGCCGACCACATTGATAATACACAAACGCTTGACCTCTCGAACATACGTTACGTTGTTTTGGATGAGGGTGACAAGCTGATGGAGTTGGGATTTGAAGAAACCATCACCAAGATTATAAATAAGATCACGGAAACTTCGAGAATTACTACAAACACCCGTATGTTTCCAACACTACCCACCAAGAGGGTGAACGTTCTATGTTCCGCTACTGTGAAGGAGGGTGTGAAGAAACTGGGCGAAGTCTCTTTAGAGAACTCAGAGCTTATAACGGCTGGAAATGCTGCCACTGTAACGTTTGATGACGAGGGTCTCATGGTTGCTCCTGACCAGCTGGTCCAGCAGGTTCTCATTGTACCACCCAAATTGAGACTTGTATCTTTGGCCGCCACCTTGAAGAATATCACTGGAGCATCTATTAAGGGTTCAAAGACTATTGTGTTCTTTTCGTGTTCCGATTCGGTTGACTTCCACCACTCTGTATTCACCAAGGGTGGACATAGGCCGATTTCTAAGCCGGTGGTTAAGCCTGAGGAAGAAGAAGAGGGAGGAAATGCAGGAGAGGCAAAAGAAAAGCAAGATCCAAACGCAACCGACAGAATACCAAATGCAGATGCCAAGGTGAAGTCACCACCTGGCATGAGCGCTCCACTCGTGAATCCAGCAACCACCATATTTAAGCTGCATGGATCTCTCACCCAACAGGTGCGTGTTTCCACTTTGAATGCATTTGTGAATAGCTCCAACGACGCTCATACCATCCTGTTTTGTACGGATGTTGCCTCCAGAGGTATCGACCTTCCAAACATTTCCACTGTTATAGAGTATGATCCTCCATTTGCCGTGGAAGACCATCTCCATCGTGTGGGGCGTAGTGCAAGAGCTGGTGAGGCAGGTACTTCTATTCTCTTCCTTCTTCCCGGAGAGGAGGAGAAATACTTGGACAAAATCGACAGTTTCCATCCCAATGGATTGCACCACAAATCTTACAAGGAAGTTCTCCATCAAGCTTTTGGAGAGGTATCTGCAAGTAAAGACAAAGAAGGTAAGGATAGTAGAGATAAGTATGATATACATGCGACGACATGGCATTTGGATGTTGAGAGATGGGTACTAGAAGACACTACTGCTCGTGATCTTGCAGTCCAGGGATTCACCAGTCACATCAGGGCCTACGCAACCCATCTCTCTTCCGAGAGAGATTGTTTCAATGTCAAGACATTGCATTTGGGTCATTTGGCAAAGAGTTTTGGCTTGAGAGAAACTCCAAAGAAGTTGGGAAGTGTTTCTGGTTCAAATGGTGCAGAAGCGGCTAGCTCCAAGCAACGCAGGGAAGATCCCAAGAAGAAGATGCTCAGGATGGCCAGCATGGCATTGAAGGCACAGAGCAGTGAGTTCAACTTTATGTAGAGAAGTGTCTTGAATGTTGACTTGACTAAATGAGAAATGGAATAAATAGAATTGTTGTTTGGAAATGGCACCGCTCTACATAGAACCGGAGAACTTTAATAGGTCCTTGATCTTCGCCATAATCCTATCTCCACTCCCTTCCTCCAGCGCACTTTGAAAATGCAATAGTCCGCTACATACAATATTCATATTTACCTCTGGTAATAAACCTAAATGAACCTTGAAGTATCCCACTAAGAGACAGAGGTAACCAACGGAATGAAGTCTTCTTTGCGTATCTGGTTCTTCTCCGTTGCCTGGTAGTTGCAAATTCTTTGCTAACTGTAACATATAGCAGATGAACTCGGTGTTTTTGCTAATTTCTACTGCCCAAGAAGGGGCATCTAACAGATTGTTAAGGTACCCTAAAGCAAAGACCCCTAAATTCTGCTCTTCAACATCCATTAGATCGGCGCCACTGATGAGATTTGATCTAAAGACAGCCGACAAGAGGGCCACTGATAGATCTGGATCATATATGATTTTTTCGACATGATCATGGAAGCCATTCTTTGTCCTCACATCATCTTTCCCGAGGCAATCATTATCGGGTTTGTGACCGGAGACCACAATGCCCAGGGTTACACAACACGTAACCAATTGTATGGAATACTTTCTCTGAGATTCCTCAATGTGGATTAAATTTGGAGTATATATCACGAGTTGCGTTTCTCTGAAGAAGTTAGACACAGCAACTAAGGCATTCGGTGATTTAATCATTGCGGGAAGCCAACCATCGGCAAATAGCTTCTCAATAAACAACATGGACAGGTGACACGACTTCCAGGATGTACTACAGAACTGGGGACGTTCACTAATAGTAGCCACCATTTCCCTCAGGTCAGCGGAAGAGGCCTCGGCTATACAACTGAGCGCCTCTTGATCACTTAGAATACACTCCACAACGTCTGTGGAGGCAGTTGTATCTAGTTTCAGGATGAGATAAAGAAAGGAGAGTGCAATCAAGCGTGGACTTATATCCATATTGCTGACATGGAGAGACTTTTCTGAAATTTGATCATTCTCTTGTTTGTGTAGCATTTGTACAAATTCTCCGAAGGATAGTTTAGTGAGTTTGTTCAAAGTTGAGCTGGCCTCATTGAGGGCAGCAGAAGTACTCTTGATAACTGCCACAAATATGTTCACTGTCACATCGGCCCAAGCTTTGCAGAAAAGAATGGAGAGGACCTCGTCTTTGATTTGTGGATCCACAGTTTCTCCAGAGATTAAATGGGAAGAGAACACCAAGAACGAAGTGGCAATGATCAAATCAACTTGACCTCTTTGGGATTCCAGCACTTCCCGCAGGACATGCAGATGACTGCCGTTCATAACGAAACTATGGAGGAAGGCACTGTTGTTTTGTAGCTTCAAAGTAGCTTCAAGGAGACAACTCTGGATATTTTTGCCCGAACGAGTTTTGAGGCCATGTAAGATATACTCAATTTCTTCTTGGAATCGGGCATTCTGTGCTTGTGCTCTCAATCTGTTGATATCTTGTAAGCTTGATATTGATTTCTCATACAATGGGTCCGTGATATCGGTGATAACTTCATCATCGGGTAGATCGTCCCCTGTACTGATCGGATGAGGAACGCTCTGTTCGATCCCCACCAGAAAACTTCTGTAGGCTCCATAATTCCTCTTTGGTGAATTTGAAGCCGTGTTAGTTAGATGAGGCTGCTCCAGACAGGAGTATTTCCGATCCACACTATCTGCAGAAGACCCAGAGCTAACGAGAAGTTCTTTCTCCTGCTCTGTGGAGGTCTTTTCCAGTTTTGAGAGTGGTGCAGATATTTGCAGCACCAAATCATCTGGTCTTTCTTCAGTACTCTTAGGTGAGAATAATCTTCTTGGTAAAAAGCTGAGTTTTCTAGGGGAGCCCCTGGGAGAAAACTCCTTACATGGGGAAGAACCCGCAGATGACTTGCGTGGAGAAAACGATAGCCTCTTTCGTTTGGGAGGACTCTCTATGGGGAGATCACCGAGGAGCGACCAAGCATCACTCTCCTTATGAGATATAGTCCGGTATTCTCTGGTTGGTGATGTTTGTTTCGGCTGTGAGTCTTTTGGTTTATATGGAGATGATTCCTTTAAGCGGTTCTGCGAGACCCATGATGGCTTGAGTGACGGAGGCGCTTCTACATATAATTGACGATCAGCAATCTCAGCACTCTTTCTGCTGATTGTAGGTATGGAGTAGGGTGTCCCTCTTTTGTTGTTACGGTTCAAGCTAGCACTGGTTGTCACTATCGGAGACGGTGCTAATGTTGGCACAACTTTGGCAGCAGTAATAGCAGAATTAGTAGGCGGATGAGAGGAATGGCATTGCGAGGAATGTGACTGTGCTGTTCCTGTTTTCTTTTGCATTAGATAACTCGGTATATATGCCACTGGCTCTTGCCACTCAAAGATATCTGGTTTGTGGGCGCCGCTTGAGTTTTCAGGCGAGAGTGAAGGTGTAAGAGAAGCCTGCCTGAGTTTCACTCTTGGCTGCCTCGGTCTGTTTCTTGCATATTGCCTCTGGGTGCGGTTCACTGGCAGCTGCTGTGAGTAGGAAACCGAAGAGGTGCTATGACTACTCTCTGGATCGTCGCATGGAGATGGATCCCTGACATCGTAGGGTGAAAGAACAGCCGAATGATGGACTAGCTGTTCATGGGGTGAGCAGAGATCACCCTCTTTTTCAGTTTTGTACTGACTTCTTGTGATCCTCATATAGTCAATTCATAACAAAAAAGATTCATCACCAAGGGGGCTTTGGTTGATGGTCTCTTTTTCGAGACTGCTTACCATCGATCGTTCTCCGTAAATGAGGATTGAGGTTGATAAGCCGTCTCATGCAGGACGCAACCCTTACAAAGCCTCAAAGAGGTAATTCACCTACATTAGCACTACGCCATACGCGACTAATTAGATGAGCCATGACCCGGCAAACGCGTCTCGGTAAGTGCACAACCTTTACAGCAGGCCACTAACAGAGTAACCACACACATAGAGATCTCTATTATGCACGCGGGTGTTGATGCAGCAGACAGACACGCTACTCTGCAGAGAAGAGTTGAAAGTTACATAACTGTTCTTACATTATTATTTGCGGCCTGGATGAGTATGGGCTTACACTGCGCACAATCGTAGAATAACAGACAAAGTTTGGGTATCCGAAGCCACACAGACCAAGTACATCCACGCGTACTCAGTAGCACAGCGAACTCATCGAGAACGAATGTATGGAGATATAGCAAGCAAGCTTGTGCTGGAGGCCAAGCGTGCACAGGCTCTGGGGACACTGCCGCCCTTTGAAGATGAGTCAGTGCGGGAGATAATACGAGAGACTAAAGATCTACAACGAGAAGCGGACCATCTGCTCACATTCACAGCCAGCCAAGGCGGTGTTCTGAATGAGGCAGAGGCAGACAGAGTCAAACAGTGTCATCTCTTTGTGACACATCTTTGTATGAGAAGGAATAAGCGCTGTCTGCTGGCATATCAACGTTTAAGAGCCGAGAGGCTAGCACAGCTAGCCTGGACTGGTACCGAAGTGGACTCACAGCTCTTGAGCAATCTAACAGTAAACGAGCAAGAGTATCTGAGGAAATACAACGATCTGCTGGTGGAATATAAGGGTCCTCTGACGGATGTGGACTTGAGCGGGTCACTAGAGCCCCCAAAGGGTGTTTTCATAGATGTAAGAGTTTTAAAGGATGCTGGGGAAATCCAGACTGAGTACGGTGTCTTCAACCTGACCAAAGACTCGCAGTTCTTTGTGAGACAGGCTGATGTCGAAAGGCTTATTCAACAGGGATACCTGAAGAAGTTGAACTAATCAGGATTTATTTCTGAGTGGAGACATAATATACTTCAAGAGCTCGAGCTTGCGTTGTTTGGTCTTCCATTCACCAACCGCTCAATCAGTCCACAAAAGCTTTCAAAAACCGCGTACTGCAGCCCAGCCTTCCACTGCACGCTCACACTCTTTTCACATACACTTACCAGCAGGACAGTGAGACATTCATTCATTTCGGCACCAGCTGACAACTTGCGCTTTTTGTTTGGCTGGTCGGTATCATCATCTGGTCTCAGCAGCGTCCTTCTGAATCTCCGAGACCAAACCGCACCCTTTGAGTACACCTCCAATGAATTTCTACCATCTCCCGAATACACATCTCGTAGTTCTTTCAATGGGAATCTACACAGAGAGGTTCTCAGCCTTTGTAGATCATACAATTTTCCCTTGCTCACAGGAATTGTGACAATTGTACGGGCAGGATTCCATTTTGTGAGCCGTGGTGATGTAGCACGACATAGCTCATCAGATGGTCTTTCAGCCTGGAAGGACCATCCCACCACCCATCTTCTAGTAGATAGATCAGATACTCCAGGAGCCAGTTCATGAACGACGTAGTTACTAATGTCGAGGCCCCTCAGATGCTCAACAATTCTGCACACAGAGTTCATGTTGCCCAACAAAGAGGAGAACCAGAGGACATCATTCTGCAATTGCATACTATCTGACACCATCCTTTTCACAAACTGTATCTCACCTCCAGGAGTGATTAGTTCGTCATGAGAACCCACCAAGACACTATCGAAACCCTCTCTTATGCGCTTGGATGATCGCTTCTCCTCTATCTCCTGCAGGGAGGAGTAGAATGGCGGATTGCAGATGGTGAAGCATTTTAGAATCTCATCATTTTTCAGCAGCCCACAGGATGCTTCTATCAGTGCTGAATCGAGAAGGGGCCTATCAATTTGAGTCTCAATGACTATTATTCGTTCCTCAAACTGGTTGCGAGTGACGTTGTCTCTTGCACAATTTACGGATTTCCCATCTATATCAGTCCCGACAAAACTCCAGTCATTGTATAACGAGCACCCGAGAAGGGGATATATTGCACTATGTCCAGTTCCAATATCGATACCCACATACCTGCAGTTCTTGGTATCACTGACGAAAGCTGGCCTGGTGGATTTCAGCAAAGCATGCATGTAATTGATGTATGCGACTCTATTGTTGACTCTAGGACACAGCCTCTGAGGATTCAAGACAACGTCTAAGCCATACCTTTCTTTTAATATGGATGCAGTGAGTTCCCGAACGGCAGTGATGTTGGAGAAATCATACCGCGTATCGTGTATGTATTGCTTTAGGATCGGGTATTTGCCAGCGAGAGCCACAAAATCATCCTGATTTGGTGCAGCATGCTTGACCATTGATACTTTCGACCCAATCAATGCTCTTCCGTTATATACAGAAGCTAGCCCTCTATTTGGATCACCGCTCATCATTTCTCCACGTTAGATCCTCGATAATCGCTTGATGAGCGTTGAGCACATGCATGAAATTGTTTATACCGATTACGTCATCCCATCGAGACATATATGCTTTTGGCAGATAGGAAGAAAGAATTCGATGCACACCCAATGATGTCCGGATAATATATATGATCGAGGTAGTTATCAGCACTGGGTTGCAACAACGCATGAACTAAACTATCATACAAAGATGTCAGGAGTGCTCGATCAGCTTTTGCTAGAAGATGTAAGTGATTTCAGTAGGCGCATCAATGCCTTTCCGCTTGCACTCTTTCGTTTGCTAACCGATACTTCTACATAGATAGCCAAGAACTGTCCGCAGGCTTTTTTAGGCTACCATAGATGTATGTCTAATCCTGATGCCGACTTCACCAAATGTGCTGGCCAGCAACAGGAACTACAGAAATGCATCAGAACAGATGTTCCAGCTTTCAAAAAGATACAACAGGCTTGTGCCAAGCATATGTTGAACTACGAGAATTGTCTGAAGGATAACGTGTCTGCTCGTAGTAAATGCATTGACGAACTGACAAGTTTGAGAAAGTGCTCACAGAATGCAGTGGAGAGTGGCTCTAGTGCACCTAATCTCTTGTCGAAGTGAGTGTTGACCGGTTAGATGTATAATACTCAGCAGTTGGAGTGGAGAATAGTCTCCATGCAGCCAGCAGCTGCAGGTGGAGAATACTTGTACATAAGCAAAACAAATACATAGCACTATGTGGAGTATAGCAAGCCAATCAATCTAGTTAGCATAAGGCACATCCAGGTATGCTTAACAGCAATCTTTTCACGACAATGGACGATACTTATCAACACAACCGTTAGTACAGTGAGTCCCACCTACACTCTACACGCCTATCTCTCTTGATATCATTTCAGCATCAGCCCACTGATTAGAGTGCTACATCAATGCCCGCTTCTTGCAGACAATTTAAGAGACCAGAAATCAGAGACTGTCACTATATCGCGCCACTGAACCTCTGATCGCTACCCCAGACACAAATCGATCCTGTCTGTTGACTCTCTGTAGATGGTATAGTGGCAGTTCCGAGGCGCTTCCCGCGGTTGCTGCTACCCGGCCTCCCGCAGGGTAGGAACCAAGCTTGGCAAGGTCCTTCTGCACGACTCTCATCACACTTCCCCTTTAGGAGATGCCCTCCAGGAGCGCCCCAAATGGAGAGTAATAGGTGCACCCCCTACGCATTTCTTTCAGTGGGGATTAAAGCCCAAAACATAAGGATAAATAGGGTTCAAAAATAGGACTTCTGTCACATTATTACTTTTCGTAAATTACCCACCAGTCTGAGCCTGTTAAAGACCGCTGCTTCAGTGTCGTTTGGCACATCTCCCTGGCATATCAAAATATCTTCCGCTTCGTGCGTCGCATTTACCTCGTTACAGATTCCCAAATCCGTTGGGCCCTTAGAGTGCTGATAACGGTCCCTACTATGCGCTTTTCATGCGGGCATATGCAAGAGCACGCCAACGTCCAACGCTCCACCAGTGCAAAGTTGGGTGGGAGTTGCCTCGTAATCCCTCTGAATCTTTATCAGTCAGGCACCCCATGACTTACTATAAGAAGAGAAGCCTCTGCAAGTTATCCAGTCACTCAATTGAAGCCCCCATTGACCACTCAATTGCTTCAATTGCTATTGTTGTTTCGTTTGTGAACAGTTTCCAGCATGAGACTTACCCAATTGACAGCCGCATCTTTGCTTGGTGCGATTGCCGCAGAAGCGGCTAACTCGTCTGCTCTTTCCTGTGTTGGATCATTTATCTTTGGAAGACACAATGACAGAACAACCACCCCATCTGTGATTCTCACAACCCTTGGACAGAATGCTCAGGTGGCATCTGGCAACTTCATGAGGGAGAGATACTTTGGCCTTGACAAGGATGGCAATAAGGTGAGCTCTGACTATGTCATTGAGGGAATGAACAATGAGGGCGTTTTCATCAATAGCCAGTTCCACGCCCAGGTGGCCGATGACAACGTTCTACTTTACTCCCAAATGTCTTTCCTTCAAGGCTTCTACCCCCCAACAAATGCCCTTGACACCAACAAGGCATTGGCTGCAAAAGAAGATTCTGGACTTGCCAACGGTACCGAAGTTGAGGCTCCATTCGATGGCTATCAGTATGTCTATATGGATGTTCAGGCAGACAATGCTCCAGATATCATTTGGATTAAAGGAGATACCAATTGTCCAGCCTCCACTGCTGCCATCAGTGCTTGGGATAAGTCAGAGGCCTTCGCCAGTGCCAACGAGTCCTCATTTGCTTTCTACCAAGCTCTCAGACCACTGATTCCCGAGTCTGCTTTCAACACCTCTCAACTCAGCTTTGCAAACGCGATGAACATTTATGACTTCATGCATGTGAACTCTATCCACAACGAGACCCTCTCCGCTATGTGGAATGAAACAGTCCTCTACCAAGTCAAGGTGCTCGCAGATAGAGCCCAATGGGGTATCTCCTACGACTCTAGCAACTTACTCAACGATTTCACAATTGGTGGCCAGACTCTTCTGGGTGCAGTTATCAACCAGCTTAATGCAACTAAGCTTGGCTCCACAACTGGTGCTGCTCCATACATGAATTACTACACCGGATCTTTCAATACCATGTACATGATCTTTGCCCTTATGGAGTTGAACAAGGTTTCTGACAACTTCACTGGAATGCCAAACTACGGTTCCGCTCTTGTCTGGGACTTGTTGCAGGACTCCTCCGATGACTACTACGTTCAGTTCTCTTTTAGAAACGGTACAGATGCTGGGGCTCCAATCAACGCATACCCTCTCTTTGGCAGCAACAACACGGTAATGGCTTGGAATGACTTTGTTGGTAACATGTCTGCTGTCAGTATCACATCGCTCGCTGACTGGTGCAGCACATGTGGCTCGAACTCTGCATCATGTACATCCTACTCAACTATCTACAAGGATGCCGTTGAATTGCAAGGCAAGAATGTCTCTCTGTCTGCTATTCTCAATGGCAACTACAGCTCTCTTGACATCCACACCCCAAGTCTTTCCAATGCAGGTGCTGGTGGTATTGGTGCTGGTGTCACCATTGGTGTGTTCGCCCTGCTAGGCGCTGTCGGTTACTTGCTCTACCGCAGCAGATCCAAGAAGAGCGAGAGTACTCTGCCTCTCTCCTCCAAGCCAGAGAAGACCATCTCATCAGTCAGCGATGCCGGCAGTGGTGTTACCCACTAGAGTTGAACAATAATGATGTTTTTATGATTGTAGCAGTGACCGGTGATTTATTTAGCTGTTCTGTATTACTTTTCTTCGTTTGGGGACCTTTCCCATTCAAGTAGTTGTCCCATTTCTTGTTCATCTATTAAATCTCTTTTATTTTAGAAGATGTATTGGTTTGTATGTGTTACGGTATTAAAGTTTGTAATGTCAGTAGGAAATTGGCGATTCAACGCAAGAGAAAATAATAATAAACGGACGAGAATTGAAAAGTTCAAATGCATTTGCTCAATATGCTTCGCATAAGTTCATTGCAGTGTTTCGCAGAGACACCTCAATAATAACCTGGTTCCCAGAGAATTGTCTGGTTGTATTGCAGGTCACAAGAATGAGGGTTGAGCATACAGTATTTTGGAACCAGTGGGGAGGCACTGTAGCCTAGAGCAACCAGATACTCTCTAAAGTTGAGGATTCTCTGGGTGAAATAATTTGTTCTGAGCCATCCCTCCTCGTTCAGATTACCACTCCAAAGGTTCTCGGCAAGAGCGGCTGCACGCGGCCAGATTTTGGTGGTGAGAACGACACTGTCAACCTGTTCAGACCACAAACATGCCTCAGCACCGAGGATATGGCTTGCCTCTGTAGTTGTTAGGTTTTCGGTTATGTCGAAATCATAGATACGTTGATACGTCTTGTAGGGAGCACACCAGGAGCCACCAATACCACCATAGTTAAAGTCGCTCTCAGTGCCGTCAACATCCACATAACGAGGGTCATCGGTAACCCATCCACCGTATCCACAGTCAAGGTACAAGAAATCGGAAGAGGAAACAATAACATCATATCCTTGGGAAGTAAGATTCTTCACATTGACATGGAAAGCGTTCCAAGACTGCAGAATGATGTCTTTGGGAAGGTTATTGACAGGGTAGGAACCAAGCAGAACATCTTCCCACATCATCATCCGCTTGCTCTCAGAAAAAATTGGATGGACCTTATCGACCCAGTATTGGAGCAGATCACCATAAGTCCTGTTTGCATCTTCGGCAAACCATTCCATGACGTAGCTGGAAAAGTTGTAGCAGGCAGCATTCATCTCATCACCACCAGCGTGCCATATGTCATCCGGGAAAAGTGCAGACACCTCCTTGAAGACATTTTCAACAATCTCGTATGTTCCATTGTACATGATATCGAGCTGACCAGGATTTGGCTCAGATGAGAGATTTGGAGTTGCAGTCCACCATCCATGTGCGCAAGCAACGGCCTCTGGGTCAACAGCACTCCAACCCTGAGAGGCATGGGCAGGCATGTCAAGCTCAGGGATAACACGCACACCTCTTGCGGTGGCATATTCGACTATGTGCAATATGTCTTCTGCAGAGTATCTTTCACGCTTAGAATAAGATCCCTGAATCATTTGAGGATATGTGCTCAACTCCACTGGCCAGGACTGAGAATCAGAAATATGCCAGTGCAGGACATTCATCTTTGAAAGAGCAAGAATATCGATCTGATCCAGAATGGAGTTGACACTAAGAAAATTTCTACCAGAATCAACAGTTAGACCTCTGTGAGGATATAGGGGTGCATCGGTGATCTGGACTGAACCTTCGATGTAGAATGCATCCATAGCATCATCATAGATAACCAACTGCTGCAGAGTGGTTAACGAATGAAGAGCACCCCAAAGTGTTTCAGCGGAAATCGATATAACAGAAGAGTTGGGAAGAATGGAGAGTGAATAACTTTCATCCACACCCAGTTGGAGAGCTGCGCTGGCATTGGCGACGCTGACGTGAACCTGACTGAGAGCAGTGGTGTTGTAAGTTGGTGTACTTCTTTTGGCAAGCCCGCTAGGCATTGGCTCATATGAGGATATAGGTGCTTCTGTAGCAGCAGGCTGCCACTCAAGTGAGACCACCGTAGCCAACATTCTGTCGAAGGCAGCAAACAGTATTGGATTAGTCTCAGAGGAGTTCAAGGAAATGTCAGCTGCAAACTGTCTTCTTCCAAGATCCGACCAAGTGATGTTCACTGGTGCAGGAAGTGGGTTGACTTGGACAGCCTTGGCAGTCTCCAGCAGTAGTCCAAGGGCGGCTACCCTCAAGATGTTCGTAAACTTCATGATGGGAGTGAATAACAATGTTGTTGGAACATTTTTCAAATTTCACAGCATACGAGATGGCGAAAGAGAGCTCCTTTTATAGCCCAATACCTGTGAAAATTCTAAGTGAAGCCCAAATAACTTCTGTTCTCTTTCGACTCAGTTCCAAGCACGGTGATTTCAAAAAGTTGCCGGCATAGTTGCAGGTTTTGGCACTTTTTGCGTTGTTCGCTTATTGTGTCCGACCCCAACTTGGCAATCTGACCGAAAGAGGATATGTGATCAATCCATTTCTGAACAATAAAGACTAACCAGCGGGGATCTTCTGGTGGGTGATACAGCTCCACCCACCAAATGCTCAGATTCTACATGTCTGTGATGTCACCACAACTTATCTTATCTCAACCGCTCTCCGAGGAGTCATAATGTAGCATGAGGAATGTTGTATTGGGCAGCCATTCAAGAGGTCTAAGGGAGCACACGAGACATAAACTACCCCGTTCGTTCCTGGATTATTCCTCAGTGTTTGATAACGCTTATTATGCTACAACATAAGGTTACATTGCACCCCTCCCTCTCTGTTTATGCAGGAATATGTACGGGGCGTCAAGGGAGATGAGCAGATAAGGCTAGGGGCAAGGGGATAGCAGCACACACCACATGTGAACCGAGCTAGGATGAAATTCTGGGATTCTTGTTGCTATTATCCGAGGACCACAATTCATCCTCCGAAGATGCGAATTGATTAGCCGAAGAGTGTATGTTCTTTATTTGCATCTGACTATATTCTTAAAAGTAGCGTGCTGTTTCTCTTGGCATCAACTAATTTTGCCTCTACTGCAGGAAACCTGCCCCTTGATGGCAGTCCAGGGGCTGTTTCCCTTGAGCTGCAGATTAAAGTCCACAGTCATCCCAAATGGGACATGAGGTTGTGTACCCCAAGTGTTCCCTGTGGCCCTTTGTAGGTACACCTGCATCTTCTCCTGCTAGGTGGGCGGGGATAGTTGTGAGACGAGAGTACTTTCTCGGATATTCCAATGCAACCTTAAAATGATGAAGCCTTCCTTCGAAGTGTGAGGACTCCTCAAGTCTATATAGTACTGATAGTATTTCGGCTGGGCTTTGGCTAGCCTCCCATGAGTTAGACAGGTTACATCCGCATGATTTCGAGATCAAACTATCAGTCGAGGGAAAGCGAACCCGAACTTCAAGTAACCACTACAGAGATAACATTGGCTGTGCCACTTGTGGAAACATCAGATGAGATTCATACCTTCTATGATCTCAAACTTAGCAGGATATGTCTTCTCGAATACCCTAAGCAATAGAGCACCCCAAACCTGGGCCCTTCGGCCTACCTGTTTATGCTCCCATTCACCAGGGTTCTCCATTTAACGATATACATTGCTGGAACCCCCACCGACTGTTCCTGTTTAGCAAAGAAAGAGAGGGCCCTACCATTAAGTCCACTTGATTCTGCTCTGTCATTTTTTTCACTGCCCAATCTTCCCGTTTAGCCCTATCCAATATCTGTGAGGTAGGCACATGGGCCTGTAGTGTTTGGTGGGGGGAGGGAGCACACACGTTTCTCCACAAACTGGCAGCCAACCACCGCACCAGCATGCGATGCACAAGTAGATTAGACACACAATTACATAGGGATGCTTGCTGTAAGCGAAGCACTCTGAGCAACCTGTGGAGACAGCAGCTGATAAGGCAAAAAAAAAAAACAGTCTAGCATCAACAAAGAGCAAAGCAATCTAGAACACCGCCATTAGTTTCGCATCAGAATAAATATTATTAACCTTACCCTTAACCGACAGATAATACCCTCAACACACTGGGTTGATGAGTCCTAAGCCTCTGCTCATCTAACCGCAGCAGATGTTTCTACAATTAGACGCTCCTTCCTCCATTGAGGCTCTGCAATGGGGAGCACCTTAGATGTCAACTCATCTCATCGCTGCCAATTTGTATGTATGTGCTCATCCATTCTAGAAGGTAAGTAATGAGAAGAATAGATTACCCGGCTCAATGCGTGCAGTGTGCATATCGCCTTATGTCTCTACTCTGCCAAGCGGCGCTGTTTGTTTGTATTTGAGACTGGCTCAGCTAGGGTGGAATACCTCAATTATTGCTAGAGATTTGTGAACTCACAACACACAAAGCTCTGTTTGTTCTCTCTCACTCACATAGCTTTTTATTTGGAGTGCTAATTGTTGAATACATCAGGTAATTTCTATAACATATATGTTTGCTTTAATCTGATTCAACCCCCCACTGACGGTCACTTACAATTACTCGGAGCACACCGTTCTACCCAACCTGTTCTTACGGTTATATTGATAGAGAAGGTTGGGTATATAATATAGTGCTGATTGTTTGCGTTGACTTCCTCCATCACTTTTTTAACGAATGTCACATTTCTTCCCAACCAAGATCAAGACATGTCCGAAAATACAAGAGAACAGCCACCAAGGGCTGATCCCTTGTCGGACACCACTGTTGCCTCTTCAGGCCCGGATGTGAACCATGAAATAGAGCATCCTAGTGGTGTCAAGATAACAGGCCGTAAGGCAGCCAACTCCTTTCGGCTTTTCAGAATCGGCGGCAAGTCAAGCGATGCCAAAGTCAGTTCCTCTTCACTTCAAAGGGACACTCAGAAGGAACCTCAGAATGAGTTGTTTTGTGCAACTTCACCTCAAACGTCCCAAACACAAGTATCTTCGACAATAATAGAGCATAAAAATACGTTTGAAGTTAATGAGTGTGATGCCCACATCGGTGAAGATGAACCCAACTCCGCCGTCAGAGCCCAAACTGCTGGAAGCAGGCAACCCTCTCATGTATATAGAAAGAAGCATTCGGTAGTCAAGGGCATGGAAGACGAAAATGTTGAAACCAATGATGTTGCAGAAGCGACTGAGGATGCTGATGACATGAATCCTCTGGAGCCAGTCTCATCCGCCACTTATATCCCTCACACTCCAGCAGATATGGCTGGAGCCTTTGTTGAACCAGAGCATCTCATGGCAGCAAAGGAGTTTGATTATGCCAACGATAACGAGCTAGAGGTGATAAGGGAGGCTACTCCGCTTGCCTTCTATCCAGATCGACACCATGATTCAAGTTTCTCCAAGACCAATCTGATATCCAAATCAACGGGAGCCTCTAATAAGGCTAACATCTGTGGGACGCATTCCGACACAATTTATGCCCCCATTCCGACGGCTAGAAATCCCGACGAGATCGGTTTCTATGCCGGAGAGCGTCATGATTTCGAGGGGAAAGATTATGAAGTTGACCAGCATGAAGTCGATGAGGAAGAGGAGGAAGAAGAAGAGATCGACGACGACCACAAATTCCCGCTTGCTGTTGAACTAAAACCCTTCAAGAATAAGGTTGGAGGACACACAGCGATATTTAAGTTCTCTCGACGCGCTGTATGTAAAGCGCTTGTAAATAGGGAAAATGCATGGTACGAGGCGATCGAGATGAGACATCCTGAGCTTCTCAACTTCATGCCAAGGTACATAGGTGTCCTTAATGTGCGATACACTGGATATGTTGAGGAAGAGGCGTCTGTTGCTGATAGTGATCTTGGATTGACAGTCACTCCTAACTTGGTGCCGACGGAGCCCAAACACAAAAGTGACAAGACAGGCGTGAAGGCAAACAACACTAGGTCACCTTCATGGTATGAGGAGGTTGTACCGGAGGTTGTCCTTGACGATAACATACACATCATTCCCAAGTCATTGTGGGGCCGCTATTCTACTTCTGCTCCATCACCAGTAGGATCATATTTGCATAACTCAGTTGGTTCTATGAGGTCACCGCCACAGGATTATTTCCCAGTGGAGCAAGCTGCGCGTTCGCCCTCGGCGATATCATCGCCCGCGATTACTGCTGTAGGAAATATGGATGAGCAGCCAGGTGATTACTCTCTGGGCTCAACTACAGTCAACAGAAAATTACAGGAACTCGTGCTCAAAGAGGTATTCTCGCCTGTTGGGGATGGGAGTTGCAGGTCAGGTTCTTCAAAAAAGAGTGGACAGAGATCGCGGCGTAGTTCCAGGCTCTTGCGCACGGCAGAGGATTCTTCTGAAGTGGAATCTCTAGGTGGTCAGTCATTCGCTGAGCTGTCTTCACACATCAGAAAGGTTAGAGATACATCCATGCTTGATTCTGACAAAGGCAGTCTTCCACGTCATGGTACTGATAGAAGCCCCTTGCAGTCCGCCCGAGAAAGTTGGCATAGGCGGTCCCTGGGGTCTCCTATGACATCTCCACGGTTAAATGGTCGTGACCTCAGCTTGCTTACCAGAGCTGATAGTGATGGGGTGTTCGCCATGGACAATGATGCTCTCGAGGCCACTGGTGTGGATCAACATAGAGCGGACAGTATATCCTCGGGACTGGCGCTGAGTGGTAACCAAGTCAGGAGTGTGATGAGAGACATTATTCGCGCTTCTGAGGCTTCAGGGACCACCAAGCAGGGCACAGAAATGGCCATTTTAGACTATGAGGATGAAGATGATGATGCAATTGCGGTGAGCAGTGAGGAGAACAAACCCACGTTAGATAATGATAGCAAAGATGAAAGCTCCAGGTACAGTCAATCTACACAGGAGTCAGAGGAAAGAAGGACACAAAACAAGCCTCTGTTGCGGAAGCAAACCCGCTTCGAGCGGTTCATTCTACTGGAGGATTTGACCACGGATATGAACAGGCCATGCGTCCTGGATCTCAAAATGGGCACCCGGCAATACGGTGTCGAAGCCCTCCCTGCGAAAAAGATATCACAACGTAAGAAGTGCGCTTCTACCACAAGCAGGAATCTAGGCGTGCGCGTGTGTGGGATGCAGGTGTGGGACTCCAATCGTGGGTTGTTCATTGCTCGTGACAAATATTTCGGCAGGAGGGTAAAAGCTGGAGAAGAATTCGCCCGCTGTTTGGCCCGATTCCTTTACGATGGTCAGAGAATTGTCAGTGTTGTCAGACACATACCATCACTGATCAGCGACGTGCTTGATCTCCGTGCGGATGTCGAGAAGCTGACTGGGTACAGAATGTATGGCTCTTCGCTTTTGTTGATGTATGATGGACAACCCGGTCCAGTGGGTGATGAGGAGCAACCCCCTGGTCAACAGCATGCGAAGCTTCTGGTTAGGATCATCGACTTTGCTCAATGTGTGACATCAGAAGATCCATTACCAGCAGGATCCACTTTCCCTCCCAGCCATGTGGGTAAGCCGGATGAAGGCTATCTAAGAGGAATCAAGTCAATCTGTTTCTATTTGGAACAGATCTTTGAGGCATTAACAGGAGAAAGATATGAGTCGTATGAGCATGCTACGTGGCTCATCAATAGTAAGGATTCACCAATCAAGGATGTTTTATCACGCAACAGTCCATGGTTGGATGCATTTGTCGAGAATGACAGTGAAAGTGTCACATGTATGCGGTATACGTTTAGGGATCCTGAATTTGCGGATGACAATGTGTCTGAGTAAGGCCGGGAAGTTATATTGATCGTGTATACTACAGTGAGTTGTTTGTAATGAGTAATGAGTTATTATATATGCTATGTATTGGTGCAATACAACATCATATGAGCAGCATCAGCAGAGCCTGATCTACCCAGTGTTTTCACTGTTGTATCATGAACCAGCAGCCACAGGATTGATTGTAGTAGAGTCAGTAATTCCATCTGAAGCCGAAATGATTTCTTTATAAACCGCCCGCGGTTTCCACGCCAGTGTTCTAATGTATATATGAAACTTGCTATTTCCCTGCATCTTCTGAAGATGGGAGATTGCTGCTCTCTTCATCAACGCCTCTGTCCTGTGGAAGACCACAGTAAAAGTTATTCCACACTTCTGAGACACTATTGAATTCTTTTCCAACAGCTACTGCACCCTCCAAAGAACGATTTAAAGCATTGATGTTGTTTAGCACTGACTCCATAGAGATCGAAATCTCTGATATCAACGCGTCTCGCTGTTTTTCAAAGTAAGATACGGTTCCGGCAGGCGCAGCGTTCACTGTAGGACCAGAGACAGGTTCCTCTACAGCGTTCCCTATCTCAACGGGACTACTCATATTTCTGTATGATCACCCGCAAGAAAAAGGAACCGGAGAACAATCCATGATAATTATCTGATAAGAGATCATTTATACATATTCGGTGTGTTGCGATGGGACTGTGCATCTCTGTCAACGCGTCTCCAAGGTAAGGTGCATGAAGCATAACGGATTGTGCAATGTACGACAACTACATATAGAGAAACTACCCATCTATATAAGCAAAATATATACCTGTTCTCATTAGCCTATCTTCTATTGTTTGACTAGATATGAGTGTAAAGACTCAACGTTGACCTTTCTCGATAAACCTACTCTGTATCTTGGCCCCACAGATATCCTATTGGTCTTGGAAAGAGTGTTCGATAAAGAGCCACCCTTATAGCCCAGTCTTCTTTTGACGTTGCTGCTTCCTGTGTGTTGTGAAACCGATATGTTGGCTCCGCTATCATGTCGTATTAAGCTTGTATTATCTCCTCCAGCCATAGAAGTTTCATCAACTGTGGGTGCCTCGGTCTGAGTGCTTGGAAGACTCGTGGATATCGAGAGAGGACCCTCAAACAGCGTAGTTTGTGAGCTGTTGAGAGGATTTATAGAATCAGATACTTGTGAATTATTAATGTTGGGGAGGGGAATCTGTGAAGAAGGTAAGTGTTGGTGCATGGCCTGGACCAGCTCACATTCGCTAATTGGGACGCGTCGCTGTAGCGCAATCGGCGCGGGTTGCGAAGCGACCTCCAGTTTCAATATTTCTACCTCACCTTCGCTATCCTCTATTTCAAGATCGTCATTGATGATTGTTGAATTGTTACCGGAGGCTCTGTGCGAGTGAGGCATTCCATCCACCAGGGTATAATCATCAAGGATGCTGCTTCTTTCTCGTCGCACTTTTTCGCGGACACTGTCTCCTCGTGCCAGGATATTCAAATGGTCGTATTCGCCCTGCATTAATTAGATGTCTACCAGTGTGAGATAGAATGTAGCTGTGATCGAGATTTGCAATCCGTAGTTATGTGCAATCCTATCGGAGTCCATAGGGCTAGCTGCCTTCAAACACTTAGTGATACCTTGTGTAATAAAACCAAAACCCCAAAAAAAAACCAAAAAACCAAAAAATCCATCAGCCTACCTGCAAATAACCTCCATTGATAAAGTCAATAAATCCAGTCATAAGCGTATCTTAAAATTCTCTCGCTACAAACAGCGCCCCACATATCTGCTATACCACACACTCCTCTCTCCTCTCATCACATCACATCGCATCCTATCTACTATGCCTACCGTACCGAGACGCGACTCCATCATAAGCAGCCTGCATGAATTATCTTCATAGAGACGCAGCCAAAGGTCCAGCGAGATTGGCAGTTGCACACACTTCCCGGCAAAGCTGTGCTGTCCTACCCCTCCCCATGTTGGCTGAATGTAAGTGGCTGAGGTAATCTGCTCGGAGTTTGATCCCCGACAGCATCGCTCTGGCATTATGCACGGTATTCCTTTTTTTCCGTTCTGCTAGCATACCCGCTTTCCCTGCAGAGGGGAACATCCGAGGGTATAGTCATACTCATCGTCATACTATCTCTTGCCAGTGGCAGCGGATGCCAAATTCCCTACATGCAATACGGAAACATGGCAAGTTAACCCAGTGGTGGAATGGTCCCTCTCCCAGTCGAAATAATATTGTCAAAAAGAATCAGTCACACACCAAGTGGTCAGTCAATATATCTTGTTAATATAGATTAGAGTATCCCGCTCGAGTTGCTTTGTCTACCTCCTCTCATATGGAGTAGTACCCACTGCGCACAGACTGCATGGGTTTTTTCCTTTTCGGACTGATAGTATATCGTCTCGCCTGCAGCTGAAGGGCAGACACTATTTCGGTGTTCTTTCTTTTGTAATGGCAAGTGCTGTATTGATATCTAAAGTCTCGTTCGTGTAGTTTATCTGTTGCATTATTTTTGTTATCTGGCAGTGGTATAGTGTTTTTTTTTCATAGGTTTACCGTTTGGTTTGTATAGAGTTGGTGATTATTACTGCCCGAGCTTTCACTTGGTATCGTTGGTTTCTTCTTTTTTGTATCTGGCTTTTTATTTTGGTTTATAAGAGCTTTCCAAAGGCACCTTCATAGCAACATCGACCACAGTGGAGCAACATGAATCGTTTTACTTACTCAGACCCCTCGTCTCTGGATTCCTCAGGTGTGAACTCTCCCGTTCCTTTCCCAAACAGCTACAATAGTCAAACGGCTCTAAATTCCGCCATGCTCATTCCTGGACAGACTTCATCCGTGAATTTGCTTGCACTCCAAGATGGGAACGGGACACCAACATTCTACTGCGACGATGATGCTGCTGCCAATAAGATGAAACTGATCATCGTCTGTGTCGGTCTTCCGGCAAGAGGCAAGTCATATATCACCAAGAAATTGCAGAGGTACCTGAACTGGATGCAGTATGAGACCAAGATTTTCAATGTTGGTAATATCAGGCGACAAAAGAAGGAGAAGCCTATGGTGTACCCTCTTCATGGACCGGTTCCGGATGGTGGACCCAACGATGATGAGAAACATGATTCTGCATTTTTCGATCACAGCAATAGCAAAAACCTGCACAAAAGAGAAGAATGGGCAAGAGAGGCCCTGGACCAGCTCATAGACTATGTGATGAGTGGGATGGGGTCGGTGGGCATCTTTGATGCTACCAACACTACAAAAGCCAGAAGAGCTTGGATCATCGAGACCATAAACAAACGTACAAACGGTTCCATAAACGTGCTCTTCTTGGAGAGCATTTGCACAGATCAAAGCATTATAGAAAAAAATATTAGACTCAAATTATCTGGCCCAGACTACAGAGACATGGAGCCACAGCTGGCATTGGCAGATTTCAGACAGAGGCTGTCTAACTATGAAAAGGTGTATGAGACAATTGACGATCAGGAAGAAGAGGAGAACAACAAATACGATATCCAGTATGTGAAAATCATCAATGCAGGCCGCAAAGTTATCTCGTATAACATTAGTGGCTACCTCTCCTCACAAACTGTCTTTTTCCTTCTGAACTTCAACCTCGCCGAAAGACAAATATGGCTCACGGTGAATGGTGAAAGCGTATTCAACGTGGAACAGAAGAAGGGTGGAGATTCTCCACTGACCAAGAGGGGCGAAATGTTTGCAGCCGCTCTGCCGAAGTTTATAGCACGGAAGCGGCAAGAGTTTAAGCTCAACAAGCTGAACAAGGAATTCATACATAACACAGACCATCTTGCCAAAACATCTGCAGAGTCATCCAGTGCCCATGGCAGCATCACATCTTCAAGTCATCAGCAACAAATTGTAGCCAATAGTGACTACAATGTCTGGACATCAATGCTTCACAGGTGCATCCAAACCGGTGCATACTTCACACCATATCAGTACCAAATCAAAAGCTTCAGGATGTTGAACGACTTGGGATGTGGAACAATGGACGGAGTCACAGAAAAGGATTTCAGATCTCAATATGCTATGGAGTTTAAGAATCAGATGAGAAATAAGCTTGGGTATCGTTTTCCTGGTCTTGGCGGTGAGTCTTATTTGGATGTCATCAACCGTTTGAGGCCAATGATCATCGAGTTGGAAAGGCTCAAAGAGCACGTTCTCATCATCTCCCATAGGGTAATAACGCGTGTTCTTCTTGGGTACTTTATGAACCTTGATAGGGAAATGCTGACGGAACTGGAGGTTGAACATGGCAGTGTGTACTGCATTGAGCCAAAGCCCTATGGCCTGGACCTCAAGATTTGGAGGTATGATGATGTAAACGATGACTTTTACGAGGTAGACGAGATAGAGTTCATGCAAAGAAAGAGACACAGGGGCTCTATCAGTGTGGGTAGTGATGGAATGGTGAACATCAAAAGGAAATCCGGCACCATCAACATCTCCGACACACCAGAATCTGGTTCTGGTGAAAGGCGTCGCAGCAATCGTGCACACAGCAACGGATCGAACTCTCATGCTGCGGCTCTACGTAAACAGTTGAAGCAAACCCTAAGGAATCCCACGGGAGGAAGCAACTTAGCATCGTCCCCTGGAGAGCTAGAGGGCCAATTTGCCAGGTTCACTTTTGGAGATACGTCTCCCACCACGCTACGCGGAGGAGAGAGTGATGCTGTAGAAGATAGTTACAGCTCTACAGAAGAGGATGAAAGTCCCGAGTTGACTGATAGCAATCTGCCAGCCGAGGAAGAGGATGATTTGACATTTGAATTCAGGGCTTTATCAACTGGCACTAACACGCCTGTGGCGAACCCGCACGCGGTTGATCACAAGTTGAGCAGTCTCGGACGCTCCGGTTCGCCCGAGATGATGAGATCAAGTTCCACCGTTGGCACATCTCCCCGTCATGCTGTGGGCAGCCGTGCTGAGTCTAGGGCTGTCTCCACGCTTGGTTCTCCTGCTTTGCCGCTTCACTCCCAGTCATCGTTAACCGGTCCTAACTCCTTGTCTAATTCTGTCCTCACACACAATGATGTCAGCGAGATCAACACACCACCCGCAGATATGAGTTCGGGCACGTCTAGTGGGCTCGGCTCTGATAATGTTGAAAATGTTCTCCTTTCCAAGTTTGACCAGACTAATAAGGAAGAGCTAATTAGCAAGTTAAAACGCCTCGTGGATAACTCCAAGGCTGTCAGCGGTGAAGATGACAGACAATCACCGCAAGGGCAGGTTTGAGCAGCAATTCTCAGGACACGTATCTGTTCCCAGCTTCAGTGCAATAGCATAGGGGGTTCCAGCCAGATTGCTGGTTCGCCACTACAGGCACTATACATATGGATTCAGCCACTCCAAACTAACAATGAGCGGTGATGCGTTTACGTGTCTCCTTATTTTAAATTGATGTATTACGACTACTACGACTATTTGATAAAGCATATATCTAGAGTAAAGTTATGACTGAATCCATAGTATCGTAACTCTCTAGTACTAACTCCTCCGAGACCATACACTGTACTCGTTACTTACAATAATTCGAGGCCGTTGACGATTGGCAGAGCGCATAGTGCAGAGAGAATCTGTAGAGGTTATTTATATATGGGGTTAGAAAAAGAGGTGACAACTGCAGGAAACTTAAGGGTTAGCTTTGAAAACCACAACCGAGTTTTTTGTCTGGTTGAAAGACATCGCCATGTTTTCCGTCAAGCAGATGCCTCGTTTGCTGTGCGCTGCTCCGCTGACATTTGGTGTTCGAGCTAGCAGACAGGCCATACTAAGGGTGGCTGGAACACCGTATGCTACACCGCTCCTGAAAAGGTCGTATGCCTCTGTTAAAACTGATACGATAGACTGGAAACCAGTGAGGACTGAAAAGCAATTGAGTAAAGCGTACCAGCCAAGGAAGGGCAGAGGGGTTGTTCTGGGGTTGCTGTGCCTTACCCCGGTTATTACATTCTTCTTGGGTATCTGGCAGCTCAAGAGACTCAAGTGGAAGAACTCTCTTGTGGCTGAATGTGAAGACCGTCTCACCTATCCAGCATCTCCTCTACCTAAGAGTCTGAAACCAGAAGATGTCAAGAACTTTGAGTATCGTAAAGTTCTAGTTACCGGTGAATTCGACTATGACCACGAGGTGTTTGTTGGGCCAAGGCTCCTTGATGGTAAGAAGGGGTACCTGGATGTTGTTCCTTTGAAGAGGTCAAACGGTGGTGCGCCAATCCTGGTTGAACGTGGTTGGATTGCCGAAGAGAAAATGGAACCGGAGACTCGCACCCATCTGAGGCACCTGTCGATGCCGAGAGGAGAGGTCACCATAGAGTGTCTGTTGAGAGTGACGCCTGAGAAGGGTATGTTTCACATAGCACATGAACCAAGAACCACAGTTTTTAGATATGTTGATTTGGAGGCAATGGCAGAAGCTACAGGTTCTGCTCAGATCTACGCGCAAGTGGTACAAGATTTCAGAGACCACCCGGAGTGGATCAACAACGGCAAGTCTGCAGTCTCTGATGTGAGTGAGTCGAACACGAAGAAGAGCAACTCATGGTTCAGTTTTCTGTCATCTAAAAGAGCTGATACTGGAATTTCAGGGGTTGCGCCATCCAAACCTACAGCTCAGCCTGCTGCCGATTTTGATGCTTCTCTGGAGTTCAACCCAACCCAATTCATCAACGCCGGTGTACCGATCGGAAGAGTGCCAAAGGTGGACTACAAGAACAACCACATGCAATACCTTGTGACCTGGTGGGGATTATCGTTATCTTCAGCAATTCTGCTGGTGTTCATGCTCAAGAAGAAGAAGTTCGCTAACCCCATGGATGATAAGTTAATCCATGCCAGGAGGCACCAGTAAGACTCACCATCAATCTCAGCATCCAAGGTTTGACAAAAATGAATGGCGGAGGCTCGTTCTAGGTTCACATCATATATATTCCAACTCTACTTGTATATAGCCGAATAACCAGGATATATTTCGATGTCCCCGTTCGTGTCTTATATTCATCTCATGTATAACTTAATTACCTCTCCTTCTTTATGTCATGCATAACCTGCGTTCTCATCTCGGGGTGTCGTGTCGGCTCCTGCATGTAGTTTAAAGCACCTAGACGCGTGGAATAAATAACAAAATCAAAACAAAGGAGCGACTTTTAGTAAAGGCGACCCTATTACAAATAGAACCCTCAAATTCGTGTAGAGCAATTAATTCCGGGAGGTTTCTTTTATTGCGTTATACGTATCACACATTATAATGAGTGGCCACACAAAGGTCCACGGCGGACACATTGCCTCGTCGCCAAACGAGAAACATCAGCAGCAGCGCTCATCAAGATCCACCACCCCGCACAGATTGTCGCAAAGATCTTCAATTTTGAATGCATCATCACCAGGTATGAGTCGTCATTATCCCACTGACTCGAATAGCTTACCTTTGGAGACTGCTCTCCCCACAGATATCTGGGCAGAACTATCAGACTCGGTATCGACGCTAGATATGAACGTGCAACAGCTGAACAAGATACATGAGTCCTTGGTTTCGTTCAACGAGGGGTTTTCGGGATTTCTATACGGCTTGAGCATGAATGCATGGTGTGTGGAGATGGTGGAAAGACCCAGTGCAGAAAGTTTCCACAGACGGGGCAAGTTAAGAGATCTGGCTGTGGCAGTACGGCAGACAGAGGAAGAACTGAGACGCATGGCATCATCAACCCCTTATAAATCGAACGGATTCAAGAGCAATAGATCATCCTATATCCCTAGCCGTGCTGGTAATGTCTCAAGCAAGCCGAAAAGCGGTGTTGCTCAAGCTTCGTCTATCCCAGATACACCCACAAGCACCGGGACGTTTCAGGCAAGCAGGAGCATGAAGGTTGCGGCGGATAGATGGAGAGTTTCTAAGGTTCCGACCGCAAATAATTCAGACTCATCACTTTCTTCTGATACTACAGGTTCTGTGAAGAGAAGCTTCTCCACAGGCAACGGTTCGAAGATACCGAAAAAACCATGGGTGTCGTCGTCCGGCGCAAGTGAGCAAGGGCCAGAACGAAAATCCGCAGATTCACGGTTATCTCGCCCTCCTGGAGCGGTCAAGACAGCCAGGCCTCCGTTTAGGTGAATAGATAGATGATGCCAACTACATTAAATAACACAGATGATTAATTGTAAGTGCCGTAACAGCGTATATATAAGGAAGGTGTCAGTTAATTTTTCACTGGTCTCTGATAGTCTCACAAAGCATTCGCAACATTTTGCCTTCTCTCTCATGCCTTGGGGATTTTCAAACTTTTGCTTATCATTGCACATCCTTGGAGCACAAAGACTATACTCAGAGGGTGCCACTCGTAAAATGTACCTTCCCACAACAGTCCTCCTGGGAGTCCAAGCTCTGCGCTATACCATCCCTGGTGAACGAGGAAGGCCATGAGGCCCACCAGCCAGAGAGTGGTGGGGATGGGGAAGCCCTCAAAATACTTTGACTTGCCCTGGGCGTTCTTGGGGATCTTTGCCACTGTCACGTTGAATCTGGCGAGTCTGGCAAGGCCGCAGAGCACACAGTAGGTGAGCATCAGGACGTCAATTGTTGTCTGAAGGCCAATTGCAAAGGCAATGGCAGCGGGTGCCACACCAAAAGACACCAGATCAGCCAGCGAATCCAACTCTTGACCCATGAGAGAGGCTTTGTTTCTAAGCCTTGCAACTCTTCCGTCGAAAAAGTCAAAAAAGAGTCCAAGAACGATGAAGAAGTGGGCGCGCTGGACATAGTGGGTTTTTCCGGTTAGTGTAAATCGTAAACATGACACAATTGAATAGAAACCGCTGAACCCATTGAGCATGGTTATGAAGTCTGCCATGTGCAAGTTTCTGATCATGGAGAAATGTCTTTCATCAGAGGTGAAGGCGATAAAGTCATTCTCGTCTGGTGGAGAGAGCGGTTCGTTGGACGAGAGCGAAAACAATGAAGACCGTCTGCGCAATACTTTTCTGTCTGTTCCATCATCAAGAATACCATCCGTGTCCGTATCCGAAGCAATTGCGGCAGATGTCACATTATCCACTTCGTTGGTGCTGTGATCCTCAACAGCAGACCTGGTGGATCTTGTCTTCCTCTGAGACATGGTGACAGGATTTTATTATTTGAAAGAACAAAAAGGAATGGATTCGATACGACAACAATTGAAAATACAGCAAGTCCTATACTTCTGTATTCCTTCTCGTCAATTGGTTATATGTATTCCGAAGGAGGACTGGTATACGCATATATAGACATTTATTTAATTATTTACATACACTTGTGTGCGGGCAGATCAGGTTTAATGTGTACAGATGCAAGCCCTGTTTACTCACTATGCAGCTCTTCATCCAACAAATATAGCAATTGCCTTCGATCACATGGCAGAAATTAGTGAGAGTACCGTTGCTGGCGTCGCAATGTACCGTGGTGGGAATCCAACACAACTAGGTGAGTTATGCGTCTAGCGGGGCACATAGAGACTCCACCGGAGGCGATGGCAGAGCTGCCAGTAGTGTTCAGAGTACTGATGCTAACTCTATGCCATCATTTTTTTTTACATCTGCACACACCAGCACATGGATGCAGCTTAGGCAGTTTAGTCCAGTTATCCAGAGATGGAGAGGGAGAACATAAGTCTGACATGATTGGGTTACATTGTATATTCAATGAACATGTATATACCTTGTTTTGGAAATTGTCGAATTTACTGGCATTTAGCTAGAGGTCCAAGTAGCTTTGCGATGTCTTGCTACCCAGTACCTGCAATCGTGCATCAAGGCCATGCATTACATCCTCTCCTCTATGCACACATCTAGCAGTTGAAAACCGTGTTCTGCCTGCAGGCGCAACTGTATGCGCTTAACATCGTACGCGAAAAATATCAGGGGAGCCTGCCAACACACCAACACAGCTGGTCTGCTTCCAAGCTCACAGCTGGTCTGCTCATACTGATAAAAGTCATCATTGAAATCACCAGTAAAATTATTAAATTTATTTACAAAAAAATGGACAGCACCACAATGTTAATTCATCACCTGTCACTACAGAGATGAGCAGACTTGTCTCTGACCGCGGCCCCCTGTTAATGTGTGTTCTTCTCACCTGCCGATCTTGCCCTGTTCTCTTGCGTCTGCCACCATACTAATGGCCACTATCATACACACTATTGTATGAGCCACCTGCACTCCAACGAGAGTTTCGTCATCTGCCTACCTATTACCTGGACAATAGCACAAACCGGCAAGTTACACCCACCCTCTTGGCTGTGCGGTTGTCTGTTCCCCACCCTTACCTCTTTGTCTCTGATATATCCACCCGTCAGATCATGGCAGTCTGGGTTCTCGGCCTCTGTCTCTCCCTCTGCCTCTCCTTATGCCTGTTCCTCCCTTTCGCATTGGCACTCCTCGCTAACTGAGGCACGACACACACCACTCACCTCACACGCTTTTCCTCTCCACCACTTTCTTTTTCCGTTTTTCCCATGCCCTTCTCCTTACACAGTACAGTACATGGGTCTTTTTTTGGTCATGGCAGGTTGTGATACAGAAAGTTATCACACCATACCATATATTTGATACTCCAGGATATATCTGTTGGTTTTATTTTCGTTCAGTTCTCTCCTTATATCAACGCGCTTTTGAACTATTGTCCCCAGGTTTTTAGGCACACGCTGAAATATCCTCTCGCTTAGGTATTACCGCTTGGCACTGAGACGCGAGAGCTGCTACACTCACTGTTTTTTTGTTGGCTGCCCTATGATGGTTCTACTTTGAGCAGGAACGATCATCGACTACACAGAATATACAACATCCTCTAAAGGAAACAAAGGCATTAAAAAATACCAAAAGGCGGTTTCGTATACAGGATCAGTCGCCCCCTTCTCATTTACCCCCACACTCACTCAATCATTAACCATGTTTCACTTGCTGCCCATATTTTTGGCGCTTTTCACAACTATACCCTCTGTGTCAGCAGACACAACTTTAGGATGTTATGCGGATTTACCTTCCTCCTTCAGCTCACAGGGAACGTACATATACCAGTCCTCCTCGTATTGTGCACAACTCTGTGCCGACTACAGCTTTTTTGCTCTCTTCAACGGTGATGTGTGCTACTGCGGTAACTCCCCTCCCTCCGGCAGCACATCCAGCAGTTGTTCTGTAAGCTGTGTTGGCTACCCAGCAGAGCCATGTGGTGGCACAAATGCGTACAACTTCTTCGCCGTGGAAAACAACTACGTGTCGAGTGATGGTTCCGACAGCACAGCTACTTCTTCAGCCGCTGCCGCCGACACGACAAGCAACACAGAGACCACATCCTCGACCACATCAACACCAACCACAACCGGTACAACCCAGGCTGCAGATGCTCCGACCACCGTCCACCAGGTTACCTCTGTGGTCTCAGAGACAGGTGGGCAGGTTTTCACTTCTGTCGTGTTCATCACCAGCACGACAGCTCCTTCCGGGTCTGCTTCACCCTCTGATTCTGGTACGCCCAAAAAGTCAGCTTCAAATAAATCAGCAATAATAGGTGGTGCTGTTGGAGGTGCTGCCGCAGCGATCATAATATTTGCAGTGCTATTCTTCTTCTTGTTTTGGAGACGTAGGGGTGACGATGACTATTCACACTCCAATTCATCTATCGTAGATGATGCCCTGTATGATGAGGCTCTGAAACCCACGAATCCTTTTGACAGCCCAGAAGATAGTATAGAGATGACAGACCAGCGTCTGAATCCTGTACTGTTGGGAAGAAGAAGATTAAGTGAGGGATCGCTTGCTGATGCTGCGGATTATTCAAGGAAGATCCTGAGAGTGGCGAATCCCGATGATGATGACGACGATGAATCATTGCGAAGGTGAAAGCCGGCATGGCCGCAACTCCTGTAACGATTCTCTTTTTTTCTCTCTCTCCTTCATTTTGTAGCTCGCTGCAGATCCAAAATTTCCGTTCTTTATGTTCGAATGTTTATCCCTTTTTTTATCCGCCTGATGTTTTTCTGTGTTTGCTTTGCGCGTCTTGTTTTTCTCTATCTGCTTTGCTCCAGATTGTGTTTTGTATTATTGGTTGCCGGTGGCGGCATTATTTAAGCTTTGTTTTATGTTGTGTTTTTCAAGGTGTCGTAGCCTTCTCTATCTCCTTATTCCCCATTCAGATTTATAATACTAATTATATTAAGGGGTGCGTCCCCCCTTCTGTGATTACCAAGTTGAAACCACAATCTCATTACAATGTAGATCATTATTAAAGTCTATATTTTCTATTTGGAATAGGTATAACCTATTAATAGCCTATCCAAATCAAAGAGATTTGTTTACAACAACCCTTCATACGTATTTGTATGGGTTCATGATTGCATTTGGGTCGTATGCAGCCTTGAGTTGCTTAATCAACTTGATCTCAATGTCGGACTTGGAATAGCCAATGTAGTTCTTCTTCTGGAATCCAAGACCATGTTCAGCCGATATGGAACCGTGCTTTTCACTAATCCACTGGTAGACAAATGGCTCGAGTTGTTTCTCCACTTCCTTGGTGTACCTTCTGACACAGACGTTGAGATGAAGATTGCCATCGCCAATGTGGCCGTAACCAACAGCGTCAATCACCGGGTACTCTTCCGTGTCTCCAATAAGGCCTGCAGTGCTGAGCCTCTCACGTACGGCCTCGACCAGCTCATACATGACGGGAAGAGGAATAGAGACATCATACTTGTACACACCACCTCCCAGGTTTGAAGCTTCTGAAATACCCTCACGCCAGAACCACAAAGTTTTTAGCTGAGACTCATCTTGGGACACCACACCATCTGCAACGAGACCTTCCTCCATTGCTGCTTCGAGGAACGCCTCAAGCTTTGCGTCATCATGATCCTTGTTACTACCGGAAGTTTCAATCAGCACATAGAATGGGAATTCTGGAATTGGATCCTCACCCTCACCGGCCTCCTGCAAAAGAGGGTGTGCAGATTTCAAGAATCTGTGCGTGACAACTTGGGACTGTCTATCCATGAACTCGAATGCGGAGAGGATCTCACAAAGCTCGCCTCTGGCCTTCTTGAATGTTGCCTGTACGGCCTCATAGGACTCCAGGCCCAAGAATGCAATGTTCACAGCCTTTGGTCTTGCAGGACATAGAATGGAAACGCCCGTAATGATTCCAATAGTGCCTTCGGAACCAATGAAGAGTTGCTTCAAGTCATACCCGGTGTTGTCTTTTCTCAGGGCATCCATGGAATCAACGATGGTTCCATCTGGCAGGACTGCTTCCAGTCCCAACACGGATCCATGAAGAGACCCATATCTGATGAGTCTCAATCCACCTGCATTGGTAGCTACATTACCTCCGATGTGACAAGAACCCTTGGCACCGAGATCAAGTGGGAAAATGTATCCTTTCTCCGCAAGAAAGTTGTCGGCATTCTCCAGTATGAGACCAGCATCGGCCTTCAGAATACCAGATGTTTCGTCAAAAGATCTCAACTTGTTCATATTGGAGAGAGAGATGACCACCTCGTCAAACACCGGCACAGAACCACCCACCAGACCTGTGTTACCACCTTGGGGGACAACTGCGAGCTTGCGCTCGTTGCAGTACCTGAGAATGCTAGAGACCTGCTCAACATTACGGGGTTTCAAGACAATCTTCGACTCACCACAGTACTTTCTCATGTGGTCTTCGTTGTAGAACAGCAGATCATCGTGGTCTGTGATCACGCCAGAGTCAGACAAAACAGACTTAAAGAATGCAATGTCTTCATCGTTCAATGAGCCGTAGCTACCACGCTCTAAAGCTGGATAGGTCTCTTTGGTCAATGGTACAGCCTTTGTGGAATACTTAAGGCTCCAAAGGGCACTCACTTTAGTTACACCAGCGGAAGGTAGCACTCTAGATGCTCTAGATGCAAGGTAAAAGGAGCGCACGAACACCGCGCTCCTAGAGCTCGAAAGTGCACCACGGGCGAGCATAGACATGACAGAACAAAAGGCAAAAAAGAAAGCACCACCTTCTTTGAGGGCCGGAGAGCTGCTGTTGAAACTCTGTACTGTTTTTCCAGTAGTAAACTGTTTATCACTTATCCAAGATGACTCTTCTGTTAGCTGAAAAATAATGCTCTATATACTAAACTGTGGAGTCGCTCGTGTCCCACACTACCGGAATCCACGTCATGAGGGTTTTTTTTTACTGCACTATCATGTGTATGCGGATGGCGGTTCCCGTATCAGGAGAGAGCATTAGGCGGCATGGCGCCTGGCTTTTCCTCAGTAAGAGGTACATTTCTGTGCTGTAAAGGCGAGCGATGGTCGGGCTCGCAATTGACATACAAAATAGGCCGATTAATGGCAGAGGTGCCTTGACGTTCGCCCAGGTAAACATCCACATCACTACACTCCCTCAAATGGATAAATATTAGCGCTAGTACCTCCTCCAGATTTGTCGGAGCTGGATGGCATATCCCTTTCAGCATCTCGTTTGGTTTTGTACAAAACATGTCTTTTCGTGGTGTTGCAAGAGTGCATCGGCGCATCAGCTCAAGAAATGTATCGTGCATGTCCATACCTCCTCTATCCACACTGGGGACTTTTGAGCGCGCTGCCAAAGGAGGTACCAGCAAAGGCAGCACTGCACCTGGTGGAAGGTAAAGACAGTATGCGGCCATGTCGGCCCGTACCCGTACATGATAATTGTGCCTGCACCCCATGGAAATGCACGAATCTCAAAATCAATCAGGTTATCTCTGTACGGCCGGTAGGTAAGCAGGAGGGATGGCTCTGGCTCACCTTTAATATATGTGACTATGGCATGTAGGCAGTTATGAGTTGGGTTGGGTGCATACAAGGTAGCTATCTATCCATTCATGGGAATTGCACCAGGTCTTCGTGGATTGTAAATTTATTATCTATTGATTGATCTCACTTGGGCAAGGTTTGAGACTGTGGCAGCAATATATTCAACCAGATTCAAATTCACCCACATTCTATCCCTTGTCTGTGATCTCTTACAAACAGCATCAGTTTGACTGCTGCAGGTTTCACATATCATTAATTGCGTGCTGAGTTTACGGGCCGATCATCCGATCATCCTCAGCATCATAGCCAACATGCCTTTATCTGAACTTGTGCCTCCTAAGGAGGAAGAGATCTATGTATCCTTGACAGAGATGAGACTCTATCTCTCCAAACTCAAATCTAACCATGGCGCATTTCTCAAGTCGAAGGATATCCAGGACTCTTACGACGCAACGCTCAAGGCTGTCAAGAGCATCAAGGATATACGTTCTGGGTATCCCAAGGAAGAGGCTGCAAAACTATTCCCCAATAAGGTGGATGTGCTGCTAGACGAGATCTTTCAAATTCTAGGCCTGTGTTTCATGACAGTGGGATTGGTCAAAACTGCCCCAGCTACATACGCATCGTTATCTACCGTGCAGCGCCTGCTGGAGCATCTCAACGAATCTGAGGTGTACACCCATGAAGATCTCAAGCCCATCAAAGACAGGCTGGCAGAGATTGCTTCTATCATCGAGAACTCAACCACTGAAGAAGGAGCGGAAAAGGAGCTGGATCAGAATGGAGAGCCAGTTGACACCGATGTGTTTGAGTCTAGGCTGCAAGAGGAGAAGGTCATTCTCACTGCTAAGCTGAAACAGGCTACCGAGTCTTATCATGCACTTGATGTGAAGATCCAGGAAATACCGGAGGCCCTAAGGGTGGTTCTTTCAAAGGTTGTGGCAATCAGGCGTACGCTGATGAACCTGATTACAAGAATTGACCATCACAGTCCTCAAGAACTTAAGGTGCTAAAGCAGGAGCTGCAGGAACTCGACCTCAGTGGCAGTTTTGCTGTCACTGGTATTCCCACTGATGAGACCGTAACTGCTGAGGATTCGGCTGCATACAAAAATGGGAAAGCACTGCTGCATGGCTTATTGGATGATTGCCATAACCTCATAAATGATATACAGGTGGGGGATAGCCAGGTAGACCCTGGCTTGAAACCCCTGTATAAGCAACTGGGAGATATGAAGACTACCCTTGAGAACCTTCTGGTGACGAGGCGTTGGACCCTGCGCGCCACAGACCTTTTCAACTACCAGCGCACCTTACAGCAGATCGACAACAAGAGGGTGAACGGTGTATTTTTGTCTCAATCAGGATCGATGCCTTCAAAGGGACAATCAATTTTACTGTACCTGCTTCGTCGCTGTTATGCAATCATATATAAGCTGTTGGAGAGCTGTGAGCCTGTTAGTGAGGCTCTGCAGCCAATACACAACCAGCTGTCTACTGTGAAGCGCTGTCTGTTGGATGTCAAGCGCATGGGTGGTATATCATCCATCAGAGAGTTGTATCCTTACCAAATGAAACTTGCTAGTATTGACAATATGCGTGAGGATGGCAAATTCATGGTTGGAACCCTGATTCCGGAGGGACAAGGCACGCTAAATGCCTTACTCGCAGAGTGCTTTGACATATGCCATGAGCTCAAGATTGATCTGTACGACAACGATAATGATGACACAAGTACCGCTGGAGACACCACCAAATCTGAGCGTGCTGCTGACAGAGTGGCTGAGGTTGGGACCAAGAGTGGATTGGGCACAGAACAGCGCTACGACGAAGAAGATGAGGATGAGGACGATCAAGTGAGCACACAGCAGGCAGACGAAGATCTTCCGAGCTATGCCGCCAGTGTGGCGGATAGTGATGCAGCCTACAGTGAAGTGCCCACAGACTTGGAGAATTGATTCTCCTTTTGGTTATGTCTGGGGTCCCTGTATTTAGTATTGTGTTATCTGCCTCTCTATTCCGTTTCTTTAGTTCTGTGTTTTTTTTCTTTGCATGAGAGGCTTTGGGCAGTGGACTGTCAGCTCTACCTTAGTTATGGAAACGGATATTTCACTAGTAATTACCAAGGCAGAAGTTGTTTTGATTGACTTAACTGAAGCAAGCTAATAAATTTGTGAATGTGAATTGCATTGATGACTATGTATTTACGCACATTTCATGCCACAAGGGATATATGTTCATTTACTGTCCATCATTTCTCTCTCCTTCTTTTTTTCTTCTCTCTGTTGAAGCATCATCTTTCTTCTGGAGCCGAAGGACATCAACCCGCTTGGCTCACCACTCTCCCCCTCAGTTCCTTCCTTTCTCCTCCTTCCAAGCGATGCGAACACGCTCTTTCCATCTTGTGTAAAGATCTCTGCCGTATCACCAGTGACATCCGCACCAGAATTTCCTCCAGTTGCAGAAGAGTTTCCAGAGGAATTGGCGACAGAGTTTGCACTTGCTGAGTTTTGCACTTCCCCACGATCCCTTGAAAACTTTCCATTGTACCTCCTGCCACCCTGGTTGTAGTTACCACTCATTCCTCCTCTGTGGTTGTTATTCTGGTGGTAGTGAGATCCCCCTGAGGATCCGTCGCCTCTGCTATGGTGTTCTCCACCTCTATGGCTCTGACGTGCGTTATGGTGGTGGTTGCTGCCATTTCCGCTATAGTGGTGATAGTGTCCATTTGAGTTATTGTGACCGTTGTTGGGGCCAGCCAAAGAGGAGTTGTTGTAAGGGTGATTGTGTCCTCCATTTGATGGTACCACAGGGTCGCTGTGAAATCTGTACTCGCAGAAGATCCCTGGGGCGCGCTTCTCTAAAGTTTCAGGCACGACAGGGGATTTTGGGTCCGCACCTTGCAAGATGGCATCCACCTCTTTGATGATTCTGTTAGTGGCATCAAACAGTGCCTTTCTCACATTGTAGCCTGTTGGTTTCTTCTTCTTCTTGTCCGAGTCGTCCTTTTCGTTGCCTTCTGCGATGTGGGATGCAGTCTCGTCCTCGTTATCTTCATACTCCCAGTCATCCTCCTCACTCAACTTTGCCCCTTCCTTCTCCTGCTTCTCGTAACATAAATTGGTGTTCCAAATACTTATTATGTCTTCATCCTTTCTGATGCTCAGGACAATTCCGCTGATGTCATCCATCAGAACATCCTTATGTTGATTCCCCTCTGGTATAAATGTGCCACCAAGGATGTGGAGTAACAGTCTCTCCCAAATCAGGGCTGCCCTCTTGGTTTGCTGCTTGGCTGACTCCGAAGAATCGTTCAAGTACGCACTACCATGGTGGTATTTCGCGTAGTTTGAAATTTGGCCTCTACGGAAAATCTTGAATATAGTACGGCCACCCTTGGCGTTCACAGGGTCTTCCCAGATGGGTTTGATTCCACTTTTGAAGACCAAGAACTCCGTTCCAATTGGGAGATTACCCAGTCTTTCAAGATTGGAGAGTGATTGCCACATTTGCTCAACTGTGTCTATCTCGGTTGTCTCCTCGGAATATTCTCCGTTGACCTTTGGGGATGCCACTTTAGGGAAGGAAATCTGCAGAGTGGAGGAAAGGTATGAGTCCAGTTCTTTGGGGGTCTTGGTTGCGGCATCATCTTCCTCCTGATCCTTCAATTGCTCCTTCACTGCATTTTGCTTCTTCCGTGAATGGTACCATATGTTCCATGAGTGCTGTAATGGGTGTAAGCTGGCCTCTGCGGCGTTAACAGCTGTCTTTGGCTGACTCACAATTCCATTCTCGAAGAATTTAGAACCTGAAATCATTGTTCGTCGCTCGCTTCAACACTCGTGGGGAAGCTCTCTGTGGGGTGAGATGTGGGTATATGTGTGCTCGTCAATGATTTTGTCAATGCTGCCTTGAGAAAACCAACAATTTATGGCTCTTCTGTGAATTTCAAAACAAGTAATGCTACAAAACAATCGGGATGTGCAGTGATATGTCAGAATTTATGGCTATGCTGTTTGTGTGGGAACACTATCTGAATCTTGGACACAAATTTTTCAGCGCTCTTCTGTATGCACACGGTGGTTGTCGAAGCGAGAACAATCTTATGCGCTAGCCAAGAAGCAAAACACAAAAATGGTTACAATTCTCTGCAATATTGCTGAATATATATTTGATTTACTGGATCGGCCACAAAATATTCCCAAACCTTCCGTCGGTGCCTCTAATACATAAACCCCAGTCTCTGGCACGGCGAGCCTGCTCCTCTCCTCGCCAACTACAGCCCACAGAAACCGCGGCTGAGTTCGATCTTTCACCTCACGACATCCAGGTCGTCTGCCTGCAAGCTCCAACAAATTTTTTTTCCATGGAAGCATTGCCTGTCGTGTGTCGAGCAAGCCGTGAGAGCTGGGCAGGGGGGCCAAGGAGCTGCGAGGAGGGCGGGCGCGACAGACTGTATGAGATGGGGCAGAGGGGATGAGGGGTGAGCAGCAGTGTCCTTACCGCCTGAGTGGTCCTCAGGCCCTGCGAAGGATGTTTTTTAGCCCATCTACTGGCTTCATTGTGATAGAGGTATTAAATGACATTTGATTTGAGTATGTAAGAAATGCATCCAAAGTCACTGCCGCTACCATTTCACTTCTCTAGGATGCCTGTAGTGAATTGTGGGTTGTAGGTTAAGTTATATGTCTAATCTTAACTGCACCAAAATGAATCGTCTCCACACAGTCTGCCTCAGTCTTTCTTAGTGCACCTTGTAGTGTAACTACAGTAAGGACCTCTTGCATACGAAGTGTAAACTGTTAATGCGAACATTTATATTACTTGTCATATCAAACCTCTTTCAAAAATTTCACAAACGCAGCGGCAAAAGCGCTGGATAACAACCTAATAACAAGAGAGTGTGTGTATCCCGGAAAAGTCATTCAAACAATGCTGGTTTCACAAACGAAAGGAAGGGGTAACATGGGATCATAAAAAAACTCCAAGCTTGGAAACTTGGAAAATTGGAAAATAAAAAGACTATAGTACATGAAACTTGTCGCGATCAACATCAACACGACAGTAACATTTTGTTTCATAATGCAAGACCAACCCAAATCAACGCTTTTTTTTTACTTTTGTTCGCGCACCCAAAGCTTTTCAAGCAGAAGACATATAAAAAAACATAACAACATCACTGCCAATGAATGGGACTACACCTGCGGTGCGCCTAAACATCAAACTTGAGCCACTCAAGATCAGCCATGTTAACTCCAGCAGGTTGGGCAGACCCGGCGCCAACCTTCTGAACAGACATACCTTGCGTGACTCTTGGTGGCGCGGAATCCAAGTCCATCACCTCTCCATTGCTTTGGTTTTGCATCTGCTCACCAGCAGTTGGCATGCTGGAGATATTAAACCCACTCACCACAGTCTTTCCGAGACCAGAGCCTGAAGACAGCCTTCTGTCTGGGGCAAAGCTCGAGTTGAGAGGAACAAACGATGAAACAGAGCTGTTCTTGCGGAGCTTTCCAAACGCTTTGCTGACTCCACTGATACTCTGGTTAGGTGGGATTATGCCTCTCTTCATATTGAACTCCTGGTGGAGACTGCTTCCCGTAAACTCCACAGGTGATGCGGCCCCAGCGCCCAACTGAAAGTTGCCATTCATGCTGGAACTAGATATGCTGGGAGATGAATATCCAGTGTTACCTGGCTGTGCAGCCATGTTCCCCTCAAACCCATTAGATGCTGCTGGAGAAGAGGCGCCAGAAAGATAACCACCGTATTCGTAGCTTCCATTGCCGCCTGCTGCAACTGCTGCTCCTGCTGCCGAAGTTGACAAACCACTGGCAGAGCTTACAGAGTAGTTCCTATTAAATGAGGAAGGTCCGGAAAGGGGAGAGGAAGGTTGGGAATCTGAATATATCATGTTGATTCTGCTCTTCCTTCTCTTGAAGTTTGGCATTTCATGCTGTTGCTGCATGTTAATGGGGAACGAACGATTCGGAACCGAAGATGAAGGGGAGTATGCTGAATTTGGTGATTCGCCCATCTCAGACATGGTCTGCAGTGGTTTAGGCTGAATTAGTACTTCTTTCTGGAACTGCATCGTTGGCATCGAGGAGCCTGAGAGTGGCTTTGGAAGAATTGGTACATTCTTATACCTCTGGGAGGTAGCACTCATGCTGTTTGGACCCATGCCGTTGCTGCTGGGTATCATCCCCACCATCCCGTTAAAAGAAGAAGGTCCGCTGTGCATATCAGACACCAAATGTGCGTTGCTTGGGGTCCTCACGTGCTTATCCACCATGTGAGAGTTGGGGAGACTCCCGGGATGACCATAGTCGAAATAAAAGGACTTTCCATCGGTATCGGTGCCATTGTAGGAGTGAGAAAACCCATTAGGATACATCCCGCGTGGGTTGGCGTTGAGCACTGCCATTCCACCACCCATGAGGCTACCTGACTGGTTGCCTGGGGTTGTGGATTGCCTTTTTGAGTTTCTCTTCTTGATGACATCTGTTTTCAGCGATAATGGTCTCATAGTACCGTGCAGCTTCTGGAATAATCCACATGCATTACAGAGGGTGTTGCCTTCTGCATCTCTTCTCCATAACGGCGTCTTTGTGGTATGGCAGTTTGAGCATTCCATTGCGGACGTCACTGATGTGGAGGATGCTGACTTCTGCAGCTGTGGTACTTTCTGTGTTGGTTGGCTCATGGAAGACGATCTGAGAATATTAGTGGATGTAGCTGTGGGGGACGACTGGGCGCAGGTATTATTGGTATGTTTCTTGTATTCATCCTTGTCTTGCAGGCTCACAGAGGTGCCCTTATCGCTTTTGTTGTCATTAAGGGAAGAGGAGGACCCTACCGATGGGATAGACTGTAAAGTCGAGTGGGGGCTTACGGAGCCTGCATTTGAAGATGAATGTGGAACGATGTTCTTGGATGGGTGTGATGGCTCTCTAGAATCAGGTACCGACACGTTTGCTTTGGTCGATGTAGTATTGGTGGCTGTAGCATTCGTGATACTGGCCGATGTTGTGGACTGAGTCTTTGCGAGATGTGATGACTTGACACTCCCACCCAGGATGGATGATAGGTTGTCTGTTTTTGTATTTTCTTTATCTTTGGGCTGGGCCTTCTTTTGTGGGGTTATGTCAAGTTTCAGGAAATCGTAATCAACGTTTGAAAGGTTTTTATCCGTGCTAAGTTCCCATAGAGCCGACAAGTCCATTTCAAGGGGCATTCCCAAGTTGCCGTTAACGGTGTTCTTGAAAGTTGCTGTGGAACCTTGCACAGGGCTGTCTACAAGCGAGAGGGGTGTAACGGTGTTGGCCAAACCACTACTGGTTGCAGTGGGACCGGTGCTGTAACTGCCTCCTGAGTTGTGTCTAGAATTGTGGGAGGTGCTCGTTGGGGTTAATTTGCTCAATCCAGTGTTGCTGTAGCTGTGAGAGAAACCGCCGGGGACTCCGTTGCTGTTGTTGTTGTTGTTGGAGCCAAAGGCATGTTTCGGAGAAATACTCTCCACAGAAAGTGGCGACATGTACACCAAATCTTCGGAAAGCTCCTTTGAAGGGAGTCCCATCATTGGATCTGCCTCCGAACCATCAATACCTATCTGTGCAACATCCTGTGCAGGTCGCCTCTGAGCCCGCCTTGACTCTTCTCGTACAGACCTATTCTCTATCCGGGGATAAAGATCCAACAGCTTCCTGGCGGACGAATAAATGTCCCAGATTGGAGTCGAGTCCATGATTTTACTAGTCGCTCTGGGATGGGGATCTCCAATGGACCCCTCAAATCAAATCGGTTAGCTTTCTGTGCGCTGAGTAGTCAATTTTCCTGGATATCTGAGTCAACCGATCCAGTTTGCTCTCTTATTTATGTGTATGTGTGTATCACAAGTGCCACCCCAATAAACCAGCGTGGAAAATCTGTTGAAAGTGTAGGTGGAAGGAGAACAAGTTGTGAATCGTTAGCGGCCCGAACAAAGAACCCTTGTATTGTAGGTGAAGCTTGTCGTGAAAACCTTTCTATGTCACCTGGTTACTCTACAACGCATACAGGCAGACACACAGAGAGGCCCACACAGATACACACCACTTGGGAAAAGCTAGCGTAAGTGCTCTAATTTGGAGAGAGGTGACTAAGGGTGTGTGCAGACGAGAAAATTACAGTAGGGCCCAGCCTTCGCACCCCCAAAAAATCCTCATGCAGAAGGAAATGGTATTACTTTTTTTTCTTTTTCCTGTTAGCCGGGGCACGTAACACTGCGTCGAGCTTTACGCTCGCCAGGCTATTTTGGCACACTGCAGCAGGGAAGGATTAACGCAAGGGCGGAGTGTTTCCCAAAGGTGCACCCCTCTAACTGTTGTAATTGAGGGGGCCATGAACTGTAGTGTCAAAAGATACATTAGCGGCACACTCAAGTCACATCACGTCTGCATCCCGCAATCCAAAAGTGCACGCCCCTTTAAGGGGTCTCTGTATTTCTTTTGTGGTTTCGTTTGTTTTGTTGGAGTGGGGCGTGCAGTTGCGGCGGTGTCTTGTGATTCATCCCACGCCTCTGTCATTCACCCTTACATGCTCGTTTCGCAGGAGGAAAAGCATGGGGATCCCAGGCGAGTGGGGATTAATGGGCACAGTTACCCTGAGCTACCTGGGCCCGGTTCATGTGCTTCTTTTGGACAACCGCCTAGCTGCCGGCTGAAGTGCAACGGGCGTGGACGGTGGCAGCTGTCACTGTGAGAGCAGTTTGCCGCGATGGGAGATATTACGGGAAGCGGAAAGGTAGTGAGTGAGTGCTTTGTGAATTATTACATGGGATACGAAGAGAAGCGAGACATATAGATGTACGAAGTGCTCAAAAAAAGATTGCTATTCAACAGTGGTGAAGTAGAGCTTGACAGCTGAAAACCCCCTCCCTATTCGAAGACCTGGGCGCTTGCAGGGTATGATTGCTTGGTCAATTGTACTACACTGTCAAAGCCACCGCCCAGTGAGAGATGCAATTAAGAAACTGACTTCTGCTGTGTTTCAACCATGAGTAGTCCGGAATGGAGAAAACACCTGCCGCATGTCACCGGTGCAGGGAGAAACACACTATACCCCCGGCAATTTGAGACAGCTGGGTGTGTGGCATACTTACCCGGCTCATAGGTCTGCGGTGCTGCATCCAACATGTGGGTGGCCTTCCTACTTCCTATTGCAGAGAGCTGGGAATAGCCGTGTGAAAAGTCAAGCTGAGCTCGAAGACAACAGAGTCAGGAGTCAATATCCGTCTTCGGGAAATTTTTTCTTTCATGCACAATTAAAATACCAAGCTTGTAACTGAACAGTTGGAGTTGATCAGCCCTGATCTTCATTTTAGGATCGCCTCTCATGTTGTAGGCCAAAGCGATGGAGCGAGCATCAGAAAGACTAGTCTGCACCATCTCCCGTCCTGGACATACACTCCCTAATATTCATCGCTGCATATTTTCAAGAGCTTGCCCTGCAAGTGCTGGGATGCACTTGCATGTATTGTTGCGTTTCTACCACTGTCCATAAACCATTGCATTGCCTCTTTCCTATTGTAGAGGGGCCACCTTCTCCAGTATTAGTCGAATCGTCCTGTCTTGATGGGCATGGCCATCCGGGGGGTGCCATTCGTGCAAGAGAAGCGTCAGCGCTGCAACGGGTTGCTTCACGTCAACGTAGAGCTGCTTCACGTGTGAAGGCACGGCATCTTCAACCGCTGTACTTCTCATCCTGACATGTCGAGTGCAGGATGAAGGTGTTCGGCACTCCATGCGGGGACACCCTGTCTTCGGTCTCATAACTTCTATCCTCCTCCGGTCCATCTATCCGTATACCCGTGCTGGACCCGTTTTGGACCTCACCAGAGCGGGTGTTTTTCACCTTTCATTTTTACTTGGCACCAGCGCCGTTCGTATCAGTATATTTACGTGTACCGCTGGAATTGTAGGCAGTCTGGCATTAAAGAGGATCTGACATGTCGCTCTATCATTCGCTCGCTCTACAACCCCAAATCTTAGATAGGTGGTATCCAATTCTACTTAAGTGAATCACGAATGTTCCGGAAAAAAGCCAACTTCTTGTTTTGTTGTGATTTTTCATGTCACTAATTCTACTCTACTTATTTTGAACATTTCAGTGTGCTCGGTACTCGTGTTTCCGTTTCTTCTGTTTTCGCCAAAACCCTAACTCTTGCAAAAAAGTTGTTAAGTTGGATGACCTATTCGGAAGGCCCCACGAACTTGAATTTAAATCCGAATGGACACTTGTCATTTTCGTCATTTTCTACATCATCTTTTGTTGCTAAATAAGTTGTGGCTTAGTAGGCTGCAGCTAACAGTTCTCGCGTGAACTCCGTTGACCCCGGCTTTTCTTACTAACAATGCTACAGTATACACCAGCCGGCTGCACCTAGCGATCCCAGACGAACCACCTGCATATCGAGCCTAAAAGAAGTGCGGCGCTAACGATATAGAGGCTTTGCGGACTATTGCGATTTAACTGAGACTTACTAATGCTTTGTCAATCATGACATCCAGCAACCTTAATGCTCAAGTATCAAGATAATGGAGACAATGTAGATGATAATGGGCAGGTATAGACCCCATAACGGAGAGTGCGTTCTCCCTCGCGGACGATGCCGTTCGGGTTTAGGGGAGCTGATGAATAGCTGTGCATACAAAGTTTGGAGAAACAATGTTAGGCGATAACGTATCCACACTTGCCCAGGATCCTTGTAGAATATTCTGGTAAGAATGTCCGCTATCAATATCCGCTAGCATAATTTGTAATCATATAGCTCAATTTCCAAAATACGGGGCCAGTTAAGATCCTATTTAAGGCTTCCAATATTTCACTGTCATGAATTGTATTCTGATTTCTATCGAATTGTGCTTCATTCGAAAGAACAAACAGAAACTGAATAGAATATTTGAAAATGGCTAAGGTATACTTTATCGCAGGTGGTAACCGTGGCATCGGTCTAGAGCTTGTTAAACAGCTCGCCAGCGCAAACAAAGACAGCATTATCTTTGCAACTGCACGTGAACCCGAAAAGGCAACTGCCTTGCAAGAGTTAGCCAAGGAAAACTTAAACATCAAGATTCTCAAGTACGATGTTGCCAGTCAGGAGAGTGCTGACTCTGCTGCCAAGGCAGTTGAGGGGGTCCTCGGCAAGGATGCTGCCATTGATGTCTTCATCCATAACTCCGGTATTGCAATCACTTCTGGAGACATCTTTACAGAGCCAGAAGATTTGTTTGTGAAACACTTTGATACCAACACCCTCGGTGGTCTACGTTCCTTTAGGGCATTCTATCCTCTGATTTCCAAGAGTTCTGAGAAGCAGATCATCTTCACCTCCAGTGTTTTGGGTAGCATTGCTCAGTTTGTCAAGGTGCCCGGACTCACCACCATCTCTTACGGACAGTCAAAGGCTGCGCTCAACTACTTCATCAAGGCTATTAGCCAGTTCTTTGGGGATGAAGGCATTACTGCTATTGCTGTCCACCCGGGCCTTGTGGCCACAGATCTTGCTATCGACCTCATCAAGGGTATTCCAGAGGGCGCTATCAAGATCTACACACCAGCTGAAAGTGCAGCTGGCTTGGTCAAGCTTTTCTCTACCTTCACTCATGAGAATAACGGATCCTTCTTCGATGTTGAGGGAGTGGAGCACTCATGGTGAACTGTCACCTGCCGACTGATTTTTTATAGTAGTGACATTAAAACAGCTGAACATATAAATACAGGTTCCAACTTGCTTTTCATTAATTGTAATTATGACAGTCTCTAAAGCTCGTCATGGCCTCCCTTTACCTTTGTTTTCTGAGATTTCTTTGCCTTTTTGCCCTTCTTGGAATGCTTCAATGGCTTTCCCAACCTGTAAGCTTCCAGCACCTTTCCCTTCTCGCTTGCAGGACCCTCAAGCGGGGTAGCAAAGCCTGCTAAGAAATCGGTCAATTGTTGCCTTCCGTACTCGCTCCCGTTGTAAATCGATAATGCACCGTCCTCTCTGTTGTCTGCCACGATCAGCTTTGGAAATGTATCTTCCTCTGTCAGATTAAATCTCTCCGCTGCCCACTGCTTCTGCGCCTTTGATACATGCATGTAGCCCACCTCTAACTCGTTCAGAAAATCAATAGCAAGTGACTTTATTAAGGCGGATGGCTTGTGCATCTCTGTCAGAAGCAGAACCCGGCTCTTTGGCGAGTTTGCATTCACATCCAGGAACTTATCCACAGTGGTATCTTTCACCCTCTTGACATAGCTCTTAAGCCTGGAACGAGCAAAATCAAGAATCTTCTCCGCTGTTCTCTCTCCGTTGTACACTTCCGGTGTGGCAATCTTCCTGGTGTTCTTTGAGGCATCTGTAAAGTCAACCTTTTGTGGGCGGAACACCATCACCGTTGGGAACCCTTCTATCTTGAACTTGCCACAGATGGGCTTATTTGCCTCCTCATCGCAGTTGACGGCAGCAAATTGCACGATCCCATTAGCGGCTTTGGATGCCTTTCTGTACTCTGGCTTCAACTTCTGGCAGTGGCCACACCAGGGCGCATAGAACTCCACAACGCTGGTATGGTTGGTGTTGAGCACCACCTCGTCGAAGTTGTGGTATGACAACTCATAGATATCCTTAGAGGATGTGTAAAAGCCCTCAGAGAGGGCCATGCCCATCAAGGCCGAAAAGAAAACCAGAACACTCCACAGTCTGTTCCACATGGTTTATATATGCATCACAAAGCTTCCAACCTACTCATTCGTACCTCTTTTCCAGCTTCGTCTTGATATCCTTATCTTAATCATCAGTCTTCTGCTCTAACTGGTACCGCTTGCACCCCATCACTGTGCGATAACGAAGTGAACACCTAGTGCGATGAGCATCTCTGCCATTTAGTCAGGCAAAGTTTCCGTAGCGATGTCTCCGAGGGACGACGCAGCACATCCAAAAAGCAAAGAGACGCTTAATGTAGAACGGTCTCCCTACTCTGAGGTCGCTGATGTAATCCCAGAGATGGAGCGAAGAGAGGTGGAGAGAGATAGTGATGAAAAGTAAAACGGTGAAAAGTAGAGTGTGAAGAACGGAGAATCAAGAATAGAGAGTGAAGAGTGGGGGTTTGAAAAAATCATATTTGCGTTTACAATTTACGACAGCTGGAGGCATACATATCCAAGAATATATATCACATAATGCTTACCAAATATTTTTCAAAGGTGGTTGTTAGGTTCAACCCATTTGGAGTAGAAGGTGAGTTGGCATGGAGTTTGAAGGCTGGTGAATAATAAAGCGCGCACTGGAGCGTGAACTGGTAATGACAATAATGGAGTGGGATTCTGAACTTTAATCGCTTTGCCGCCTTGTCATTTGTGTGTTGTTCTTGAGCTGCTTTGGGGACTTTATTCACCCTGGATCATTATATGAATCTCTGTACTAACACTTATCTTGTTCAGGCAAATCAGCTAGACTGTTTCTTGCTGCCATTCCTCCTTCATTGAAAGGTTCTTGCTCCATACAGCATCAGGTTCTGACTTCAGACTCCAAAGAGAAGCCCATAGTGAAGGTGACGTTCAAGGACAAGAACGTTATAGAAGCAGACCCTACTGCTCTTAGCTTCAGCGAATTATCAAATGTGTTTGACAGACATTCCAGGAAGTTGAAGTTTGAGGAGTCCATAAGCGCATAAAGAGGTTGTCTGGTTTTTAGGTTGGAAGATAGTATGTTGCCGTGATAGGAATGACTGAGATAGTTACTGTAGATGCCGTCTTCTCCGCAGTGTGAAGGTGCGATTACACCGAATGATAAGGAACTGGAATACCATGTTGCCAGTATGATCTACCATAACTGTTTGTACATAGATTTAGATTAAATATACATTCTTGGTGAAGCAGTACTCAACATGATAACAGCGCAATAACGGATCCCACTGGATCTCTCCACTGTAGAGACCTTCGCTGTTAGGTAAGCGATGGTGCATACTTTAAGCTGCATAAATATTTTTTGTATAGTTTTTATTGATGTGCGCTTGACCAAGTAGGCATATTTTTCTTGAAAACAACCAATACGTTTCCTCTATCGCTTTGACTACGAGTAGTATTACATAGCATACCAAAATGTCGAGGAACATCTCTTCCAGGTTCCCGAAAGCTTCTATTGATCAGAATAGCTACGAAGCCCAGTTGGACAGAGCGCTTAGCAGACAGAGAAAGAACATTCATAGCAAAAAGGACAAGCACAGCAAAGAGGAAACTGATGATGACGATGATGACGAGGATTTTTCCAGTATTTCATTTGGAGCCCTAAGCTCTGCACAGGATAAGTTGATGAAAGACAGCAAGAAGACCCAGGCCAAAGCCAAGAATAACACGCAGAATGCTAAACCTTCCTTCAAAGATAACTACACTTCCGACAGCGAGGATGAATTCGAAGAGGCTGATTTTGGATCGTATTTAAACGGTACGCATGCGCACGAGCAGGCTGAAGATTCAGACTCCGGCAGCGAGATCGGCGGATTCTTCGAGGAAAGCGACAATGACGACGACAGCCCCAAAGAGAAAAGCTCTAAAAACAAGCAAGCAGATATGAAGAAAAGGTCAAAGCACGCACCCGCTGAGAGCTCCACAAGGAAACCTGTGTCAAGGATACGCGAGATCCCAGGTCTTGTTGCAAGCACAAAGAATAGCACCAGCCTTTATCGTGATATACGATTTGACCCAGCATATGGTAAAGCGGATCTGAAGAAGGCGCGCAACGACTACAAGTTCCTTGATGAATACAGGAAAAATGAAATTCAGGAGCTCAGTCGGATATTAAAGGACAACAAAACAAACAGAGTCCTGACTGCTGAAGAAGTGCAGGAGTTGGAGTATAAAATGCAGTCCCTCAAGTCGAGGCTCGACACCCTCAAGAACCGAGACTTAGAGGATAAGATTGTGTCAGAGTTCACTAAGAAGACTGTTAATGAAAACGGTGAAAGAACCTTCTTCCTCAAGAAGAGTGACAAACGTAAGCTTCTTCAGAAAGCCAAGTTTGACTCTATGAAGGGAAAGCAGAGAGAGAAGGTGATGGAGAGAAAGAGAAAGAGAAGGCTTGGAAAGGAATTCCGCCGTATGGAGTTTTAAGCGGGAGTTTGGTGAGGGTCAGGCACTTATGTACAATTGGCGCTTGGGTACTATTACCTAGAGTGCATAATCTTGGAATAATTAGATTCAATAATAATTCGTTCTCAATTGATTTTGCTATAGCTAATACAGTGAAGAAAGCATAATGGAAGGGAAGGAAATGCAACTAACATCAAGCAAAAAAAAAAAAACAAGATAACATTAACATTATCTACGTGATCTCAAAAGAAGGAAACAATCGGTCAAGGTTACAGCATGCCACTCCCAAATTAAATTGAACAACGGACACTTAGTGCTCAAGGATGGAGAGATTTCCAGTGACCACAACATTTTCCAAGATGGAACCGTTGGGGATGTCAATTTTCTGACCATCATTGCAGACGATGATAACAGTACCCTTGAGCTGTACTCCCTTTCCAAAAGAGACATTACCAGTGACAGTGAGATGGTCGAGCTCCAAGATCTTTGGCATGTGTGGCAGCCTCTGTTGGAAACCACTAACCTTCTTGAAGTGAGAACCGAGCTTGATGAGAGGAGCTCCACCAAATCTGGCTGGGTCCAGCTTCAAGGCACCATGCTCCAAGTAGAAGAGGTCGGATTTCACCAAGAGCAAATCGGAACAGGTCTTGACTGGCAGGAATCTGGATCTTGGAACAACGACACCATGGGCACCGTTGAAATGTCTGATGGCTGCACCAACGGCGGTCTCAAGCTGAAGAACAGTGACGTCACTGTTACCAACGGTAATGGACTTTTGGTTAGGGATGATCTCAACCTGGATGGCATTGGCCTCCACGAGTCTCTTGATAGCCTTGAGGTTGATCCACAGGTTGTTGGTGTTGAAGTTCTTGAACTTCTTGATGGACTTGAACTCCTCCACGTGCTCCTTGGGGACCTGGGCAATCTCAAGAAGTCTCACCTGTCCATCGTACGAGATGAGGGTTCCACCCTTGACATCAGCTCTGGTCTTGTCGGTCAGCTCCATGATATACTCAGATCCTGTCTCAATCATGTGGGAAAGAATCTTGGTGTCGACGGTGGCACCGAGGTTGTCACCGTTGGACACGAACAAGATCTCCTTGCCCTGCTCCAAAAGAGCATCTAGCTCACCAGAGGCGTACAAAGACTCGAAAAGATCACCATGACCAGGTGGGTACCAAGCATCCAAAGCATCGTCAAAAGATTGGGGAACTGGCAACATGGAGTCCTTGTATATTCTTGGGTATCTGGACTGGTTGAAGGTTCTGATTCTTATTCTGTGGCCCTGGTACTTCTTGATGAGGTGCTGGGTGTCATCGTCAGTGTTAAACGAGTTCATCAACAGAAGGGGCACATCGGAGTCAAAGGTACGATTGAGATACTCGATCTGTCTAACGGAGAGATCAAGGAAAGATTGGCCCTCTCTCACCTCGATGACAGACTTAGGACCGACACAACCCATAGAGGTACCGAGACCACCGTTGAGCTTCAGCACGGCAAGCTTAGAGAGGTTTTTGGTCTCATCAGAAGGAAAGGCAATGGTCTTGTAGTCAACCACCTCGTCCTCGGTTGGAGATCTGATCCTGTCCCAGTCAAGAGCTGTGCCGCTGGCCTTGTCGGCGAGATACCTTCTGAACAGAGCGAAGAAGGTGTCCATCTCCGTCTCAAATCTCTTTTGGACTTCAGGAGGCTCGACATCATCGGCAAGCTTGTTGAGGACATTGCGCATCTGCGAGGCCGCAACACTGGTTGTGGTGTTGTCGAAGGCGTACGCACTCTGCGATTTGGTGTGCTTCTTTGGGGAGCTGTAGTAACTCATTTTGAAGGTGAAATGGCACGATACAGTGTTGACGTGTCACTAATACAACAGAACACCGGGTTTCTAACTTATTATATGGAAGCCTCAACACCAATTGAACAGAACCACCGGTGGTGATGCCAACAGAAACCCATACAACAGTCGGTAACGCAACCAACTCGCACCCGCTCCGCAATGTTTAGGTTTCCAACACCGTGATCTCTCCCACCCAAGGGAATTCCATTCCAACCATCTCTGCTATTGCTGCACGGTAGAGGAATTTGCAGTAATCAGTAGATGCAACGCATTGCCTTACCTGCAGGCCAGTGCCTGCTACACGTCTCTGTCAGTGTTGCTGGGCTGCATTTCTGGCCTTCCACGCTGCATATTTGACTATAGAACACCGAAGAAAAGAGGGACAGGTGGGTGACTTGATGGGAAGGGAAAAGTGGGGGAGGGAGGGGGAGAAGAAGGGGTTGGGTGACAGCAACCTGGTTGGCGGTGGTAGAGGAGTTATAGAAATTGAAAGGTTCACTGAGGTCAACACACCAGAGAAAATTTGCTAGGACATCAGGTTGGGATGTCATGTATAATTGGGTTCTCGGGTTTCAATTGCACATTCTCGACAAAACGCTCTATTCTTCTCGGAGTGTTGGAGACCGGGGTGAAGGGAAAAGGTCGAGCTGAGGTGAGCGCACGAGGCGCACAAGGCGCACAAGGCGCACGGATGCCAGGCCGCCTCCATGCATAAAATGCCTCTCCCTTCGATCCACCACCACTGGAAGTCCAATGAGCGACCGAGAATAGCTGAAAATAAATATACACAAAGGAACAAAGAACGAAAACTGCTTCGCTTTACTTATTCGTAGCTACTATCTTGTGTTGGGTGTTCTTTCAGGTTTCACATTTTATGCTCCTTAGGCAAATCACGTGGGTGCGGTAGGTGAATAGATGAGATGTATTGCAGCTATACGACGATGTCTCCGGCGTGCTGATGCGGTGTGAGGAGATATACATTAGGGGAGAGCCCTCTTTTCGAGGTTTGTGGGGTTACTTACTGCATGTCTACGTGCCCGGGAAACTGTCTGCTGCCCCGTATGTTCGGGCAGCGCCATGTATGGAGTCGGGAAGGGCAATTTGTGAGAGAACCCATCCGACTAGAAAGAGTACAATAGGTCTACTGTATGACCAAGTTTTCTTACGCTCTTCGAGTTTCGTCTACATGGAAATGTTGCAGAGGATCAGTTCCTTTACCATGTAATATTCATAACATAAAGCATGCACACAAGCAGTCTCCAGCAGGTGAAACTTGCCCTCTAGCGAAAAACATCGCAAACTGCTACCGCTGCGGCTGCATGTTGGGAACATAATGCATGGATCAGTCCTAGTATGGCTGGGTACTTATTTATAGCAAAACGTGCATGGTGCTTCAGCTGCGTGCTAACCAGATCGAATCTCATCATGCATTGCATGAAGTTAGTTCGTGGGGGGAGGGAGATCTACAATAAACCCTGCAACTAAATTGGTGTTGATCTATTCAGTGATCCTAAAGAGATCTATATGATTTCTCTATGTTCTCTAGAAAGAGTGCAGTGCCTAGATATCGTGACCTTCTCTTTTTAGAGTTTTGTTGCTCTTGCTGATCGCTGTTGTGTTTATGTGTACAACCTCTGTTCCTTGAGTATTGTTTCCATGCAACCATCTATCTGCGGAAGGCTGTCATGAGTGTTACTTTCATCTCTATTCCAGTATTGCATGGTTTCGGAGAATTGGGGCTCAAACGCTTCACAGGCATTATTCGGAAACTTCTGGATCGACTCGTAGATCGTGGTGTTCCCGGTATCATCGTTGTGGTCGGTCGAGTCGCAAAAGTTCTTGATCGATTGCATGATCGTGGGATATTCCGTAGGCTTCTTTTGAGAAACTATTTCTTGTCTCTCTTCCCCAACGTGAAACTTCTGTTGGAGAAGTTCCCGCACATGCTTCAAACCGCGAAATGCAACCAGATGGCCGACGAGCCCGAAGTGTTCAATCACGCTGTAGAAATGTTCATAATGTTGCAGAATGTGATAAACCAATTGAACCACAACAGATTCCTCTTGTACCATCTGCATCGTTTGAGCTCTCTGAAAATGGAAAAAGCTCTCCAATACAAATTCAAATATCAGCAATAGCTCTTCGATATATGATCCAAACCTATTGAATGACTTCTGGGGCAGACCTTTGAGGATGCTTTTGTCTATAAATGCAAGGCACATGAAGTTTGATTTGAAAAAATCCACCCAATTATAGTTGGTCGCATCTTTCGGAACATCGGTGCCATATTTCAGTTGATCTTTGGAAACTAATATGGCAAGTATTCTCAATGTTTGTGAGTTTATCAGTTTCAAGTCCTCGATACTCATATCCATGTAACGATTGAAACGGATATCTCTTTGAAAAACATCCAAAATATAGAATAAAGATGACCTCGCTGGAACCGGTGGTGGTTCTGACCACCATGATCTAGATGTGTCATGGTTCTCCTCGTCCACATTTGATTTTTCCCTGACAATCGGCTCCTGTTGGTAGCATGGTCTGATGAGATTTGCGTCGATTAGGTAATTTGACATCTTGTCGCCATTTGTGAGTAGCAGATCTTGAATGATGAGCAATCCTAGCCTTGTTATCAACTTGTTGTCTGTATTATTATGCTTGTAATGGCATGCGAATGATAACAGAGACAATAGTGCTGCAAGAAGATTTATGCTATAGGCCGGCAATATCTCTGTAAATGTGTTAGACCAAGTTCCATCCCCTACGATAAGGGTGTATATAAATAGAAACACAGATACCAGCTCTTTCATGGATGGTGAATCTGTGGATCTTCCCTTCAGTCTGGTGATCAGCAAATCCGCTAAGAGGGACATTTGTTCATCAAGCTCATCAAATAATAGATCGCTGTAATCGGGCTCTGACGTTTTAATCTCCAAGACACTCTCCAGCACCCAGTTGATGATTGATGACTTCTGTTGCGCCTTGTGAAGTAGATCCTCGCTGAATTCATCGTGATAGCATATACCTACCATCAAGAATTGTCTCAGGATAACAGCCAGATCCGCGCGGTAGATTGCAAGTTGGCCACCCCTCTTAAACTCGGCTCTGTATAGATGTGCTGGACATTGCTTGTTATACTTGAGCATAAGCAAAGCCAGTATCGATTCTCCTATAACCTCGGGGTATGCTTTTATATAACTTGTCTCATTAGTGAGAAACTTGTGTCGAAGGCTAAACAGAGAGCATATCTCGGGAGAATAATCATAGCGGTAGAACACAGAAAAATAATCACCATTGTGGTAGAATCCCTTCAAGCAGACCACCAAGAGCATTAACGATGATACTTTTATGTTAATATCAGCGTCAGTGCTGGAATCATCGGCCTGAATTTTCTCTCTTTCTGCCTGATGCAGCGCACAGTCCACAGTACGTGCTAACCTATCTACTATATCTACTGCTGACTCTCCTCCTAGCACCTCGTCCACCAATCCAATACGAAGGTCTTGGCTTGTAAGCAGCAATTCCTTCAGCAGCAATCTGACGATGTTCAATGCATTGATACACTTTGCCTTCTGAAGGGGCGTCACGGTCTCATCGTCTGCGGACTCTTTTGGAGGAAGTGCGTGCAAAACGATATCAACTCCTCTCGTGATCACCTCAGAGAAAGCACTGGTAGTTGAAGCTGTTGGGTATTTTCTCAAGTGACTAAAGTGAGCACTAATGGCAACGTAATCATAACTGTGACCGAAAAATTCCAACCAGAACTCCTCCGAGTGTCCTTGCGTCTGTCCCAACTCTGCGTAGATCTCCGCCGCACTCTTCACATATGGGCCACGTTCTGAGACACTCATCTGCAACAACAGAAGTATGATCTTCTAATAAGTCACTAGAGCTATATTTTGCTAACTTGCCAGTGACTATAAGGTCCCTCTGGTCTGTTCACATGAGCCGTCGATTCCGGTCGTGCTGGTATGCTTCCGTCTCGAAGAGCTTCATCAAGCTTATCGTAATGCATCTCATCTCTGAGGTGCATGAAGAGGCGTGCCGATGCAATGCATTCTCATAGGAGTTAAGAAAAGAGAATTTACGATTCTTGGGAAGTCGGTACGATAGATATGTATTTATTGTAAATATGCATCATTAGTAAACATCTCCTTGTTTACAAGGGGCATAAACTAAAGGGAGGGCGTTCTATTGGTTTGGTTTGTCTAAAAGCCCTGTACCGTGTGGGAGAGTTTCTTTTCTTGAGAAGAAACATAGGATATCAAAGCACCACCAAATATTGCCGTCAGTAATACAAGAAAAGCGTTCACAGGTATAGGGTTCATGTGGAAAGTAGTGTGGGTAACTGCATCCAGTCCCGATTGGAACAAGTTGCAGAAGCCAGAGATACAAATGATGGTACCGTATACCGTGCCAAATGTGTCGAATCCAAAAACTTTGGCGCAGAAATCAGAAACTGCAGTGTAGTAAAAGGGCCTGTACACAACCAACAGGATGATGCCAACATACGATGCAAGTTGAATGGGAAGCAAACCTAGGATTCCAATTGTCAATGAGGTGCCCAGAAGCGTATAAAGAATTGTGAGTGTAGAGAAGTTGTCCAACAACAAACCGATGAATGGGATGGAGATGATACCACCCAATGGCAAGGCCAGATCAAAGAACTTGTTGATGGTTATTGCAGTTTCGGGATTAAACAGAAACTCCTCTTGGGACCTGACGGTTGCTACGAAATAGTTGATTCTCAGCATCTGGATGGTAGTGAATAGACCCATCAACACAAACCAAGGTGTAGATATCTGCTGTCTCACTGTTTGTCCATGAAGAGCACCAAACACTTTACTCTTTTGAAACAGTCTCTCCTCCGCTGCCTCTTCAAATATGGATTTCGTAGAATTCCTACGAGAACGAGCCTCCGCACCGGGCGCCAGCATCCTCGTGTCTGGGTTGATTGGCAAGCCAGTCTCATCGATTCCCTCCTGACCAATCTTTGCTATCGTGCCCAGTGACTTATAGGACTCCTTTGGCATTATGGTCACCTGGCACACGAATATAAAGATGGGAACGATCAAGTAGTAGGTGAAGAATTTGTGAATAGTCAGGTCATTGACGTAGTTATTCTGGTACATGACTCGATACGCGAGGAAAAGTGCTGATGATGTGTCAAATGCTCCTGTCAAAAGAGCAAGAATGGATCCAGAGTTTCTGGGGAAAGAGTTGGCTAGCTGAAAGCAAGAGATGAACACGAACGGACCGCCTAGTGCAAGCATAGAGTAGCCAATAAGATACCCATCAATGACTTGGATAGAATCAGCAGAACGCAACAGCAGTGTAGCCAGCAGTAGTAGGATCGAACCAATTATACCACTGACCCTTGGCCCGTATGTGTCCAAGACACCTCCGACAGGCAGGGCAGCGGCATTGGTAACTACCGCTGCTAATGTGAAGATGAAATTTAACGCAAGATCCTGCTGAGCGCATGGACCAATCTTGTCCCCTGTGGTTTCACATTTGTCTTTGTAAACCCCTTGGGCTATCAGAACAGGTTTCAAAGCAGCAAAACCAAAAACAGGGCCTGCAGCTAACAGGCACCATGCAATAGCCGATGATATCTGCAACACCTTAGTCGTCAAAGGAATCTGAGGTTCGGACTCAGAGGCTTGAGAAGCCGTGGGAGACAGTAGTGGCGTTGATTCCGTGTTCACCATTGTCACGTATGTTCGTCTTTAGCAAAAATATAACCTGTTGTCCTGTGCTGGTGGATGACCTCCTGATCAGCAATGTAGAATCTACACCGGAAGCTCTAAGGTCCTATGAAGTGTAATGTTAAAGCATAAAAAGCAATCAGAAATGAAAGCAGAAACAAGTGAGAAAAAAAATTACAATTATTCCTAACTCTGCCATGTGAAAAATGTTCCTCTCCCCCACGGGTACCAAATGCATTTCTCTATGTCTTTGCTGCTGATGCAGCTCGCTGAGGCACATGCTGCTGGTTATCTGCAGGATTTCCATGGCACGGATTAGGCCGCGCATCAGCCCAATCTGGCTAGATAAGCTTATCTTCTTATACAGAGGGTTCTGCATTTGACAGCTGTTTAGGATGCTTGGAATTACACAGATGAATACCAAACCGCAGGCATGGAAGGATGGCTTACAGGAAAAATAGGCGGTCCTGCTACCGTTCTCTGCAATCTAATCTGCCGTTAGCGGAATTTTAGTTTGGACGACTCCTGTGGGTATGTTACTAGCTTGAAAGGAGCAAGATCGATCATATAACCAAATGGTTCATTCCTATATTATTCATGGACAGACTATCACCTTGAAATCTACGCATACTATGCAACACCAATCTGGTCGATCATTTCGGCAAGATCCTTGAGCTCTTCGGCTTCGTGCTGCTCCTTCTCTATCTCGCTTTTCTCCTCTGCAACAGAACCCTCCATGGCTCCTTGTATCCAAGCAAGAACCTTTGCCAAATGATCCTTGGTATTCGGCACGTAGTGTCCTCCAGGATGCTTTAGAACAGTTGCTGCATCAGACTCACATGCATCAACTAATGCCTGAGACCTCTCCTCAGACACCAAAGTGTCCAACTCACCGATAACGTGCAATGTGGGTAGGGATATCTTGGGCTGGTAGAAACGTTGGTATCTTTCTGGCTTGACTCTAAAACCGGAATAAAATATGCCAAACTTCAGTGGTTCCTTCTGATCTGGAACAACTTCGTGGTAGTTATTGGCCACCACCGCAGCCAGACCTGCACCCTGAGAGAATCCGAGGATCCCCACAAAAGGACCCTTCTCTTCAACACAGGCCCTTACTGCTTTGAAGGCCTCCTCGATCTGAAAATCATCCCTATCGACGACCCACCAACCACGAAAATTTGAATCACTTCCATCAGCCCCAAGCTTGTTGGCCTCAAATGGCAAGTCTGCTGGTGCGATTTTCAAAGGCGCATCGAGGAACACCGTCTCAAAGCCATTCTTCTTCAATGCCTTTCTTAATCCTGATGCTTTTGCGGCAAACCCAGGTCCATTCTGCGCAAAACCATGCAAACATAAAATCCTTCCCCCGACGGACATTTTTCTTTCAATGACTACCAACACAACAATCCTTAAATCTTTCAACGACGATCACAGGCGGCGTGTTAGTGGATTTCTTAACTCTTTGCAATCTGGAAGAGAAAGAGCCCCAGAATCTCCTGCTTAATCAATAGTCGATAGATAGCCTTTGAGCAAATCGTGTGCCACACATATTACGATGGAGCAATGTCAAGCGAGATTGATCCCTTGATTGTTCACCCTGCAAGTGCGGCAGAAGCTCGCTTTCTAATCAACCGTTGGAGGGCGAGAGGATGAGATGGCAACCATGGCCGAATTAACCATAAATCAATCATCCCTCATCGATAGTTGGTTTTTCTACTAATTCATTTATACACGGCTTGCCATTGAACATACCTGAACACACATCATTGTCAAGATCGTTCTCATCCACCATGCAACGTTTCATCCCTATATCGAGGCGCGCTCTGGCTTTGAGTTGCCGCCAGGCAACCGCAAGGATGTATTCTTCAGCCTCTTCTACTTTGTCGTCACCTTTTACCACGAAGGTCTCTGCCAGAGCAGCCTCCAATGTTTTCAAGTATACAGGCACCAACAGAATTAGCTCTGTGAGATTCTACAGTGTCTTGGAGGAGGAACCTGCTGCCAAGATCATTGACTATGACCAGATGAAGGATATTTCAGATAACAACTCCACGGAGTCTGACATAGTGATTTTGGATGTCAGAGAGCCTTCTGAATATGCAGAGGGCCATATTCCAGGCGCACTGAATGTTCCTTACAAGAGCTCACCCGGAGCTCTTGGTCTCTCAGAAGAGGATTTCTTGGATAGCTTTGGCTTCCCCAAGCCTCCCCAGGACAAGGAGCTGGTATTTTACTGCTTGGGAGGTGTTAGATCTGCTGCTGCTGAAGAATTGGCTGCTACGTACGGTTACAAGAACAGGGTCAACTATATTGGTTCATGGGAGGATTGGGTTACGCATGAGGCTGAGAAGAAGTAAGCATCACGTATCTGAAGTCACTCAATTGAAGGCTCAGGTTGTGTTACAAATCACTTCATTGATTGGGCATATTGTTTGTAACATGTGTAATATTATGACATATATATATGGTGAAATGAGGAGGAGAGGTTTTGTTAATTGAATTCCGTGTGGACTTGCTCTTCGAGCGCAACGTGTAGGAATATATGTAATAAGACAGTTAAAAACAAATCATATTTAATGGGATGCTGCCCGATTATTTGATATCATATCCACGATTTTGAGTTGTAAAAAAAATCTCAACGAAACAGAAATCAAAAAAATAAATGTGCCCCTTGCCAGAATTGAACTAGCGACCTTTGCATTACAAGTGCAACGCTCTACCACTAAGCTAAAGAGGCAACACCATGTATAGGTTTCACTTCAAGTGCCTTTGAACGTATGGCTTGGATCTGAAGACTGAAGTTGAAGGACTCGACTACAGGCGATATCCACCCTTTTTATATTTTAAGAAACAATGTTTCTTATCATGGTCATTCACATTACCCCAGTTTCTTTACCTTTTACTCTGGTTGAGCCTGACCACGCATTCAAAATCTCTAGCGTATCTTCCTTCTTCTGTTTCAAGGTCGTTCACAACTCAATGTAATGCAGTCGTATGAAGACAATCAAGAGCTCAAGACAGTATTTGGTGAAATATATCAATACCCACTCGGCGAGCCAACATCCACTAGTGCAGACAGCGTTGGAATTATAAAATGTCCAAAACAGAGCGTGCATGTTTGTTGTGTGGTATAATCCAACCTTTGAGAGTGAGTATTTGACTGTTGTGCATGACAAATCCAGTTCGTGGCAAGATTACTGACAACGATGACTAGGTGTTCTCCAATCAGGGATGTCCCAACTGTGAGTCAGTCCTGAGGCTCAAGGATGGTGATGAATCATTGGTAAAAGACTGCACATCTCCTTCCTTTGAAGGTTTGGTTGCTATTGGTCAGCCGGGTGAGTCATGGGTAGCAAAATGGTTGAGAACCGAGAGCTTCCAGCCTGGATTGTACGCTGTGAAGGTAAATGGCAAACTCCCTGGAGATATCGTATCAGATTTGCATTCACAAGGTATACATTATAGGCCACGTGATGGAAGTGTAACTGATTGAGGGTGGTAGTTGTTGACCTGTAGGGTCAGAGTAATGGGTTCGGCCTGCATTATCTCACATCAGAGGTAGGCCTGAGGAGATCGAAGAAAATTTTCTGCTAGGTAGTGTATAATAGTTCATATATAATGGATTCAGTCATCAAAACAGTTTAAGAAAAAGGAATGTATCGTTCGTTGAATTCGTGAGTGTTCTATGGGTTCCGCTGTCTATCTGAGGCAGGACTGAGAGATGTTGTGTCATTACCAATTCTTACTTCTCCACAGAATAACTTTACCGGCCTTAGAGCATGGTGAGATAAGTGAACATTAATATACTCATTGAATAGTTTCCGCTGGCGGCTCCTTTGTGTCTACTGGAGCCAACAAAGGATATCAGTTGATGTCGAGATGAGTTTGCTGCTTAGAGCAGGTGCACGTACCAAGGTGAGGGCTCCTCATGGTCAGCTTAGATACTTTTCAGGCGAGAGCATCACCACATTTTTCACACAGAGCGCCGAGTCGTTGATCCAGCTACATGAAGCCACTGGGCTTCCATGGTGGGCATTTATTCCAATTGTCACAGTTGCATTCAGAACAACATGCACATTACCATTTGCAGTTCTGCAGCGGAAGCGTTTGCAGAAGCAGAATTCTCTAAGACCTATAGCCAATGCGATGGGCCCCATACTAAGGTTGAAGCTGGCCTCACAAGCCCAAATGGAGCAGAACTTAAGAGCCAGATCTCCTCAAAGTATAGTTACTGATGATCGAGGCGTGTTGACACAGGAGAAGATCACAGTACTAGCGGCAAAGGAAAGGAGAAAGAGGCAGAAGAAACTGTTCAAAGACAATAACTGTCAGTCATGGAAAGGACTAATGTTACCTGCATTTCAGATACCCTTATGGGTGACACTGAGTGCATCATTTAGAAAGCTCACTGGATGGCAGAGTTTTGAGGAGGGGAATGCTCCAATGGCGCCGTCGCTGGAGCATGAGGGATTTGGCTGGCTACAAGATATGACAGTGGCTGATCCATATATGGTGTTGCCTGTTGCCTTGGGCACAGTTGCATTGACTAACCTAGAATGGAATAACAGAACGCTTGATCTTATGAATCTGACAACAAGGGGCAAAAAAAATTCACTCAGACCAACAGTTTTCGATGCAATCATCAACATGTCGAGGTTCGGTATTATCTTTCTGATGGTCATCTCAACCCAGGCGCCAGCTGCTCTTTCGCTGTATTGGGTCACTTCCAATGGTTATTCGCTAGCTCAAAATATGGTGCTCGACAGGTTGTTACCGGTCGGATATTCCCCTTACAGTCAGGGTTCTGGCTCTGTGCTTAGCAGTGAAAATGCGATCCCCCTCGTGGCTTCTCAACCAAATCCTACACATAGATGAAGCCACTGTCCTGTATATATGAATAGGAAGATGTTATTCCCAATTAGTGGATTTAGCAGTACAAATGTATGTTGTAACTGTGGTTGCCATTTTTTATTTCCTTCTCCTCTTGGTTGGCCTCTGCTCTTCAGCTTCATTTCTGCCATTGAGTATTTTGGGTTCCAAATCATCCGCCAATTTATCTCTCGATGTTATTACTTGTTCCGTAGTGTATTTGAATGACTGACATTTCAACGTTTTGTCGAGCATAATGTACTTCTCCAATGCCCAAACTCCATTCTCTATGAGATTCAGATCCTGAACTTGAAGCTCTTTGCCAATTGCTAGCATCTTGTTGAGAAACAGCGTGGTGTACTCATTCGTATTATACTTTATTTTGTCATTGAGCTTGTGGTTTAAGAATAGAAAGGCTTCGTCTGAGAAGAAGGGGAGAGCTCTCTCGTTGGTCTTCAGCAAAGATAGTACCAAGGTTGCAGTGGCAGGACCAATGCCTCTCAGTACACAAAGAGCTTCGATCGCCTTCTTCGCTGTCACAATAGCTGTTTCATCAGACATCACGTTTTTCTTAAGGATCTCATAGCCCTTTTTTGTTGCTGATTCAATGGCATCTTCTGTGTTGGATGCCACGAGCTTCTTCAGGGTGGGTCTAAACTTGCCTTTGGCACTAAAGAAAGGATGCATTATTAGTTCTCGACCGACCCCATGCGGTATCATATTGAAGAACTTACAGTTTCCATTCAACCAATTTTTCGAGCTCAGATTTCGTCAAATAAGGAGTCTCCCTCTTGGATACAATCTTGGGAAGCGACTCGCGTCTCCACAGATCAAGCCGCGCTAGATCCATATCATCAGAGTACGTCTTTCCCTTCGCCCTTGACATGTTATCCAGAACATCCTGGTACAATTGACCAGAAGCCTCAATAATTATGTGATAATCAGTGGTCATTGTGACTTCATTGCGACTTCAGTCAGCCCGTCAATTAAATGTTCTCATGAATTGAAGGAGGGATCAAGATATAGTCCTCGAGACCTGCATGCATAATCACTGGGGACGGAATAGGCAATAATGCGATGAGCATTGACTGCTGGAAGGGATGCCGCGTTCTCTTGAGCCTCGGAGAAGTTCAGAGAACCGTTGTGATGTAAGTAAGATCATCTGGATGACTTTTGTGGATATAGTGATTATTTCTATTTGCAGTGAATATGTGTTAGGCGATCTCTGCATTATCCTAGCATGCTTCTCTTCCTTCCTCTCAATCTAACCGCAGCCAATCTCCTGGCCGTCTCTACACACTTCTTCATGTTTTGTTTATTGCCATTGTGAGAAAGCTCATAACCCTCCCAGAGCCATGCGTTGTAGGTTTCAGCAAAAACGGGGTGTGTGCTCAACAGTGCTCTCTCCAGGACGTAAAGGTCAACGGCCTTGTCTTCCGCAAGATTTGAATAGGAACTAAGTCCAAAATCTATCAATGTCGGACACCATGGGAGCTCAGTCCCGCTTTCCTTGAGCATCAGATTTGAGCTCGTCAAGTCTCCATGGACTATATCTGCCAAATGCAGTTTTCCTACAGCCTTCCCCACCTCCATTACCACCTGTCTCACCTCTTCGCTAATGGCGGCTCCTGCAACCAAGCCTGCCTCCTGCTGCTTCTCCAGCAACCACAACCAATTCTTCAACGAGCTAATCTCACCATTGGGAAGGTCCGAGCCTATATGTTCCATCCAAATGATACCATTTGTGCTATCGACAGCTATCAGCTTAGGAGCATCGATGCCAAGTTGTAACAGCTTATTCAACAGCTTGGCCTCAGAGCTTGTCCTTGACTTTGTTAGAGACTGATCAATCTTCTGGTGACGGTATGGCTTGGGCGGCCTGTATTTGATTATGTATTTGGATGAATTGTTGATGCCGGCCGGGCTCAAAACGGGTGGCAAAAAAGGATGTACGTTGGTGGAAAATACAACTGCCTCAGCTCCTTGCGAAATCACTTCAATGGGGATGTTGGCAAGGTGCTTCTGGGCCACGGCTATTATAGAATCACTCATGTTGTAGAAAGAGGAAGCGCAAAAATAATTGGCACGATGTCGATGATCCCTCAATACTTTGAATATGTATTTGTTTGCATTCACTGTCCCTCCCCCGATTCGATATTGACATGTCTCTACTCTTCGCACATTAAGTGATGTACCTGGAAATTTATTTCCTCTCGCATGCAGAGACTGAAGACCTGACGTGCATACTATGAGACACACTATGTAACCTCCTCTGGTAGGATTAAGATTTATTGAGAAGAGATATTTAATTTTGTTTGCGTATATCATTTTCGGAAATTGAATCTTGATTTTATTGTCTGATAATGGACTTTGAATTTTTTATGGACCTGGATTTGTTAAATTCGCAATCTTCATCATGGGATTCTGGTGAGAAAAAACAGAGATTGACAGCTACTTCAGTACCAAAAGGATCTATATTAATAATAAATATGTATATAAAATTATAGATGATGAGAAAAACGACAAGATATCATCTAAAAAAACACACACGCATGTCAGATAAACCAAATATGAAATAAAAGTATCATCGACTGTGTGAAAGATCATCACATCTAAATATTTGTGATTCATCTGACGCGGCTGTATTAGTCTTCTTATTTCTATGTCAACTATTTCTGCTGCTTGCCACTGTAGAGAGACCTCCACTCAGCAACCTTTTTCTCGTCAATTCTCTTGAACAAGTACTGTGCCTTGCCCAAACAATGGCCTGGCTTGATCCACAAACCAAAGCTGTCTGGGATGGCCAACTCAGGTGCGTTCAACTGCTCGTTAATGGCCTTGGTGGTATCAGGCATGTAAGGAGATATCACTGCACCAACCAAGTAGATGAGGTTCAAACCAATAGCAACGACAGCATCTGCCTTGTCAGGAGAGCCATCGTACAAAGAGTTATCAAGTTTGTTCTCCTGGAGGAACTGGTTACCTCTAGCGGATATCTGCATAGCAACCTCCAAACCCTTCTTGAGATGGACAGCCTCCATGTCAGATATATAAGTCTCCAGAAGCTTGTTGACATCCTCCTTGAGGGCCTCATAGTTTGGACAGTTGCTCACAGCATAGCTTGGGACAACACCGTTATATTTAGCAAGGACAAACTTGATGAGTCTGTTGACAAAGTTTCCAAGGTTGGCCAACAGCTCGTTGTTGTTCCTGTTGGCAAAGTCGTCCCAAGAGAACTGCGAGTCGGATGTTTCCGGACGCACTGAAGAGAGGTAGTATCTCCACACAGAAGCAGGGACCTGGGTGTCCTGTGCGTTGTTACCAAAGACACCAATTCCTCTTGACTTGGAAAACTTGCCACCCTCGTACTGGAGGTACTCAGTTGTATTTAGGTGGTGCAACATGGTCCAGGTGTCACGGGTTCCAATCTCAGTTGCAGGGAACACGACAGTGTGGAATGGCACGTTATCCTTTCCCATGAACTGATAGAGCTGTACGTGCTCCGGGTTTTTCCACCACTGCTTCCACTGGTCAGTGTAGTTTGCGGTGATGGAAACGTAACCAATGGTTGCATCAAACCACACGTACAACACCTTATCGGTGAAGCCCTTCAGAGGCACAGGTGTGCCCCACACAAGGTCTCTGGTGATACATCTTGGGTGGAGGCCCTCCTTGAGCCAAGAGTTGGTAATAGTCTTTGAGTTCTTGGACCAGTGGCCTTCAGTAGAGGCCTTCACAACCCAGTCGTTCAGTTCGCCCTCAAGCTTATCCAAGGACAGGAAGATGTGAGTTGAGTCACGTGGAATTGGCTTCTCGTTGTCGAGCTTACATCTTGGGTTCACCAGCTCAAATGGGTCGAGAAGTGCACCACATCCATCGCACTGGTCTCCCCTGGCATCCTCATAGTGACACTTTGGACACTCACCTTCAACATATCTGTCTGCCAGGAAAGCGTTATGCTTTGGACAGTAGAGCTGGGTAGTGGTCTGCTCCTCGAGATAACCGTTTTCATGCAACTTCATAAATATTTCCTGCGCGATCTCGGTCTGAAGCTCGGTGGTGGTTCTGCCAAAGTAGTCAAAGCCGATCTGGAACCATTTGTATACATCAGCATGAAGTTTGTGGTACTTCGTACAGAGCTCCATGGGAGAAACGCCCTCCTCCAGAGCCTTTGTCTCTGTGGCAGTACCATACTCGTCTGTACCGCAGACGAAAAGAGTGTTGTAGTTTCTGCCCTTACAGTAACGGGCATAGATATCAGCAGACAGCACGGCTCCCACGATGTTACCCAAATGTGGGACGTTGTTGACGTATGGAAGGGCAGATGTGATGAGGATATTTCTGACACCCTCCTTTGGCAATATAGGGCCCTCTGGCTTAACGACGAAGATGTTCTCTTCAAGCGCCACAGCACCGGTGTTGACCTCCTTGGTACGTTCAACCTTGGTGATGGAGGAAACAACGCCAATAGAAGACGAAACAGCAGGTAGCGCTTGAAACTCAGCAACCCAAGCGGAGAGCGACAAAGACTCCTTTGCAAACGGATACACAGAGGCAAAGATAATGATCTGTTCAGGAGTTGGGTCAGCGGTGGAGAAACCGGTGATTTGCGCAAGCGCAGATGCGTCTATCTTACCGCTTTTCAGAGCCGTGTACAGAGCGGTCTCCTCAACAGAAACATTAGCGGAACTCTTGAATGCATCTGGTCCCAACTTTGTGGCGGCGAGGTATTTCACAATGGCATTGGGCTCGGTGAGTTCGAAGCCAGTCTTTGGATCCTGCAGCAACAACGACTCGGAAGCATCAACATCATGCACAAACTTGAGGTCCGGTCTGTAGACGGCAGCAGCAATCGCCACCTTCAGATTACTGACGAGGTCTAAATGGGTATTGCCATTGGAGGCAAACAGTTTCAGAGACATGATGTGTGGTTGGTAGTATGACCAGTGAGGGAGATGCACAGACGCTAGCAGTGTACCCGTCTTTGGTTAGTTATCTTTCCTCCAGTTTGATTGGACCAATTTCTCAACTCTCCAATGAGCAGAATACCTGTATATTTTTCACCTGCTAAAGGAGTCTATGCATTCATTATCACTCTTCCTCATCCACCAACATCTTTCCCTGCACTTGCGTTCTCTCTCTCATCGATGCCTCCCTGCAAAAACTGAGTCAGCGCAGCGCAGATGACCCACGCACGGTGGAGTTTAGTTAGTGCGGCCGCCTGAGGCTACCCCACGATTAGGGATTTGGCACGGGAAAGACGCAAGCGGCGGGAGAGAAGTGGATCAGGCAGAGGGGTGGGGGAGGGGGGAGAAAGATGGAGTAGCTTAGTTATAAACTATGGAAGGCGGGTCTCAGGCTAATTTATATCGTAGAGGGAATCTATTTACTAAGTTGTAATCATTAGCGCCGAAAAAATTGTACATGTAAGCTATCTGAGCATATATGTGCCTTTCAGGTAGAGTACACTCTGACTAGCACGCTGGCTCCTCTATGTCTATCTATTATACCACAGATTTTGCCTTTACTGCAAACTGAAAAAGTTTTCGAGGAGGGCACTCCTTTGAATCCAGTTCTGCACAATGCTCTTCCATGTATTGTACCCTCACGAATTGCTTCCTCACAAAGCCTTTCTCACAATGCCCCTGTATTTTGAAGTCTGTTTTTTATGTATGGCAAGGCCGAGCATATTAGGCATTTCTCGGAAGACTGTTGAACGAGCCTGTTTGAGTGTTACCATAGCCTCAACTTATAGAAACTTTGCCAAATACGGCATCAATCTCGTTCATCGGCTCTGTCTTGGATGCACCAGTCTCCTCTTTGGATCCTTCTCCACTATCACCAGTCTCGCTGCCATCTGTTGCTGCATTTTCGGGGGCATGTCTTGTCGGCACCAGTAGATGATCGCTGTTCCCTAGATACCCTGGAGCAGTCGCCAATATTGCTTGGTTCTTCCACTCGCTGTATAGATGTTTCTCTTGGTTCTTGTCTCCGCAAGTCTCCTCGACAATCGGTATAAACAGGTTAGCCTCTCGCACCACATCATCCAATCTATCACACGCATTCACCAGGGGATCAACGGGCAGCTGCAGAGGCAACTTGGAAAATTCAAACGGCAGAGTCACAGCCCTGGGCTTGTGGTATTTACCTGGGTCCACAATCAATGGTATCTGTGCAAGGAGGCCGTTGGCTTAGAGCAGGTAATGTGTCAGTGCATCGTGCCATTCGAATTCCACTTACACCAGGAAGGAAATATAAAAGTAAAACCAAACTCACGTTTATCTATATGCATGATGGCAAAATCAGAGTCTGCTGGACACTTCTGTCAAGGTGTTTTCCATAGATGAATTGGTACCTGATATATCCCTTCCCCTTCTCCCCTCCAGCTATCTGTATCTCAGCTGCACGATAGCGAGAGGTGTGCATACAAAAGTCGCCTTGGGTATGTGGGGCTTAAGCGAAGCGGTATGGACATAAACCCGACGAACGATACTGTGGATTTCACTTCGAGACACAGCATTTTTTTAGTCATTCAGAAAAGAATTTCATTACATGCTTCATTGTTTCAATCTATATATGGAAAACCAAAGAAAAAAAGAACCTCCCCGTCCCCAGACGCTTAGGCGTTGTTCTTCTTGGCCATGGTAGCAGCCACCAACACACCAGGAAGCTCCTCCTCTCCACAGCTGTACAACAGCTTGGCACCTCCGACAAACAAGACAGTAAGTGCAATTCCCAACCACAGGAATAGGTTAAACTCAATGCTCACGTCCTTCTTCGAACATGCTGGACCCGACCAATAGGTAGACTTGCCATCCTCCACGCTGACAGAACATACACATCTCCAGCAGGAGCCGATCTTGGAGCACAGTCCCCTGTTAGAGCAGGAAGATGTGGATGAGATACACAAGTCCTGGGACGAGAAGCAGTTTGCAGATGATGCAAACACACCTTCAACACTATCTCTCTTGACTGGGGAGACTCTGCTCTTGTGACCGCTGTTATGGTGGTCGGCTGTGTTCAGTCCATACACTTCTTGTTGTGGTGGAAGTACGACAACCGTGGTGTCGAAGGCAGCAACGCCCTCAGCCAGCTGTCTGTTAATGAGATCACTGAGGATCTTCTTCGAGACATGATACGACACAGAGTTCTTTCCTGTCTTCTTCATCACAGACGTCAGAGACTTGAGGTTCACAATAATGTTGCTGACAGCCTCTCTGTCAAGAAGGGACTCGTGAAACTCATGAGGAAGCAGCAGATTCAGCTGCGAGAGCTCATTGATAAAGAGGTTATCACTGATGACAGACACTGAACGCTTGTGGCGTCTGATCTGTTCATTGTCCACCTCGCTGTTCTTGGCAGCCCATCTCATATGGAACATATCTTTGAGAGAATCCCACGAGGAGCTCAACTTCTCATTTGATGAAATATCCAGGCTCTTCTCAAATAGAGTGTTCCATAAGTTGATCAAGGCCTTCTCCTTTTTCTCGCCGATCACAACCACCTCATCCGACAGAGTGCTTCTAACACTATCAGTATCGATTTTTCCCAACTTGTGTGGTAGGGTCCCAAGCAATTTGGTCAATTCTCCACCGTTGTTGGTGCATACCTCAAAGGAGGAGATCTTGTCCTCGTCACTGAAGAACTCAGCTGGAGTATCAACACCATTGATGATAATTACCAATTTGGGCTTATCAGAACTGGATGTGGGATCTCTTCCTGTATATATGACTGAAGGATCAGATATCTATATAGAGTTAGTTAGTCGTAATGGACCAGAGAAGTGAAGCAGGAGCCTCGTCTACGCCGCGGAGCAGGGAGACCAAAGGCTGAAACGGCAAAGGCAAAGGCAATGGGCACCTTCGTGGAGCATCCACGAATGAGCATCTGCTTGACTTACCATTTTCAAATCATAGAATGATGAGACACCTAAATCATCGGCCAAGTTGAGCACTGCCTCCTCAGATGATAGCACCCTGCTTTCACCCTTGACAGCAGGGAACTTGAACACAGCAGCGTTCTCAATCGCTGCTACTGGGGTAATCGACAAAGCGACTCCCAATAATGTTAATTTCCGTGACCACCTCATTCCATATACGATTTCCTTGGTATTTGGTGTCGACAATTCATATGCTAATTAATTGATATATCCTATATGGTCCACCGGCTACCCCCAAATAGGTGAGAGAGTAAGGCCTACGTTCATTCCACTCTGTATGCGTACCTCGTAGTAGGCGTTGGCTGCATTACACTATGGACCCGTAGTCTGTCAGGAAGGTTCCCATCAGAACCCTCATAGTAAAGAAGCGCAGAGAGACGATAAGCAGGGGAGCAAGAGATGGGCGTTTCTCCCAAACAATGAATATATAGACTGGGGGAAAATGGGAACTGTTGGGAAGGGTAGCTTGGAAATACCGTGTCACAATGTTAGGACCGCCTGTTCCAGAAAAGATTCAAGAGATACGAAGGGAGAGGCTTGGTAGGGCAGCTGTAGTCGTACAGAGTGGAAATGGAAAGGAGAAGCACACTGTAATAGCAAGAGCGGAAGAGAGAGAGCATCGTCCAACGCTATTGGAACAGCATCAACGGGATAATGGAAAGGACACCAAGACAAAACTATTTGATCATGAGGAGGGGCTCAATAGAGAAATACGACAGGAGATATTCAAAAACCTGGGAAACTTTGACGATAAATTTACAAAGGGATCATGAACTGCAATGGCAATGTTGTGATACAGGACCATGTTTAATGCGTTTTATTTTCTTGAGGATGAATTAATCTATGTAATGTGCTATGAATATTATCTGCTCTGTGCCAGCTTGCGCTTTTTGCCAACCTCTTCTTCATCATAATCGTTCCCAAGCAGAGCCCTGGCTTCGGGTACAACAGAGACTAACCGAGACGATACGTTAGGCATAGACAATACCTTGAGAGGCGTCGCCTTTGCAGTTGTGTTGCTCTGTTGTGGAAATGATATACTTGAAGCTTTCAATCCATTTGGCCCTTTGGGGAATCCACCCAGCATTTGCTCCCGCAATGTTTGACTATCAGAGGGTGGTCCCTGCGACCTCGAGGGATTGCTTCGTCCAGTGGACATATTTAGCTGTATAATTTGGTTTGGTGTGGGCTGTGATTAACAAAAGGATCTCAATCCAGGTAAGTCTTGGTGCACCTATTTTGCCTGCTTTGCTTGTTTTGCCCTCTTGTCATTCTCTCTCCTGCTACCCTTCACCAGCTCAAGATGACCCACTCTACCGGCAATGAGCTTCTCTGTGTTTGCAATCAGCGAGGACTGGTGGCTCTTACTCAATTTTGCGAACTCCTTGGCAGCCTGGTTCTTTTTGGGTTTGAGAATCTTGGGTGCGGCTCCTCTGGGGTTCTGCTGTTTCTTGGTGAGCCTAGCGTCCTTCTTCTTCGCCAGTTTAAGGTTTCCTTGAGCCATGGTGTGAGTGCGTGATCTATGTGTTCTTATTCAGGTCCGCACCGCTCCGTATAACCTAATCTTCCTCTTATCAATCTCCTTTATCCCACTACTCCATTTCCCAGATCATCACTATGCAAGATGTCTCAGATACACTATGTAAACGCAGCAAAATATTTTTTCTTCCCAACTCTGCTCGTTCTTCCGTACACTACCACCACTACTTGCTACCGCTACGGCTGCTGCTGCTGCTGCTGCTGCCTCTACCCCCAGGATTATGTCCCAGCCTACGCACCGTTGCCTACTGTGCCCTGCCCATCGGGTCTGTATCATTTCCATCTCCATACTAAGGGGGCCCCACAGTAAAGACCGCCGCACGGGATTGCGGCTGGCTAAATCGGAGTCAACAAAATAAAATTAAGCAAAAAAAGTTAGAGGCATAGATGGTGCAGCGCGAAAAAGAGTGCAGTGAAGTAGAGCTACGTTTCAGGAAGACAAGGCTGAATTGGATTTTGCGAGTGCCTCAAAAAGTGAAGCAAACCAAATTGCGCACTCTAATCTGGTTGCCACAACTGATTATATATTTCTTTATTAAAAATATAATCAGTTTGTGATTAACGAAAGAAAACGATATAGAGGTCTGTACTGGTGAGACACTCTGTAGAAGGATAGCGTACGTACGTTTGAGCTCTGTTTGGAACTACAGTGATCCACAAACACCATATATATATATATTATTGTGGAACAACTACTTCAGTTCACAAACTTCTCAGTGAAGGGCATAATCTCACAAGTGCTAACTCAATCAAGTCAACTAAGCACTTCATCGGCCATGTCTATGCTGGTGCTGCCTGGTCCACAGGCTCTTTCGAGTTTCAGACTTGCCAACCTCACCAATGACATCAACAAGTTTGTCAACTCATCGGTGGTGACCTCTGTCAAATCATGCTATGTCCACTACATCCACACCAATGGCCCAGCTGTTGACGTTCCAGAAGAGGTTATTGACCAGCTCAAGGTGCTCCTGACGTACGATGATGAGGTTGATGCTTCCGAGCCCTCCAATGCCAAGTTCTTGCAGTACGTTCAGCTCACCGCTGATAACAAGTCCAGTGCTCTCCTGGGTGCAGCTGCTGAGTCAGACTCCCATCTCGTGAGAATCCTCCCCCGTTCTGGTACCATCTCCCCATGGTCCTCCAAGGCTACCAATATTGTTGAGGTTTGTGGTTTGGGAAAGTACATCACCCGTGTGGAGCGTGGTCTTGCCGTCCAGATCCAGGTGAGACCAGGTTTCCCAATCATTGAGTACCTCCAGAGGGACAACTTTGACCCACTCGTTTCCATCTTTGACAGAATGACCCAGACCCTCTTTGTGGATGAGCACCTGCCCAGTTTCAATGACTTGTTTGAGAACCATTCGCCAAAGCCACTGGTTGAAGTCGACCTCTTGTCGTCCAAGGACAACCTCATTGCCGCTAACAAGCAGATGGGTCTCGCTCTTGATGATGGTGAAATTGAGTATTTGATTACCGCTTTCACCGACACTATGGGCCGTAACCCAACCGATGTTGAACTTTTCATGTTTGCCCAGGTCAACTCTGAGCACTGTAGACACAAGATCTTCAATGCCGACTGGACCATCGACAAGAAGAAGATGGACCTCTCGCTATTCCAAATGATCAGGAATACTCACAAGCTCAACCCCAAGTACACCGTGAGTGCCTACAGCGACAACGCTGCCATTTTTGAAGGTGCAGAGGCTTACTTTTACGCCCCAGACTATCTCCATGGCAAGAAGTGGTCCTCCAAGAAAGAAATTGTCCAGACACTTATCAAGGTTGAGACCCACAACCATCCAACCGCCGTTTCGCCTTTCCCAGGTGCAGCCACAGGTTCTGGTGGTGAGATCAGAGACGAAGGTGCTGTCGGACGTGGTTCAAAATCCAAGTGTGGTCTTGCTGGTTTCAGTGTTTCTGACTTGCATATCCCAGATCTTTTGCAGCCCTGGGAAGTTGATGTCGGCAAGCCTGACCACATCGCTAGCCCACTCGACATCATGATCGAGGCCCCCATTGGATCTGCCGCCTTCAACAACGAGTTCGGTAGGCCATGCATTTCTGGTTATTTCCGTACCCTCACCACCAAGGTGACCAACTTTGACGGCAAGCCAGAGATTCGTGGTTTCCACAAGCCTATCATGCTTGCTGGTGGTATGGGTGCTGTGCGCCCACAGCTCGCCCTCAAGAGCGAGTACAAAATCACCCCAGGATCGGCAATTGTCGTTCTGGGTGGTCAGTGTATGCTGATTGGTCTTGGTGGTGGAGCTGCCTCCTCCGTTTCTTCAGGTGAGGGTTCTGCCGACCTCGACTTTGCATCTGTTCAGAGAGGAAACCCAGAGATGCAGAGGCGAGCACAGCAGGTCATTGATGCTTGTGTTTCCCTTGGCGCTAATAGTCCTATTCAGTGTATCCATGATGTCGGTGCCGGTGGTCTGTCCAATGCTCTGCCTGAGCTTGTTCATGACAACGACCTTGGTGCTCGTTTTGAGCTGCGTGACATCCTTTCTCTTGAACCCGGTATGTCACCAATGGAGATCTGGTGTAACGAATCGCAAGAGAGATATGTCCTTGGTGTTGCTCAGCAGGACCTTGATCTTTTCAAGGAGATTTGTGCCAGAGAGCGTGCTCCTTATGCCGTGGTTGGTACTGCCACCTCTCAACAGAGACTTGTTCTGACGGATAAGCTTCTTGGAACAACCCCAATTGACCTTGAGATGAGCGTGTTGTTTGGTAAACCACCAAAGATGAGCAAATCAGATGTGTCAAGGCCTTTGAGGCTTTCCCCAGTTTCTCTTGAGGGTGTCAAGTTTTCTGATGCTGTCCACAGAGTGCTACAACTCCCATCAGTCGGCTCCAAATCCTTCCTTATCACTATTGGAGACAGAACGGTCACTGGTCTCATTGACCGTGATCAGATGGTGGGTCCATGGCAGGTGCCCGTTGCTGATGTTGGTGTTACAGCCACTTCGCTCGGTGATGAGTTGGTCTCCACTGGTGAGGCTCTTGCTACAGGCGAGAAGCCCACTCTTGCATTGATTTCCGCCGCCGCATCTGCCCGTATGTGTGTTGCCGAGTCGTTGCTCAACTTGTTCGCTGCCGATATCACTGATATGGAGAGAATCAAGCTCTCCGCAAACTGGATGTCTGCTGCCTCTCATCCTGGTGAAGGTTCTGCTCTGTACGAGGCTGTTCAGGCCATTGGTCTTGGTCTGTGTCCCGAATTGGGCATTTCCATCCCTGTGGGCAAGGATTCCATGTCCATGAAGATGAAGTGGGACGACCAGGAGGTGGTTGCGCCTCTTTCTCTTGTCATCACAGCCTTCGGTAGCGTCAGCCACACGAAGAACACTTGGACCCCAACTTTGCAAAACAAGGAAAACACCATCCTTGTGCATGTTGACCTTGCTGCTCTCACCACCAAGGCTCTTGGTGGTTCTGCACTAGCACAGGTGTACTCCCAGGTTGGTGATGCTGCTCCAGATGTGCACGATTCTGCTATATTGAAGGGTTTCTTGAATGCTTTGATTGCATTGCACAAGACCGTCGACGTGCTTGCTTACCACGATGTATCTGATGGTGGACTTATCGTCACATTGTTGGAGATGGCCTTTGCCGGTCGCTCAGGTCTCAGAATCAACGTCACTGGCGAAGAGGATGCCTTTTCCCTTCTCTTCAATGAGGAGTTGGGTGCTGTATTCCAAATCGAGAGGGATGTGTATGACGAACTGGCTGCTACTTTCCTTGCTAACGGCATCACTAAAGAGTACATCTCTGTGGTTGGTGTTCCAATCTTTGACAAGGAGCAGGTTGTTCACGTTGCCGTGAACGGCGAGGAGGTGTTTGTCAAGTCAAGAGGTGAATTGCAACAGACGTGGTCCAAGACTTCTTACTCCATCCAGAGACTGAGAGACAACCCCAAGTCGGCTGACCAGGAGTTCCAGAACATCCTGGACAACCATGACCCAGGTCTTACCTACAAGCTCACTTATGATCCATCTGATGATCTTCAGTTGGATGCCCTTATCACCAAGCCAAGAGTGGCCATCCTCAGAGAGCAGGGTGTTAACGGCCAGCAAGAAATGGCTTGGTGTTTTCAGCAAGCAGGTTTCGACGCCATTGATGTGCATATGACAGACATTATCTCTGGAGCGGTCAGTCTTGACTCATTTGTGGGTTTGGCTGCCTGTGGTGGTTTCTCCTACGGTGATGTCTTGGGTGCGGGCAACGGTTGGGCCAAGTCCGTTCTTTACAACAGCAGAGCCCGTGCCGAGTTCAAGAAGTTCTTCCAGGACAGAGATGACACTTTTGCTTTTGGTGCCTGTAATGGTTGTCAGTTCCTCTCCAGAATCAAGGAGTTGATTCCTGGTACAGAGAACTGGCCAACCTTTGAAAGGAACGCCTCAGAGCAGTACGAGGCCAGAGTCTGTACCCTTGAAATTGTTGAGGAGAGCTCCGACCTGCCAAAGAACATTTTCCTTTCGGGAATGAGAGGTTCGAGAATCCCAATTGCCGTTGCACACGGTGAGGGAAGGGCAAACTTCACCTCCAAGCAGCAGTTCGCTGGTTTCACGGAGGCAGGTTTGACCGCAAGTAGGTATGTTGACAACTACGGTAATGTGACTGAGAAGTACCCATTCAACCCCAACGGTTCCCCAGCTGGTATTGCCGGTGTGAGAACACCAAACGGAAGAGTGATGGCCATGATGCCTCACCCTGAAAGAGTTGTCCGTAAGGAGGCAAACTCTTATCTTCCGGAGGAGGAGAAAGAGTGGGGCTCTTATGCACCATGGATCAGGTTGTTCAAGAACGCCAGGAAGTGGGTTGGCGACCGCTAATTAGTCCAACTTCAAGTAGTGGGGCCACTGTTATATTAAATAGAGAAAATCACACAATTTCTTTTCAAATGCACAATGATATTTATCATCTTTCCACGTGTCAAACTAAGTGTTGGCTCTTCTAATCTTCCCTAGGCTAGTTTCCTATAGGTACCTTCGTAACTGGAATTCCAGAGGCATCATCTTCAGGAATGCATTTTCGATTTGCGATTTGCGATTGTCATGCTAAAGTTTTGCCTACATAATAAGGTCTTGGTAACTGATCAATGTCATACACACATGCCACAGATGGCGTACATAGACACATACAGGAATCATTGCATGCTATCCTCTCCTCTGGCGAAGCTGATCAGCACTCGGGCTACAAAACCGACACTGCCCTCATACTCTGGGCGCACCTACAAAGCTACAAGGTAACATATATATACGTAAAAGATGTCGGAACTCCCATCCCTCGCATACCCCCATACAATCCATCTGCAAGAATGGTTGCGACTATGGGTACACGAAAGGGCGTTAAGATGTCCCTATATGCAATTATTGATCTCTCCAAGTACTTGACGCTTTCTCTCCCGTAGAAATTTGGGAGATGAAGCAACACGGTATGAATAGCACTGGTTGTCCGCACAAAGAAAAAAGAATAAATCACGTATCAAAGAGATGGGGAAAAAATTCTCATAAATACTCACTCACCCTCATCGCGAAGCACTGCTGGTTTGAATTTTTCGGTAGTGTTACCCTCTCTTGATATGTGGTACAGTGGGGTAACAGGAAGGGCAAGATGTACTATTATGTAGGGGAAGTGTGATAAGGCGATGGCTATCAGGAACAAGACGTGGAGTATAGCTTGGGAGTATCATTTGATCGATTAAATCTTACACTACATCTGAGGGCAACTGAGACATACTTCCACCAATTTGCCATCAAACGCATTGTCCGAGATAATGATGTCAGGCAGTTCCTCCACTGAGCAGCCGTACAAGCTGGTGATACGATTCTCCAATGGCTTGGCAGATCTATCTCTGACCCCTAACAGTACCAGAGAATTGTCATTATCATGGCTGAGGGCGCAGATCAGGACTGCCAGGCGAAATGAGACGGTAAAAAAGCGTCTGAAATTCATCTACAGTGGAAGGGTTCTCTTGAATAACACAGATTTTGAAAAGGATGTACTGAGACAGAGGCGGTACGAGGATACCGATTCACATCCAGAGGAGCCGGTGAATGTATACATTCATTGTCTGGTAGGCGAAGATTTGACCGATGCAGAATTGAGGGAGGAAGATTCAGTGGAGCAGAGGCAGCAGGAACAAACCACTACTCCTGCGCCAGTGGGATTTGATAGATTGCTTTCACAAGGCTTCTCACAACAGGATGTTGTTGAACTTCGCCAGCAGTTCCAGCGGATACATGGAGGCTCGTTAAATGCAAATTCGGAAGATGACATACGGCAGCTTGAGGAGAGGTGGATAGATAGTACTGTCAATAACGAACTTGACGACTTTCCAGGTACAGGTGGCGCGGGCGCTGCGTTGCCTGGTGGCCAGGAGCATGATGCTAATAAGGATCTTTTGTTGGGAATTTTGGTTGGCTGTTTCTTAGGGATATTTGCTCTTTTTCTACTTAAGCTAGATATAGGTGGATTTTTCAACAGGCGAACAAAGATGGCCGTCGTTGCTGGTGTTTTTGTTAATTTTTCTTTCGGTCTGGTGAGGGCGTGGTCTTAGGTTGGCCCACTTGCACTACTACACTTGGGAGGGATGGAGGTGTTACTGCATTCACTGCACTGTACAATACATGGTTTTGTACTGTCTAAGAAGGGTTTATGCTCAGATGATATAGTCTTTACATTGCAAGAGTATCTACATAGTATTGATATATATATTATCAGATGGTCATATCACCTCTTCATAGAATGTTGGACTACTTCACGTTAAAGACTGCATTATATCTGGGTAGTGCATACAGGGACGCATGTGCCGCATCTCTCCTCTCCCGATGGCAACTTTGCCTTCGTCTCCTATGTGAACTGCAGTCAGCACGGAAAAGCGCACCTATTTATATATGAGACGGCACCCATTGTTGATGACAACTTGTCGTTCGATCTACAGTAATAGTTCTCGAAGGATTCAAGCGATTTTATTTTACCAACATGACTGTCACAGAACAAATCGTGGAGTCGGCTGCCCCAAATGCAGTGAGCACAGATGACACCACTGAGTCCACGGTTAGATATGCTGCCTATGCCAATCGTTTCAGAACCATTCTGTTGGCTTCCCACAGATATGTGGCATATACTTCTGATATTGGTGAGTCCTTCAGGCCAGTTGCACACCCATACCTGGTGAAGATGTGCTATGGTATCAGTTGGTCCTACGTGTTGGGAGATGTGGCTTTTGAGGGATGGAAGGCCAAGATGAGGGCCGAGGGAAGATATACACCAAACCTCAAGCCATGGGATACAATTCCTCCTCCAAACACCGTTGCTGCCAGCCTCAATACCGAGATGGACTACAGACTGCAGATGTTGAAGAGAGGTATATTCCAGAGCATCGCATCGATGGGTCTGCCTGCATTTACAATTCACTCCACTGTCAGATACTCGAGCATGTTATTTAAGAACTCAAAGAGTCACTCTATGAAGACCTACGGGCCTGTTGGTTTAGGATTGGCTGTCGTGCCGCTCCTTCCATATCTGTTTGACGAGCCTGTGGAGCATGTGGTTGACTTTGTATTTGACAAAGGGTTGGAGCTGTACAGGAAGCAGGATTAGATGGGATATCTTTTGTATTTACAAACGAGGGGTAGTCGAATGCTGTCTCTCCTCTCCTTTATAGATATTACTTTTGTTTAAATATTCATGATATCGGCCTTTTTGTATTTTTGCTATATCCGTATGACACATGTGCCTGGTGCTTCCAGGCACATCCAAGGCGCTATCGCTATAAAAAAATCTCCTCGACAAGTTCCGAGTCAGAAAGGCCGGAGTTTCTAAGAATGAAGTTCACGATTTGTTCGATGATTGTCCCTGTTTTGTTGTCTTCGCTATCATATTCCATAAGCCGGTGTACTGCATCGCACCTTGCGTAGTGTGTGGGGAAATCAAATGGACTATTCGGGTAGTTAATGAGGCGCGTCAGCCCTCGCTTGCACACCTAGCAAATGTACAGCAGGCGTGTCGGGGAACGGTGAGAGCTCTGATTCGCAAGCCGGTATTACCACAATAGGGGAATAGGGAGTCGTTTGCAAGATTTAAGAGGTTTAGCTCATGGTTGATCTCTGGAGCTTCTCGAAGGTAAAGATAGAGTAAATTAACACTGAAGACTATATTGACAGAGTGGCTATCTATCATCCCACATTCGTTTGCATTCCCACTTGAAGCATAGACATAGTGAAGAATTTTTGATTCAACTTCTACAATGTCCACTATTGAAGATGATCTCGTCCCGGAGGAAGTGCCAGGCTTCGTTGTAGGAGAGAAAAAGACCATTGATGAATACAACCAGCTTGACGCAGAAGATGAATCACTCCAGAAGTGGAAGGCCTCCCTTGGTCTGTCGGTAGGTGCTTCAGATGCACTTCCAGTTGCTGCTGGTGATCCACGCAAAGTTGTCATCATCGAAATGAGCCTCAGGATACAGGGCAGTGATCCCATCGTGATAGATCTCGAGAACGAGACAGAGGCTTCATTGAAGCAGAAGAAGATTTCTTTCCAGATCAAGGAAAAGTCGGTGTATGTGCTAAGCATCAAGTTCAGAGTGCAGCATGAGATCATCACTGGACTCCGCTACCTGCAGGCAGTGAAGAGGACAGGTGTCACTTTTGATAAGATGGATGAGCCATGTGGATCTTATGCCCCAAACACTACAGCAATGCCATACTATGAGAAGAGGTTTGCAGAAGTGGAAGCTCCTTCGGGCATTCTGGCCAGAGGCTCTTTCTCCGCGAAGTCGAAATTCGTGGATGATGACAAGAATGTTCACCTTGTCCTGCCCTGGTCGTTTCAGATAACCAAATAGAGAGTAGTCTACGGCGCAGATCAAGCTTTGAAATAGAATAGACATATATGACGTTCAACAGAGTAACGGAGTATTCATAGCGTAGATCTATGTAACACATCTTCACGGGCAATGAATGGTCTGTGATATATGACTAGACACGCACAACCCAATTACAGTTGTGTAGATAGATGGGCTGCTTCGGTGGCTCGATTATACGCCTGCCTCGACTTCACTGGAAATGGTAGGCGCGTCGCTAGCTGAAGTGCTAACAGATACTTCTCCACCTGTCTTTTCGCCATTTCCTTCACTGGACTTTGCTGATTCCCCAACCGACAGTTTTTCCAAGTCATGCTCAAGGCTACCAGTGCTGGACTTTGTAGCTGCATTATAGCCCTGTCTCCTGTATGTTGCATTGGCGAAATGGGGCTGGGGTTGGTAATGGGGTTGGTAATGATAACCGATTGGAGCAGCCATGTAATAGGATCCAGAGGGCATATGCGGTGGTTGCTGAGCGACTGGATTAGGATGTGGAACTCCATACATTAGGGGCTGGTGAGACATGGCTTTGTAGTAGGGTACTGTGCTGTATGCATAACTATAGTTATTAAAGGGTCCAGGGACATGATGGCCCTTGTATGATGGAGCAGAGGACCTTGTCCCACTCGAGCCATTGATGTTGGTTACGCTGCTACTTGATGTTGCAACTGATGACGAAGAAGAGGTAGGCGAAGGAGAGTTCTCTCCTGATGGTGACTTGGAAGACTCAGTGGCACCTCCGTTGCTCTGGCTTCTGTAACTGTTGCGGTTATTGTTCTTGGGCTTGTAGGAACCGCGATCAGAGCTGTGTATGTATGGGGGGTATATCACAGGGACACCAGGAAATGAGCCTGGATTATACGCAAAGCCGGGTGGTGACCCCTGAACAGGGGACGCTCCTTGTGGGACCATCGGAGCATAAAACTGTGGGTAATACTGTTGGGCTTGATGCCATTGTTTACCGCCACGAAACCTGCGTGGCTTTTGAGTGTAGCCCGGGTTGTTGTTGCTGCTGTAGGGGCTGTGAGAGGTATAGAGCTCTGACTCACCGGCAATGCTGGAGTCCTCTTCATTTTCGTCGGATTCCTCGTATTCTTCGTCTCTTGTCTGTTGGAATATCTGCTCTCTGGCTTGCATATACCTTTCCTCCTTGCTAAGACGGTCTCTCTCTAAATGACCCTCTTCTGGGAGCTGCTCTGCCTCCAGTCCTGTCGATGCTAAGGTTTCAGATGGCTGTGGTTGGGCCTTGGAGAGCAGTTTGGTCTTAAACACCTTTTGCGGTTGTGGTGAGGACTGTGAATATGGCGTATGGATCTCATCATGCAGCTCACATAAGGGAATGCGTGGTGTCTTTGAGGGTTTATCTGCCCTATGCTCTCCCGTTTCAGGAGCATTGATCAACGATGTGTTGTTCTTGAAGATTACCATTGAACAGCCATCTTTGAGCAGGATGTGTCCCAGCGAATAGTAATCGGCGATCTGATGCGTAAGCAGCCTATAATATGAGTTTAGAGGGTTCAACTTCCACGAATCAGTGGCCGGGGATTCGATGAACTGTATGAGCTCCCTCTCCAGTTTGAGGATGAAGGAACGATCGTTGTCATTGTCATTGAAGAGCGAAGTGTACAAGATTGGCGATATATCGTACTTTTCACATACACCGGCAAGAACAGGATCGTGCGACACGTTGGCATTGATGGGTCTGTTTTGCACACTGTTGTAGTGATATTTGGGTTGTGGGATGCTCCCAGCGTGCGAAGAGTGCTCCATAGTCATTATTCGGAATGGGGAGCACTGAGAACGGGCACCTGTAACACCCTGGTGATCAATTGAGGGGGAGAGCTGTTGGTAAACACACCAACGATAAACGGGAAACCCTTCAACACAGGTTGTTCCTTCTTCAGCAGGAAAGGAAATCGCCCGATATAAAACGGTCGAGTGACCTGGCGAGCGAGATGGATATTAAAAGCGGAGACACAGTTTAGTGCCCTACAGACAAACGGTAGTGGAAAATGCGCTTCCCACATGTACGCGATGAAAAAGCACCCTCTCCCCAAGTAGTGGGGTTATTAGAGGGGAACCATAGCACGCATGGCATACATCGATTAGGCTCGGGGCCCGTATAGAATGGCATTCTTCGGGGCTCTCCACCCCCCACCAGAGATGAGTTGGAGGCATGCAAGCGTGTTTGAAAGGGCTACGCTAACTATATATGATGAAGTTTGTAGATGTGCTCAATTTTACGTTGAATTTGAAGAGCAGATGGACATTTGCGTATGAGACCGCTTCGTTTGTATCGTTCAGGTAGGATGTGTAGTTCTCTCTTCTTCTCTCTCTCGCAACACTCCCCACCCACCCAACCGTACACGCTTCTTATCAAGGCAGGTTGAATATCCGGATCTGGTAAGCCCAGCATAGGTATGCCGTATCGCTTCTCTCAGGGCAATAGCGAAACAATGCATCTACTTCTTGGAGACCTTCTGCGGAGGAGGAGGAAGAGAAGGGTAGCTAATATCTCTATACAAAAAAAAAAGGAATATGGTATATCTGCATCATCTAATCTCCTAAGCGTGAATAAGCGTATGTTTTCGTTTTGCATTATTATTACTATGTTTGATTTTCTGGTGATCATCATTTTTCCTAGCCTCAGCTCCTGTGTTACTATGGCAAGGTTTGAGACCACCTCTCAACTCTGCATCTCTTCCTCTGCGACACAGGCTATTTTCATTTCACCGGGCTCACGTAGTCTATTTTGCAGCAGTAGGACAACCGGCAAGCCAACGGCTGGCACACAGACTCGCGCGTACGTCCATTTCATAAACCGCCTGTGTCTGCTGCTGCCATTTGGGTGTCAATGCCATACCATATGTTTGGTCCACTACGGGCAATAAAAAGAATTGTAGGCACCACCCAGGCACAATCTCAGTCTAGTTGCAACTGTCCCGGCGATTGCTCGATCTGTACCTGTTCCCTTCATCCTCTCTGGTTTATCTCTGGGGAAATACCAGGCTCTTCGTACCTTCGATTGCCTAACTAACCGCAAAGCCTGCATGCCTCTGCTTCTCTGATACAGTTCGGGGCCGACTACATACTATCATCTCTCAAACAGACCATGCACAGGGAAGGACAATGCATGGGTGACGTAGTGTCCATTACTGTGCTACACATACAACAATCTACTCTTTATCCTGTAGTATCTTAACGGGAGACCCCCAGAGAAATATATTGTCTTTCAGAAAGAGCCATCAAATGCCTGGCTCTCGCTCAGTTAGCTCATCGCCCTGATGCGTCTGCTCTTACCGGCTCCCCCTGCTAGCTGGTGGACTGGCTCTTATATGGGATTGATACACTGGTTACCCTCCTTCTATCTGCTCCCCCGCTATGGAGTACTACATACAGTAAGCACCAACGGCGTTGTGATTACGTATGTATGGCTTGCCGTCACAGATAAGTGGTGGATAGGGTGACGAAAAGCCAACTGATCTCAAACGGATGATTTATCAAGGAAATTGTTAGGCATTATTAAAACACCTCAGCAAAATTTTACAGTTGTCGGCTTATGGATGCCCCAGATGATGTACGTATTTCCGAGAACCGTTGGATCCAGTATCAGGAGAACGGCAACTGACATATTACCCACTGTTCTATAGATACGAGCCAAGCGCCTTGCAAGGTTGGGCAATGCTTCTGCGGCTGTCTCAACTTCATCTGTCCCTGTAGAGAATAACAAGGATGATTCTAGCACAATCACACCAGAGCCAGCTCAATCCTCCACTCCTCGGATCTCTGTCGACAGCGGTGGTAGCTCGGGGCGTGTGACCAAGCCTGCATCTGCTGCTTCAACCCCAGCCACGATCCATGCAAAGGTAGCCGGCAATCTCCAGGTTGACGAACAAATCCCGTTGCATTCATCCCCACAACCCAAACCCATCTTACTGGATCGTGAGTCACTTCTGAGCCAGTTTCCCTCTTGGGAGAACACAGAGCTGGAGTATATTCTTCAAGTGACTCTGACCATGGAGCACAAAGATCCTAGCTTGATCTTCATGGAGTCCACATTCCAAGATCTGGTTGAAGAAGATATTGATCCCAGCCTCTGCAAAGCAACCATTGACCGAGTTTTGATAGAGTTGCTGACCCAACAGGGTCTACCCGATAACAAGCTCCCCCTGAGTTATCTGAGGGATTGCTGGATCAGAGCAGCACAGGTGAAGAGGTTGGTGAAGCTCACGGATCCTCTAAAGGATGAGAAATTTTCCACTCTTGATGAAGTGATCAGACTCACCTCTTCCTACGGTTTGGTGTGTTTCCAGGTCCCCGACATGTTTGTCAACATGGCTGAATTACCTCCCACCGTTGATTTCCTTTGCCACTATATCAACGATATCAATGATTTCTTGAGTGAAATCCTTGTGAGAGCTATCGAGAATGATTCGGTGTTGGAGCTGCTCAACATAATAGTTCCATACCTGTCTAAGAAGCTGTATTCCATGGACCTGAACGACAGAGAATATCTCAAAGTGATAACGGTGTTTCAAATAATGTTGAGTAACAAAGAAGTTGCGTGTTCGTTCTACCAGATTGACAACTTCCATCCAGATGGGTTGGGCGCCACAGATTTCGAAAAGAAGACAATTCTAGGCCCCTTATTCAGAATTTCTCCCCTTCTTTCCCAAGTGGCCCTGCATAATTATACGGGAGAGGAAACAGACAGGCAGCGACTCACTGTTGACGAATCTCTCCAAGCTGAACATAAGCTGATGCTTGATCGGTTGTTTTTCCTCGCGGATAAGCTGGTGAGAGCCTCTGAGAGTTCGCGTAATGCTTTTCTAAAGTATGTAGCCGATATCGTCAACAAGAACCATCTCAGGAGAGGAGAGCACGCTAATCCTGCAGATGTCGCCTCCAACTCATTCATGTTCAATATTTCTATGGTTTTGATAAGTCTCTCACAGCCATTCCTCGCAGGAGGCTCAAAGGTAGACAAAATCGACATGGAGTATCTGCAGAAGAACACCCTGATCGATTTCAAGGAGGAGACAAAGGCTAACTCCACCATCAACGAGGCAGATGAATACTACTCTAGGCCTGAAAACCAATCCACACTGAAGCCCAACTTTATTTCAGACTGCTTCTACTTGATGTTGACATATCTCCATTATGGTATCGGCGGAATGTACACATTTGACAACAGAATCAAGCAGGAAATCAAGCAGCTCTCACAACACATTAAAACTCTGGAGGACACGATGAAGGCAAATGAAAGCACAAATGCTCTCATGGTGAAGCTATTAAAGCCAAGGTTAGATGCCGCCAAAAAGCGCCTCAGGCTGATAAAGGTGCAGAAGCATGCCATAAACATGGTGTTTGCAAATAAGGGTCTGCAGTTGGAGATATTCGAGTCCATAATCGGTTCGATTCAGTTTTTCATGAGACTCATCGACCCATCACATGAGTACCCCAAGAAAAAGCTGCAGATTCCGTTCATGGACGTTGATAACGAGGTTGACAAGCTTGACGATCAGGAGTTCCTAAGATCTCAAGCTCCCAGACCATTCAAGTACTTTCCTGAGCTATTCATCGAAGGAATCGTCAACTATTGCCATTTCATCTCTAGATTCAATGGTCAGCCTATGATTGGTAACGCGAGATTGGATTTGTTGGTTGAATTTGCAGTGGTTCTGCTGAGGTGTCCCGAACTGGTTAGTAACCCCCATTTGAAAGCTAGGCTCACCGAGGTTTTGTTCTTTGGCTCGCTCCGTTCACAGGATAACAGACCCGGTTTCATGACTGATATTTTCACAGGAAATGAACTAGTGAGAAAGAACTTGCTCTTCTCGTTACTCGATCTATATGTCATGGTGGAGAAGACTGGTGCCTCCTCCCAATTCTACGACAAGTTCGACACGAGATACTACATTTCAGTCATCCTGGAGCAGCTGTGGGAGATAGAGTCATATCGCCAGCAATTGAAGTACCATGCCACCAAGAATGTGTCATTCTTTGTGAGATTTGTTGCAAGAATGCTGAACGATACAACCTACCTAATGGATGAATCTCTCTCCAAACTCGCAACAGTGGGTGCAGTTCAGCGTGAGATCGAGCATCGGAATGGGGGTGGTGAGCCCATCATGGAGGGCACAAATGAAGAAATTGCCGAGACTCTCTCTACCGCAGAACGCCAAGCCAAGTCATATGTGCAGTTGAGTAACAAGACTATTACACTCTTCAATCTGTTCACGATGGAGACGCCTTCCAGCTTTGTCATTCCGGAAATTGTGGATAGACTTGCAAGTATGCTTGACTACAATTTGGTGGCTCTTGTGGGCCCTAAATGTAGGGACCTCAAGGTGAAGGACCCAGGAGCTTATCATTTTAATATCCGTAATCTGTTGTCTACTCTCTGCTCCATTTACACCAATCTGTCCGATGAGGAAGAGTTTGTGAGCGCAGTCTCAAAGGACGGTCGTTCCTTTGATATTCAGTACTTCAACAAGGCTGTCACTATTCTCTCTAGATTTGGCACTGTTGCACCAGACTTTCTCGCCAAGTTGGCCGGATTTGCTAAAGCTGCTCATGAGAAGCAGTTGGAGGGAGAGGCAGAGGAAATGGAACTGGGTGAAATCCCAGACGAGTTCCTGGATCCACTTATGTACACCTTGATGACAGATCCCGTTATATTGCCCACATCCAAGATCTCCATTGACAGATCAACAATCAAAGCTCATCTGCTAAGTGACTCCACAGACCCATTCAATAGATTGCCGCTCAAGTTGGAAGATGTGGTGGAGGATGTGGAGCTCAAACAGAAAATTGCGGACTTCAAGATGCAGAAAAGGCTGGAAAGAAGGAATGAAGTCAGTAGGGAGTTAGATGACGATGTTACAATGGCAGAGTGAAATGTTTGTTTATGCATGGTTTTTGACCCATTAAGCTACAATGATCTTTTTTGTTATAGAGAACCCATAAATCAAATACATCTACAGGCAATACGCTTAGTAGCTAAGATACATACATGTATTTTATTATGTAGACACAACACCCATTATAACATAAAACCGCACTTAAGCCTTGATAGCGAACTTCTTGGTTGGGTAAGCAATCTTAGCCTTTCTAGCCTTGTCGGTAACCTGGGATCTCTCGTGCTTGGTCAACTGTCTTCTGATAGCTCTGGTCTTCTTGGCTCTGAGGTCCTTTGGAAGGTACTTCTTACCAGCATAGTAAGCTCTGACGTTGGCACGCTGCTGGAGGTTGATGACAGTGAGAACCTTAGCGATGTTCTTTCTGACGGTGTGGATCTTTGGGAGAGAAGGTCTGGTGAGCTTCTGCACCTTAAGGGTGGCAAGCTCCTGCTTGAGCTCAACCAACTGGGACTCCAGAGCCTCCTTGGACTTGGTACGGAGTTCGTAAGCTTTGACGGCGGCCTGAAAAAATGAAGTTAGTAATTACTCTCTGAATTATGAATGAATTGGTCGGGGAGAGTTGGGAAATGTCAGCGTATCCCAAAATAAGAGTAGAGAACAGCAAATGGAACTACGGCCTCACCTATTCTAGGTGTTTGTACCTTCATGTGAAAGGCTTTAATGGACGGGCACATGCTGTTTCCGTTCGTTCGTTGAATGGTTGTTTCATTAGGCATGGCTAACCGGTACTGGCACAGATGTTTAGTAGTTGCTGTCTAATCATCTTTCCCACAGTATGCTTGAATCCATATGATATCTTTAATAGTCTGTTGTGTTTCAATAATTCAATACTGGAATTCTCCTTCTGTGTTGTATTGACAGCATGATAGCGATATTGTTCGTTTGGTGTAATCTTCATATGCAACGCTGCTCCTTCAACTATCTGTATGTTTCCAAATTCCGTTCTCTTTCTACAAATCCACAACTGAAAACTCTCTCCACCGTAGCTCGACCTGAGTATCAGCAATATGACTTACCATTTTGTGATATCTGTATAAACTCGTTAAGTGCTTTCCAAGGTGTAACAAAAATTTCTAGTTCAACAAATAGCCAAATAGTACCTTTCAAGCGCAGGTAAGAGCAGTATCAGTACTACCAGCTCTACACACAATGTGAGGATGAAAATTCGTGACAAGAGGTAGTGTGGGTGTCAATAGTCTCCCACTTTCTTTCGAATGTAAGGCGAGAGGGCCATGCAGCAAGGTGGGGGCTGCGAACCAGAGCATCAGTCTGCCATTCAAAATTTCCTAAACAGGATGAGGAAATCTGTCTATCACGTGCACTTTAGGGCTTAAGCCCTGAGGGTGAGTCCGTGTCCTCTATGTCCAGCCCTTAAGTGATCAAGCAGGCCTTGGGACAGAGGTGGCCTTCTGGCTGTATGCTGTGCTTATCGCACCGGAAAGTCCTCGTTTATTGAGCAGGTAGGTAGCCACGCTTTATTGTTATCAGGCTTGCAGATCGACAGATCTGACAGGTAGCTGCAATTGCGATAACAGCTGATCCTCTGTGGACCACCTGTCAAGAAATATTCCTCTCTGATATTGTCCCGATCATCTTCAAAAATGGCAATCTACTTCTTAGTTCCTTGATAATTGATTTGAACAGTAATTGGGTAATTATCAAGGAACTAGGAGCATCTGCTATATTGTGCAGTTGAAAATTGTTATGATACCTTCCCAGCCGTATTTTATGTCAGAGAAGTAGAGTGATAAAAGGTAGACTTAACTCTGGTGAGCAGCTCTGACGATATAAGACAGTTGGGAGAATGGGGACTGAGGGAAAGGAGGTTGGTTATGAAAGTTAAACGGGGTGACATAAGTAAAGCTATTCACCTAGAAGCTAGACCCATGTTTTCTTTCCTATAGTTGTAGATAGCAGTGTAAACCTTGAAGAAAAGGTGGATGAGTCTCCATCTTGCATTGATGCTACGATTATTACAAATATAAAGAGCAAACTCTTGAGTGTGAATAAGATGACAGACACAATTATGGTGAGAGATGAAGCTGAAGGTAAGTAGAAGATATGGAGGTCTTAAAAGACAGGGCAGCAAAAAGATAACAAAAAGAGAAATGAAACAAAAAATATGGATGTAGACACAATTACGGACAGCAGGATAGAAACCAAAGCAAACAAAAACGCGCAGTAGTTTAAGGCCCATCCCAATTCGCGGCCAGTGAGACGATATTCAAACTACGGCAATTTATCTGCACCATCCCGCAGTGAACTGTGTCTTTTGTAGTTATATATAAATTTTCTTATTATCGAGGCTCCAAACTCCTAATCTAGTAGCAGCCTTCCCTTGCTTCCCTCCATCGGCTCTAAAGATACATTTTCACACTTAACCGCTGTGGTTCTTCAAGTTAGTACTCAACCATTCAAGACCCTCGTACAAACCGTCACCAGAGGTGGCACATGTGGCCTGGATGTACCAAGGGCGCTGTCTGATGGAGTGCAAGCCGAGCTTCTCGGTGATCTCGGCAGCGTTCATGGCGTTGGGCAAGTCCTGCTTGTTGGCAAACACGAGCAACAAGGCGTCTCTAAGCTCATCCTCGTTAAGCATTCTCTGGAGCTCCTCTCTGGCCTCGGAGATACGGTCTCTATCGTTGGAGTCGACGACAAAGATGATACCCTGAGTGTTCTGGAAGTAGTGTCTCCACAGAGGTCTGATCTTATCTTGTCCACCGACATCCCAAACTGTGAAGGAGATGTTCTTGTATTCAACAGTCTCAACGTTGAAACCGATAGTTGGGATGGTGGTCACAATCTCACCGAGCTTCAATTTATACAGGATGGTGGTCTTACCAGCAGCATCAAGACCAACCATCAAGATACGCATCTCCTTTTTGCCGAAAAGGCCCGCCAGCAACTTTGAAATAGACAAACCCATCTATTAGAAATTTTGTTAGTCACCAATCCATCCATCAAGTAAATGCACATGGAATCCATCGAGTCTCTGGAAATAAACGTCTCGGATATATATACGTGGATCATGCGAGATCTTCAGCACCAGACTTCAAGCAGTGCCGATCTCGGATATGATCCAAACGCGACAAAAACCGAGCACCAACGTCCATCAGAAAAGGCAATCAATCAACCAGATGAACATGGCCAGTATATTTTTGTTCCATTTTGGAAATAGCATCCCAGAGGATAGACTTGCAACACAGTGGTTCAACAGCTAATCCCACTGGTGATACGTGTTCAGAAATGACGAAACTCAAACACCACACTGAGAGATGATGTGACGCCCTTTAAGAACTCAATTGAAACAATGTTGCGGAAAATATATCTGAATAATCAATCAGTTAAATACATACCTTGTGATTAGAGTTTCGTTAGATATATTGGATATAAAGTCGAAATGGATCGAGATAAGTGTACTTGTATTTCGCGACACACTGCTTTAAGGGGGGCTACACAACTCTCGATAAGTCTTGTGGCCGCTGCCGGGGCGGCTGATTTGGCAAGGCAAAGGGGCAACAGGAGAGATGGAATACAGATACACACGAATACGTGCGTTACCCGGATTCATTTTGGAAACTGCACACACATGCATAGCTAGCTCACTTCTAAATATATGGGCCAGAAGCGCAGAGAGACGACAGCATCGGAGAGACGTGACCTTTGTATTTTTTATATTCAGAGCTCTCTTAGCGAGGTAATAAATTGCCATATTTTGTATTTTCACTACAGGCAACAAGGTATTAACGTAGATTCTGGCGATGATATTTTATCTACAATAGGAAATTTGGATCAGCCAGTCGGCCAGTGGAACCTTTGCTGTTGCTATCGCGTTCAATCATCCGTTCCTCTATCTAACTGCAAAGATGCATACATGAGTAGCTGCTGCCTGTTCCTCTGCCTGTCCGGGTCCCCAATCTATGCAGTCCGGAGAACCCGTTGGCAGTCTGCCACAGGCATGCCTGCCTCTCTTTCTGTCTCTCTGTCTGTCTGTCTGCACAGCCGACCTCTTGTTACATACAAGGAACGATCTCCCAAGTCGCGATTCGTCCTTTGGACTTCCGCTTTGGTGTGAGGTGGGCACGCTCTGGCACAAACGCGCATCACACGAGAATCGAGGCTGTATCTGCTGCAGCGAGTGGGTTGGTTCGCGCAATACATGCAAGGCTTGGTATTTCAGAGGGTGGAGATCTAACTTTTTAAGTTAGCACTCCGATTAGCAGCTTTCAGAGCATATTTCACTTTTGCCTTGCACACTATCGGTTTGCTCATAACTTTGTTTAACGTTTAACATGAAGATATTTATTAGCGTATGCCGAGCGGTTGTTCCGCTGTAATCCCTGTAGATTGCGCCGGAAGGTTCAAAGCGAACTTTGAGAATATAATAGAGAGAATAAAAAAAACCACGTAGTGTTTTGAAGCCGGGATCGTATAGAAGGAGGTGCACCAGTGATGACTCCTCAATGTTGTTAAGAGGGCCACACTGAGGGAGAAGCAGTGATGATTGCTCCCTGGCACACTATGAGGTTTATGCAAGAGGTAAGCGGAGGGGGGGAAAGACGAAATAAGAATAAAGAATAGACTCCAAGAACCTCCGAGATACTCCGAGATACTCCAAGGAACTCGTCGTAGCCATCACTTCCCGACATTCACTTTGCAGAGGGAGAATCTATTGAGAGCACGGAGAAACACCGCATATGTCACCTCATCGTTATCGGGCTCCCAATACATTTCGCTCAGTCTGATATGCCATGGTGGATAGCCTTGGAGGTTCAAGTATGGCTGAAACATGATAACGAGGTCCGGCTCAGTTCCAACCAGTTGCTTAAGTTCCTCGTCCATGAATTTCACGGTAATGTCTTTCTCTGAAAGCTCATTCTTAGTCGCTAAATCTGCCATGACCTTGGTAAGCTCAACAATGGTTGAACGTCCATCGATTACCGAGAGCAGAGAAATTTCGAGGTTGACCTCGAAATCAGCCTCCAAGTATCTTTCACCATCTTCGTCCGAGACCCCATAATAGGTGAGGTTCAAATGCGGGATCTTTATGAGGAATGTGGGAACGTTATCGGTGCCAAAATAGGCTGCGAGCTTCTTGTATACCGCCAGGCGAAGCTCTGGGACGTGTTTTTTTAGTATGCCATTATACTCATATAGGGCAAGAAATGGAATCCCACCCGATATACACCACGCGGCGATCTCAGAGCTATCATTGAGCAACCCTTCCACTCCTCCATTTTCCTCGGCTTCTGGCCGATAGTTGATAATAGTGGCTATTCTTTTGGGCACCTTGGCCAGCTTGTTGATGTCACTATTGATGAGCGAAGGAGACTTGGCTGGGTTGTATGCAAGAGTCAGGACTTTGAGTTTTATCCTGTTGACGGTGAAGTCGTATACGCGGTAAACGGACATTGCAAGGTAGAGCAACACAAGAATGGCGTGGAAAAAGTAGAACCCAATGATATTGGTGTATGAAGAGCCTGACGTGGACGCCTGCGGCTGGGGGAATACCACATCTCTGACTACCTTGCCCACCCTTCCAAAAGCACTTTGGTTTTTGTTTCGCTCAGTGGGCATATTGGTGCTGTGATTATCGGGATCTGATGCTAAAGCCGTTGGTGGAGATGTGCGATCTGCCGTGGATACAGATCTCTTGATCAGCTTGTTGAGGTCAGATGTCCCATTTGGGACCGCTGGTGACACCAGAGTCATTATAATTCGTTGCTCTGGCTGCTGTGAACCTGGGCCTAAGATATGGCACAGAGAATAGATCCAATTCAGATATGTTTGTGCTTACCGCTTGCACACCTGCGCCAATCGCTGTCGGCTCTCCTTGTGAACAAGATCTTCCAACGAAGATACCAAGGCGCAATAAAGACCAAATATACTTCGAAAGACACACTTCACAGATACTTCTGTTTAGCCACAGTCCCCTAATGAATCTCAAACAGCGTTATTGCCAATTGCCATCTGCCATACCCACACCCACTTGGGCCTCTGCCCTTCAGAGTTCAAGAAAGATTACGCAGGCACTAAATGCATGTGCTGGAGATGACTTGACGCGCGTGAGAGGCACAGAAAAGAGTGGTAGGCCACCTCATCGCGCAATGCCACTAGAGATACACAGCTGCTATCTGTGTCTCTCCACCGTGAGGAGACAAGAACAGAAAGAGCGACTGCCTCACAGGTGAGGGTCCACTCTATTTTATTGCTACTTAAGGGAGACTAGAAAACACCTGCCTAACCGGTTAGAGGGACGTGCTGCATCCTAATTCACTGAGATCAACCAGCAGTCCTCGGCTTCTGTAACCCTTAGCATATAATCATAACCTTTCCATTTATTGACTAGATATTATCTCGCACCAGGGTATGTGCATTGTTAGATATACATATACGTGGTGGCCAATCCAATGGCTTAAGTATGAAGAAGATAAAAAAACACCAAACCAACCCAATTGGTAAAAGAGAATAACAACGGAAAAAAAATGCTGTAGGGAAAAGTAAATAATAGAACAGAAAAAAAAGGCAACAGTTGTAAATCGAAAAACAACATTAACTGCCTTCATTGGATCATCTCAATGAAGGAGGCATTTTGAGAACATAGCACATTCAATGATCTTGTCGTGTCCGGGTGAGGCACAGCCGATAGATAACTTGGGAGGGCTCGTCAGCTAGTTTGAGTTCGTGATTTCTTTTTTTCAAGCCCTCGTAGCTTGGATCTTTTGCATGCAATGACTGTAATATCACCGGGTGTGGAAATGCTGTGTATGGTTGTGAGTAGTGTCAATATGTTATTCCTGTGTGTGTGTGTTTGGTGGTGGTGCATCTGTGTTCTGTGAGAAGTTTTCCTCATCTTCGGTATGCCCAGGCTGAGCACCATCACCAACTCCATCACCACCAACGTTGGGATATATCGTTGAATCTTGCATCACTTGAGCAAGATTGAACCCCTGCATGTCCAAGCCCTGGATGAAATCCAAGAGATCTGCTTCATTTATATAGTTATATCCGCCTTCCCCTTGCTCCCCTATATTCTCATCATCTGATACAGAGTCAATTGATGGAGGTGACCTATTTGGGGCGTTCAGATGGAATGTCATGCCCATTGGCGGTACCTGGATGGCATTGTTGAACGAATTGTCCATCGCGTGGCTCATGGGGAAGTACATGTTGGCATCCAACGAATCCCTATGCTCAGAGCCGGTGGGCACCTGTTGTCCATAAACGGTTGAATCGGTGGTTGCTGTGGGCGTATGCGCATTGTTGTGGTCTGTTTGAGTCACAAGTGTGGTGGATGCTGGTGACGTGCTTGAATCCATCAACCTTCTCTCTGTTACCTCAACCTGTTTCTGCATGTCATCGAGCGGTATGCCAGAAGATCCGGTAGTATTGTCGGAAATCTGGTTTCCATCGGAGCCTGAACCCTCTTCAAGGGAACTCCGAATGTATCTCTCATGTAACGTTGACTTGAACTGCCGCGACCTACGGGCATTCTTGCACACCCTATACATCTCATCGATCTCTTCCAGCATCAAACCCTTTGTCTCGTATACACACAGGTATGAGAACACAGATCCAAAACAGCAACAGCCGCCCCACAGGAAGAATATATTGGTGCCCAGGGCGGCCGTGTGGGTTCCTGGATCAATCAGGTAAGGAGTAGAATATGCAAAGATGAAGTTGACAAACCAGTTAGTGGCGGCTGTCAGTGACACCGCTTTCTGCCGAACAGAGAGAGAGTAGGATTCTCCCACCAAGACCCATACCAGTGGGCCCCAGGTAGCTGCGAAGAAGGCAATGAACACACACACAAAGGCAATCATCACCTTGCTGGCAATGACCGACTCTGTCGTACAACCCACTATGGCAATCACAAAATTGCAGATGGTCATTCCAACAGCTCCAATGATTATAAGCCGTCTACGACCCATCACTTCAACAAGCAGGATGCCTGGAATGGTGAATCCGACATTGACAGCATACGTCACAAAGGAGATCAAGTATGACTTCTGCACACCTGTTCGTACAAAGAAGTTCACTCCGTAGTAGAATATGAAGTTGATACCCGTACACTGCTGTAGGGCTTGTAACGCCATACCAACAAACATTCTATAGCCTTGTCTGTGCCTACTTGGAGAGCTTCTGAAACAATCTATCAGTGAAGCCTCACCAAAACTCATCTCGTAGTCATGACTGGCCTTGATCTCGATCAACTCCTCTATTAGAGTGTCATCGTCGACAGGCAATCTTCTCATCTTGGACAGAGCCACTATTGCCTCATCCAATTTGTCCTTTTTCACGTAGAATCTCGGCGATTCAGGAAGAAATATCATACCCGATGTCAACAACGAGGCCCATATTATCTGCACACCAATGGGAACTCTGTAGGATCTCGAATCCATCAAGGAGTGCGTGCCTTGTGAAACAGCACTGGACACTAACAACCCCCATGTTATGGCCCACTGGTACAGAGATATAATGGCACCTCTCACCCACTTGGGCGCCGTCTCAGCCTGATAGAGCGGAACCACCGCAGAGATGATACCGACACCCAAACCGCTGACAAAACGGCCCACACAGAGTAACGGTATCCGCGTTGCAATCATCTGCAGCACTGTTCCCAATATGAACACAAACCCTGTGCATGCTATGATGGTTTTCTTACGGCCTATGACATCAGACAAAAGGGGTGCAGTGAGAGCACCGCAAAAGGTTCCTATCGAAAGAGCAGCTGTGATTATTGATGTTTCAGGAGCAGAGAACGAGACTCCGTTTGGAGCGAACTGCTGCTTCACGTAGTTCATCTCCAGCATTCCGTTGATCACTCCTGTATCATATCCATACAGGAATCCACCCAAGGCTGTGAGCAAACCAACCACGAATGCCATGATAGAGGAGCGCTTCTGTTGTAGCTGGTGGAGTTGTTCATCTTGCTCCTCCATGGCCCTCTGGTCGGCCTCATTTGACATCACCGGTCGGCGACGACGGCTTCTTAGCCGATTTCTTAGTGTTGATATATCCATCTGTTATGATTCATTAAATGTGCGACTGTGGCTGACTTGGTGTCAAGTCTGTGTGAGGGTGCAAAGCAAAAAAAAAAAAGACCAAAAAGATATGGGCAGTGACCGATCCTCTTTTTGAAGCACACTATGTGATTTGAAAGACTAGACTAGTAGATCTGATCTCTTTCCATAGAGCAAAAGATCATTAGCCGAGGTATAGATGAGCTGGATGTCACTTTACAGACAACCTTGATTTCTCAGTCTGTCTTTCGCTCTCTATCGTGCGTTACTTTTGTCCTAGTCCCTCTGTATGTAATAAATATTGTGCGGTGCGTTATGTAGCAACCAGGAGATAGTCTGTATGGGCTTTCGGTCCTTTGTATCACAGGCCGAGCACTGAATATATATATACACGTCCCAACTTGTATCGCTGTGAACTCTGAATTATCCTAAACAGTTCAACTCCTCCTCTTGGATAACAGATCCCCAAACTGCAATATATGGTGATATGCGGTGGATTACCTGACACCTGGGCTTCCCTCCTCTTCCTGGTGCATTTTGTGTGGGGTCTTTTTCCTTCTGGGCTCAGAGTGCTGACAGGCATTGGTTTCCGCCCGCCCTTTGAGTCAACCTGCCGGCCCCTCTCTCCTCTTCGGCACGGCAGGCCAGCATACTGAGCTACATAAGTCTCTGGCACACGCCACCTCCAACGTACGAAAAATAGGTCTCGAGAAAGTAAGGGTCGTGGAGAGGTAAAGAAGCAGGCGCCGGTGTAGGCTGGGGAGGAGAAAATTAAGTATATGTTAAGTTTGGATAATATAGTGTGTGTTCCCTTCAATATATAACGAATGAACTTTTGGTCTCTGCATTATATTTTGATGGGGGGTGTACCTGATTATCAGAGTAGAAATATTGCCTTGTACTGGTCAACAAACATTTATTTGATTACGCTAGATATTGTTATTTGAATTTAAACAACACAAAATGGAGTTGATATATCGGACAAGAAATTTCAAAATGCTATTCACATTAAAAATGAACACATTTTTTTTTTTGGCTCAACAATATTCACCAATTTATTCAATTCAAGCACACAATGTTTGGGCCCAATTCAGAAAGTAAACAGTCTTTGGAATAACACATCAGATTTAGTAGGTGCTACTCCTCAAAGGTTAACAATAGGCACTGTAACTATGGACCATGCATGATCTCTGTGGATTCAGATAAATAAATAAAAACATCATTCTCATAACACTATTAATACGGATATTCACGTCCCTCAAGCAACTAACTTAGAGAGACCCAGTCTGACAGAGAGCCGTCTTGCAAGAGTGGACTTCTTCTGCTCCATTTGTTGTACTGGTGGTAACTGCACTGCCACCAGCTTATAGTTCTCCTCGTCTCCACTTTGACGAGGAACCCCACCAGGAGTAGCAACTGGGTAGTCCGATAAAGATTCCATGGACAGCGCAGCAGGGTTCCTGGATACGGCTATCAGATCGTCCTTGCTGGTGGCATCTTTTGGTTTATCCAGCATGTTCGCGAATGAGTATCGCTTTCTCGTCTTGGGAATGGATATCGTTTGAGAACGGGCTATAGAACTCACCGGTTCTGCTACACTGGGTGATCTCAGGTTATCTGCGCTCTGTGCCAAGGGAGTAGATCCCAAATTACCACTGTTCGAAGGTAGCTGTTTCTTCAGACTCGATTTTGAAGACGCTTTAGGGATAGGCAGCGACTCTTCCAAAGAACGGAACGCACCCTTTTGTGCGGCCGCTGGGCCCGAAACTGATCTGTAACCAAACAGTGTTCTCCTTCTGAGCACTTTTTCATCTTTGGAAACACTCAGAACAGGTTCGTTCTCCCTTCTTGGAGAGCTCTCCACCAGGCTAAACAGCTTGTCAGTATGCATAGGGGTTGGGGTAGCGGCTTGTTGAGGTTTGGATGACCAATCCGTCAGCACCAGACCCATCTCACCAATGAACTCATCGCGGCACTCAATCCATTTCTCCAAAACGGAGGAGTAACTGTTGTAACAGCTCAGAAGATCGTCGCAACTAGTGTTCTTTTGGATATCATGTTTGAAAAAACTAGGTTGGAAAACCTTGGCCAAGTTCATGCTGGTCATTCGGGTAACATTTACAATCCTTTCGTTAGCCAACTTGCCAAGGAAATCAACCAGATAGATAAGGAGATGAAGATGCTCAAGCTGCATGGAAGTGAGACAGCGGCACGTGTTCTTAAGAAGAGGCCTATCTCTCCTTGTAGAGATATTTGTCGCAGCAGAGCTCGACAGCTTACTTCCATCTGGTGTAACATCATCGACAGTGGTATTCTGGGTAGAGTCACTGGTCATGCTGAAGTCTGCATCGGATACAGATGAAGTTTCATTTGTGGTGGGTGCGGAGCCGACAACTACATCTTGAGAATCAATACCCATCTCTAAGGACAAGGTGTGAGATTCAAATTCCTTTCTTAGAGCATGGGATACATCGCCATCAATGACTCTTTCTGAGAGATTAGATATATATCTCTTGAGGATCATGGATACATCGTATATCGTTAGTGGTGTGTCTGCAGAGAATACTGGCGACGAGAAAGAGCACATAGAGGGGTTTTCAGCAATCATCTTCTCCACAGCTCTCACTTTCTTGATCGAGCCATTCAGCCTGAAGAGGCCCTCTACAGGTTCGTGATCCAATATGAACTCGCAACATTCGTGCATCAACTTAGGGACCGTGACCTGGATGTTCGAGCCTTGGGCTGCGATACTAGCTGTGGCGGGATATGCCTTGGTAAAACTCCTGAGATCTGTTGGGATTGGGTATATCACCAGATCAAACGAAGACCCGCTGTTGTATAGTTGTGTGTGAGCATCGCTTATTATATTCGCTGTGTTTGTGCTCACCGGGGCAGTGACTGGTCCAGAGACGGTGATTGGCATAGAAGAACGTCTCTTGAACCAGGAAGAGGATTTGGACCTCGTCAGCTGTGACCCGATCTTCTGTTGTTCCATTATTGGCGGCTACTGTATCCACTGCTGGAAGAGTTTTAGACCAGGAACAGAGCGTGTGAGTACCCGCGTCAGTTTTCTTTTTCACTTGGTTTTTTTGCGCGAGAGATATGGGTCTAAGCAGTTGCAGGCTATTGCCAAGTGTGTTGTAGAATAGGTTGGGTGATTTCGCCAAAATAAATTTAAAGAGAGTTGATCTGGATGTGACAGAAAAATACACCATTTGGTGCCTTTGGCTTGGTTCTCCAAATTCCCGAGAACAGGGTGCTCTTTCATTTTAGCCAAGGGTACTAAATTCCCCCATTTAGCGAGCGGCCTGTCTCGCAGGCACGCGCGTCCAGAAGCGCACCTCAAAGGAAAACAAACACACACCACACAGGGGATCGTGCATGGCGACACAGTACCAGGACGGTCAAATATGCAGGCTACATTAAAGTTGCAGGGCTGGAAGGAGGGATGGGGCGTGAGAGTAAGGAAAGTTAGAGGGACGTGTTAGGTGGAACAGGTGGGACAGACGTGTGAGTTTTGCTTCGAGAGGGCAGGCGAAGGTAACAGGGCTAGGGCTGGGAATCAAGGACAGTACACGCTCACAGATTTGTTCGAAAACTTTCAATCACTGAGCACCGTGAAATATGCCAAGATCCTTCTGTTGACTTTGATGATGTGTACTACCCATAGCTCCCGTCGAAATTCCACAGTGTAACTTGGCCAAGTTGGATTATCATTCTAGTGTGCAAGGAACAATTACTTCACCTTCTCTCGGTAGGAACAGCCTGACGGGCTTTCGGTAAACCGGTTCGGTCTGTTCTCCAGATTGGGCCAGCAATGGAGATAACGAGATCTTAGAGAACCCTTGGTGTGCGTGTAGATTTAGATACATGTACCTGCACATGTATATAGAAAGGAAAGGCGACAGTGGACTAAGGCATAGGAAGGTGAGTAAGTGAGTTACAGGTAATAAATGTTCGGGGAGTTCTGGCAATTTTACTAAGATCTTGCCGCCGCAATTATCAGAATGGTGGTGGCTTTGACTTCGAGAAGTGGGCGTGGTGACTTCCCTCCATCAATAAGCGCACAGATGGGTTACCAGACCAGGACTGGAAGGTTAGTCCCGCTAAAAGCGCTTTGGGGTCTTGTGTAAGTTTTCACTTCTACTGTAAAAAAAAAAACCGTCACCTCTCTCGCCACTACTGTACGCTCTCCAAAAAATATTAAAACCAACGAACTCATAGAGAATAACACATCCCAACTAAGCGCTTCTCACCAATACTCCAGGGTTCGGTTGCGCTACGCCGTGGAAACGGTAGGGGGCTTTTATGGCAGCGTGGGGCAGGCCGCTCCATAGGCGTGCACAGGTAGCTAAATTGTATTAATAATACAGCCGTTCTACTATTGCTTTCAGCACCCCACTACCATGCACTACCAAGTCGTATATGCAATGCTCTGTGCCGCATAGAGTGCAGGTGGTTACCTAAGTGAAAATCAGCAGATAAGCCCCCAAACCCCAACTCTTCCACCCCCTTTTAATTGAGAGTTGTATATATTTGAGTTGGGACCTGCTCAATTGAACTGTCAGAAACAATACCTAGTATAAATTGCAATTGTAAAAATGTCCACATTCACAAGTTCTTCCACAAAGGCCCTCACTTCGGGACACCACATCCCAGTCATTGCACTTGGTGTGTATATGACCCCTCCAAACGAGGCAAAGAGATGTGTGTACACCGCCCTCAAACTAGGCTACAGACATATCGACAGTGCTGAAATTTACAAGAATGAGGATGAAGTTTGCCAGGGAATTGCTCAGTGGATCGCAGAGTCCCCAGACAAGAACAAGAGGGAGGATGTGTTCTACACCTCCAAGGTTTGGGACGGATACCACGGATACGAGACCACCAAGGACGCCATTGATGGCTCCTACAAGATTGCCGTTAGCCATGGCCTGAAGTACATTGATTTGTTGCTGATGCACTCTCCACAGTCTAACAAGGAGAAGAGACTCGGTAGTTGGAAGGCTCTTCAGGAGGCTGTTGACGAGGGCAAGGTCAAGTCCATTGGTGTTTCCAACTACGGTGCTCACCATATCCAGGAGCTACTGGACTGGGAGGGATTGAAATACCCACCTGTTGTTAATCAGCTAGAATTGCACCCATGGTTGATGAGAAGTGAGCTCGTAGAGTTCTGTGTTAAGCACAAGATCTACCTTGAGGCTTACTCTCCTCTTGCTAGAGGTAAGAAGTTTGGCGAAGACGAGACTCTCGCACAAGTCGCAAAGAAGTACAACAAAACTGAGGCACAGATTCTTATCCGCTGGTCGCTCCAGAAGGGTTTCATTGTTCTTCCAAAGTCTGTCCACGAGGAGCGCATGGCCTCTAACTTTGACGTCTTTAACTTTGAGCTTACCCCCGATGATATCAAGTTGCTTGACCACCCAGATGACTACTTCTTGACATGTTGGGACCCAGTCAAGTATGACAAATAAGCTGCGAGCTCGGATTTCAGCGTTTTGATCTCTAGCAGCCGCTATTCGGCATGTCCCACTCTTTGAATTTTTCCACACTCACATCCGCTTACACATAGGCAGCCCGTTTGCGTGCCTGCATGACCACATGTGCGGTTTTGTTTTTGGATTTTGCCAATCACTTACATCACTGAATAAAGAAATTGTTGAACGATAACTTAATGTATATCCTATATAGTTACCTCGACTTAATCATCCAATAATTCAGCCGGGACCATCATCTCGCTCACCGACCGTTATGCGTTAGCTTCCTGCATTATCTCCAGACAACGGTTGTTACCCGCCCCGTAAACGTTGTGGTTTCCCTCCCAATTCCTCATCTAGCATTTCACTACCTTCCCTGAATGGCATACCCTGGGCATGTTGGGGAGAAGGGCTCAATTTGAGTGTGAAAAGCAGGCCGAGCAAATATCAAAAGTTGATTCATTTACAGTCCCTCACCGTTCATTTGAATCTGCTTTCCAACTTTGGTATATTGATCCTATCTTGCGTTGCAAGGGACAACTGCGTGAAGTGTGGCATCTCAATTGCATATTCACTGGGCTCTGCAGAAGGTAGGCTGTGGTGTGTAAATTCCACTTTGCAGAACATATCGAGAATCACAGCGTTGGCTACCAGGCGACGCAATACAGCCACCAGAGGTTTCGAAATCGACTCGCTGATCGAGACATTTACACTAAGTTTGACAATTAAAGCACCAAACGTCTTTGCCATCTTCAGTCTCAACAGGGGTTTGTGAGGCTTCTGCCCATTTCACACATTCTCTCCACTACATCACCAATTACCACACCATCTGAATGATAACATTGATAGAACTGATATCTTGAGCTGATTGTCCAATATCTAAGGAGCTGCCGATATATTGATACTCAATTAGATCAGCTCTCTACAGATTATGTCTGATAAGCAGATCTATTCAGCCACCTATTCAGGTGTGCCGGTGTATGAGTTTGTGACACCCAAGACGTCTGTTATGAGACGCAAGTCGGATGGATGGGTCAATGCCACACATATCCTCAAAGTTGCCGACTTTCCCAAGGCTAAGAGAACTAGGATCCTTGAACGAGATGTCCAGACAGGGGTCCATGAAAAGGTACAGGGTGGTTACGGCAAATACCAAGGTACATGGGTGCCTCTAGAAAGGGCTATGGAGATAGCGAAACAGTTTGAGGTGAGTGAAGAGCTCGAACCTCTATTTGCTTATGTGCAAGTACACGGAGCTCCGTCTCCACCACCAGCACCAAAACATCACCACAACGCCTCCAAGGCATCTTCTGCTCCTGCCAAAGCCGCAAAAGCCGCTTCGCTCTCATCTGCAGCGGTATCAGAATCATCTGCCCTGAGAGCATCACCGACTCCGTCCAAAAGAATGGCTAGTTTCCCTTCTGCTGTGACCGGAGTGTTGAACAAACAGCAGCAACATCTTAAAAAGAGAGGAAGACCGCCAAAGAACAAGGACCAAGAAATGCTTGGTTTTCAGTCACAACCCATAAACTCAGAGCACCAGCGGGTTCAGCCGTCACATTTTCTGAGCCAATCACACGCTCGCTATGATGCAAGCAAGTCATTCGACTATATAGACAATGATAACGACTTCAACATGGATGAATCTTCCTCTATGTCTGCGGAGATTCATGACTCACGGTTCAAGAAACCCAGCCCGTCTTCTTCCCCAAGTGAGTTCATGAGCGATACTGATCTTGCAAATGCTCTGAGGTCTCCCGTACAAAGAGGTGGCACGACCGCAAGGGATACACTGGAACAGGCACTATCACGTGGCGGTGGTTCACCTTATCGTGCATTGAATAGGCGAGAAATCCAGGACACCAATGGTGGTCTCAAATCCTTGCACGATGTGGATCATGATCATCCTCTGTACAATAACTACGATGACCACAGCCAAGGATGGTTCGACCCCCGCAAAGAGTACACGTCACGTCTCTTGGAATACTTTATGGCACCGGATGACGGTATGGGCCCAATGCATGTGCCCGATTTCCTTGTCAATATGGATAGTGGTTTTGATGTGAACCAGGCTGTTGATCGTGATGGTAACACAACATTCCACTGGGCATGCGCGATGGGCGACCTCAAGATGTGCGATGCGTTGTTGAATAGGGGTGCCAACTATAGGTGTTTGAATGAACAGGGCCAAGTTCCTATAATGAGAGCAGTAGCATTTACGAACTCCTACACGAAGCGTACCTTTGCTAAGCTATTGGAGCTGCTTCGCGATACGTTGCTAGATTCAGACAACAAGGGCCGCACCCTGTTGCACCGCATCGCTCTCTCAACAGACTCAAAGGTGCGGTTGCCTGCAGCACGATACTACATGGAGATTTTGCTGGCTAAGCTTAGCGAGATTCAACCTCTCGAGAGACTGGAGAACTTTATAAACCAACAGGATGCCTCGGGAAACACAGCATTACATATAGCAGCAGCAAACGGGGCCCGCAAGTGTGTCAAAGTGTTGCTCAGTTATGTAGCGAGAGTAGACATAGCGAACGATAAGGGACATACAGTGCACGACTACATAGTGATGAATAACCTCGAGATGGGCACTCCAAATCCAAACAAACCGGGTGTGTTGGACATGGTGAACTCTTCAGGAACGACAGACTCAATGTTACATCTGGGATCACAGTACATAGGTACCGGTATCTCTGAGGGTGCCCCCATGACACAACTGGGTTCTCATCTCTTGTCTGTGCCGTATTACTCCGAGGCAGCAATGCAGGTCAACCAAAAGCTGTCTGGGGAATTGATAGAAAGGCTAGGCGAGTTATCCAACGCCTTCGACAAGGAATTACAGCAAAAGGAAGAGGATGTCCATGAGATACGACAGCTTTTACATAATATGAACAATGATGTGGAGAGCACAGAGAGGAGCATTGCTGAAGCCCTGGAGCGTATCAAACGTACAATAAAGAGCAAACAGCATGACGTCAAAACGGAGAGCAATGAAAACGGAGATAGCAAGAATGGTAACGGCTCCGCCAAGACCACAGAAGAAGACAGGGATCAAGTGTACAGTGACATAGCCAATGCTCTCAAAGATGTGGATGAAACATTTGTTGTCAAAACCACTAAGCTGAGGAGACTGCTAGAGAGGTCACAGGCAAAAGACCTTGCTTCCATTGTTGAAACACAGGAGACTGAGCTACTTTCCAAGGAAGCCTCTGGCAAAGATGACAAGACAAGCATGCTGCCTGCTGCTGTATCTGAGGCAGTTGTCAGATCAGTGATTGACCTCGCTGCGCTCCAGGTTTCCAGAAAGAAGCTGATGGATGAGATCGTTGTGTTATATGCAGACGCAAGTGGCAAGAGTGAAAAGATGAACCAGTACAGAAAGCTGGTCTCTCTGTGTTGTGATGTCGAGTTTGACGGGGTGGATTCTCTGCTGGATGGCATAGAAGAGGCGCTGAAGACTGCCTAGACAGCCTCAGCAGAATTGGACTGCGCGCCTGTCACTAGCTTTCTCAGCTAAGTTTACGATTGTATTTTACTTATAGGGACCGGAGAACGCACAACATTCAGTTGTAGTGTAACGGATAATTTCACACAGCAGCGATGCTCAAACGGTCCCTTAGTGTATTATAAGAATAATAATATTTTGTATATTTATTTCACAGTTAAATGACTTTTTCGAAGTTCATGTTCCACTATAGGGTTCAGATTATCCCTGCAGGACCCAGATACAGTTTTCTCCCACTCTGGACGTTGGGGTAACGTTTAAGTGCGGGGCACGCATCGCATCGGCCTCGGCTGCTGCGACCCGCAGGTCGGAGAAATTCACATGGACAGATGGGTGCTGAAACTATTTAAAATGATTGTTACGAGCTCCAGGGCTGCTTTTGATTCAAGAGTTAGAGTAGGACCCAAGATTTATGATGGTGTATGAAGAAAAGATCCGGATAAAGACCCCTTCCAACCGGGAACTGGCGGCCGTTATTGCGATACCCGACTCTTCGAACGAGTTCACCACACCTCAGGCGGTGATCATTGCACATGGACTTGCCGGGCATAAGGACTATTGTTACCACACCATTTTAGCATCGCGATTGGCTTCTTTAGGTATATACTCCATCAGATTTGATTTTAGCGGATGTGGTGATTCTGGAGATGTTGCTGACCCTTCAGTCGGTCGCACGGTGATAGGCGATATAGAAGACTTGGAGTCGGTGATACACTATGCCAAGTCAGGAGGATTCAAAAACATCAGCATGAACCTGCTAGCGCTTGTGAGCCACTCGAGGGGTTCCGTTTCCATGTTCAGGTGGGCAATAGATACTGCACAGAACCGTGAACCTTTACCTTATCTGATCAACTGTGGGGGTAGGTTTGAAGGGTCAGTGTTGTTGAGGCGTGTCGATAGGAACTGGCCAGACTGGAAGACGAATGGCGACGGCGGGTACCACTTAAAAGCCCTGAGGTATGGCAGGTATGTGGATCTGCACGTATCCGTAGAGGAGATCTTGGATCTTGGTGCCAATGATTTTGAAGGTAAACTGCAGGAGGTCGCACAGCAGACAGCCTCGTTGAGCGTATACGGTGAGAAGGACACTGTGATACCCAGAGAGGATGCCTTTGCTTTCCAACGTAACCTGGGCAGCAGACACACCCTCCAGATGATTCCCGATGCAGACCACAATTACTATGGTGCTGTCAAGACCACTCCAGAGGAGAATCAGTCAGGATATCCGCTTAACAGCAAGGGCCTGGTGAACTACAATTACCGTGTTGTTGAATTGATCACAGAATGGCTCCAGCCAAAACTGAGTAGAAGGCACGAGCTGACAAATCGGTTATAGTTTATTATTATTCATTCATTTAGAAATATAGAGCATCGGATTTAGAAGGCCACTATAGAACAGGGCCTACTGAAGATAGATAGAGAGCTTTGCATGCATCCACCAAACCAGTGTGGGACAGACCCGACCCCATATTCGGCTTGGCATGGTGAACTGGGTATTCTTTAAAGCACACTCAACGGGATGATGACAAGACAAGACAGTATATCCGGCGGCTATATCAAATCACGTTCCCGCTCTGTTTCCCCGAATGTGATTTCATGATTCCAACAATGCTCTTGAAACGAGCCATCTCGTTGATCCGAGACTGCTCAACCGTGCTAGGATTCCCCCATACTATTGCTCTAGACAAGCACCTACACTCGGCTGCAGACGGCTACCCACACGGCACTTGACGCATGCCCGGATAGATAGAGTACCCCTCTGGGCTTCTCCTTATGGCGCTTGGTCGACTCACACAGCCAAGCCTGCACGGGCGAGACGCTCCTCCCCAATGAGAGCCGTAAGTGCTAACAATCCCACAGCGATTACCACCGTCTGCAGCTGCGGGGTGTTGCTCCCTGCGTTCGCCATAACGAAGACTCCTGCGCCGGAGCAAAAAACCTGCACCGGAGCAGGCACCTGTGGCCTCATGTATGGAGTTTGCTCTGCGCACTCCCCGCGTTGCCTTATCCTGATCGTGTCATCGGCGTCTAAGTGTCTCCAATTCGTCAGTATGTGGTGATGGAATAGGCCCAGTGAGTCAGAGATGCAACCCCAGTTTTTCAAACGTGCATCGTGTGTAGGTTGGTTGCGATGGATGCTATAAAACTTTCAGCTATTCCACAACGACTAGACGTGGAGAGCAAAAGAAGTTTGGGACAGCCATAGGGTATATTTTTCTTTCCAGTGTTTTCTATTCTTCCCACTTATATCATTAAGTGGGTGGTCAGGCACTTGACTCCAATATTCCCCTTTGCAAAATATCAAACATCACCATACCATGTTTAAGAGGTCAATAGTTTTGTTCCAACAGGCCACCAAGGCCGGCTGGGTCAACATGCTCAGAGACCCATCTGTGAAGTACAGTGCCTTCAAGGGTGTTTCTCTCCCAGACAGAACCTGGCCAGACAAGGAGATCAAGAAGGCACCCAGGTGGCTGTCCACTGATCTGAGAGATGGTAACCAGGCACTTCCTGATCCCATGTCCGTGGAACAGAAGAAGGAGTACTTCCACAAGTTGATCGAGGTGGGCTTCAAAGAGATCGAGGTTTCGTTTCCTTCTGCATCTCAGACTGATTTCGACTTCACAAGGTATGCCGTCGAAAATGCTCCTGATGATGTTTCTATCCAGGTTTTGACACAGTCGAGAGAGCATCTCGTGAGGAGAACGGTCGAATCCGTTAAGGGCGCCAAGAAGGCCACAATCCACACCTACCTTGCCACATCTGACCTCTTCAGAGATGTGGTGTTCAACATGAGCCAAGATGATGCTCTTGCCAAGGCTGTTGAGACCACAAAGTTGGTGAGGTCTCTCACCAAGGACCACCCTGACATGCAGGACACTATTTGGTCATACGAGTTTTCTCCAGAGTGTTTCTCAGATACCCCCACCGAATACGCTGTCAAAGTTTGTGAGGCTGTCAAGGCCGCATGGGAGCCAACTGCAGAAAACCCAATCATCTTCAACCTCCCGGCCACTGTTGAGGTGTCTTCTCCAAACGTGTATGCCGACCAGATCGAGTACTTTCACAGGAATATTTCCGAGCGTGAAAAGGTGTGTATTTCCCTGCACCCTCACAACGACCGTGGATGTGGTGTTGCTGCCAGTGAGCTTGGCCTCTTGGCTGGTGGTGACAGAGTGGAAGGCTGTTTGTTTGGAAACGGTGAGAGAACCGGAAACGTGGACCTCGTGACCGTTGCACTCAACATGTACACCAACGGTGTCTCCCCCGAGCTTGACTTTTCCGATATCGAGACCATCATTGACATCTCTGAGAGATGTAACAAGATCCCAGTTTCTCCAAGAGCTCCATACGCAGGTTCCCTTGTTGTGTCCGCATTTTCCGGTTCTCACCAGGATGCCATCAAGAAGGGCTTTGCCGCTCAGGACAAGAGGGTTCTCAAGGGAGATGCCAGATGGCTTGTCCCATACCTGCCTCTTGATCCAAAGGATATTGGCAGAACATACGAGGCTGTTATCCGTGTGAACTCCCAGTCTGGAAAGGGTGGTGCAGCATGGATTGTCATGAGAAGCCTTGGCCTCGACCTTCCAAGAAAGCTGCAGATTCCATTCTCAACCATTGTGCAACAGCATGCCGATGCGGCGGGTCGTGAGCTGAAGGCCCAGGAGATCGTTGAGATCGTTGAGAAGGAGTACAACATTGACAACCGTTTCCACAGCGAGTTGGAGGTAGTTGACTTTGAGCTCAGAAGAGGTGTGGACAAGGATCAGACCATCATTAACGCCCAGGTGTCTGTGAACGGCTCTGTTGTGGTACCTCTTGAAGGAACTGGCAACGGTCCAATTTCATCCTTCTTGGATGCTATCGCCAATGCCTTTGGCGTGAATCTCGAGGTTGTCACTTACCACGAGCATTCCTTGGGCAGTGGTTCCAAGACCAGAGCTGCCACCTACATTGAGCTCTCTACCGGCGACAAGATCCACCGTTGGGGTATTGGTATCCACGAGAATGTTACCAAGGCTACCCTCACAGCCATCACTTCCAGTATTAACACATTGATCGCAGAGGGTGCTATCGCTTTGAACGCTTCAGAGCCAGTGAAATCCAGTGCTGCATCGCCATAAATGTTGCTAGTGAAACAATCGTCATTACTATATTCTTGAAATGGTATTTTCAAAAGGTCTTTAAAAAAGGTTTTTATTATTTTCATCGTTTGAACTATCTATGTTTTTTTCAGTTTTTTTGTTCTGCAAAAGAAATGTATGGAACTTTATCTCAAGATCTGGACTTTTTCAGAAGAGCATACTATACACAGGTAGAGAAAGCCTTGGCTACTGCGGCTTTTGACCGTGGTATTGTCTTGCGCCTCCTGGAAACCTCATCCCACCAACACATGGGGAAGGTGGATTTTCTGGCAGAGCACCATGCCGCACATTTCCCACAAACCAGTATCTTTTGTGGTTAGCAAAATATTGTTGCCATGATTGTATCACCTTTGCGGAACTCTCCTGGTCCTCCAAACCCCTCAGATCATACGTCAGCTCATCCTCCTTCGTTAGGCAGCCCGTTACAAATGCTCTACATGCATCTTTGCCTGCGAACATGGAGTATCTTCCACCAGGGCCATAAACGGAACGCCCAGCTGTGACATCATAGACTGAGCCATTCAATGCAACATATATTGGAAGAGTGTCATCTGACCCATTGTAGAGTGACAACTCGTCTAAAGAGATGTCTAAGTACGACCCCGCAATTTGGAACTTCAGATACCGCACATCCAGACCCTTCCCATAGTAGCCCCATGTGCCGCTGGACGTGAACCAATAGGATAACAACGCATTTAGCAGCAAAAACCCACCTATTATACGCAGTATATCAAAAAGTCCAAACAATATCTGTCTCTTCTCTGAGATGAGGCCATCATGGGGATCCTCTTCCTCAGGGAAACTCTCCCTGCCCTTGCTTGCACCCATGGTTATGCGCGCAGTTGCAATGTCAGCACGACACTTCTATTTCGTGCTGGAGTTTATATGGGGAATGTGACCGGACAATTGAGCTGAACTGGCTTGAGAATCGCTCTGTGGATGTGAGCAGTGCTTCCTTTAAGGGCCATGAGCTGGCTGTCGTAAACCATCATCACCCTTTGCTGGCTCATCGCATAGGGTCTCTAACACTGCATGATGAGCAATCTGCCCGTCAATAAGCGAGCCTGTTATTTGATAATGTAACTGAAAAAAGTCATACATTATTACGCATGCCATAAAGACCAAACAATACTAAAGAGATCTAAAAAGAAAAACAAAACATTATCAACCGTCTACTGATGAGAATATGTGGGACCATATAAAGTCCACTGAAAAACGTAAAATACTATACAGACCAATATTATGCAACTCCCTTAGGGCCTCGGGTAACCAAGAGATGCATCCTTCTACTCCAGCTGTCCGACCGGAGCATACTTCCCAATAGAAGGAGATAGAAACCTATTCTGCCTCAAAACTTATTCTGCGGGTTGCCCATTGACGTTGGAGCATCCATTTCGTGCCCGTTATCGACGGAAAGAAGAAGCTCACTCCAGAATTCGTCATTGAGAGCCCAGTAAGAGTATTCAAGAGGATCAGTAGTTGCATCTGCCTGGAATAGCGATGGATACGACATACCCACCTTCATGCCGTCTACAGTTTGATCCATTAGTTGACTAGGGGAGGCATAACGTGAGACTCCAGTTGGCCTGTTTGCGTTCACAGCCAGGTGTTCGCCTCCTTGCAAATCTGGCCTTGAACCATCGTGATCGGGGCCGCTCGGCTTGGACGACTGTTGCGCAGCCGCATCAGACAATATCTCCAGTGGCGATCCAGGATGCTGGCCCCAACCTTTCTGAATAGAGGGCGACTGGGAACGTCCTGCTCCCTTACCAGTGGAAAATGTGTGTGAGCCTGCCAGAGGCACCTTAAATCCACTCTTGTCAAGCATTATCTTGTCAGATTGAGCGGGATGATCCGCTTCAATACTATCATTCTCCATTGTTTCTGGAATATTCTGGTGAGGAACACCATTCCAGGCTTGCATCTTGTTGTTAAAAGGACGGCCGTCAGTCTGCGGAAAAGAGGATCCTAGGTCCACAGAGCTCTTGTTCTTGTCCTCTGTATCCTCCTTTGAAATGAGGTTCTGCAACTGTGAGCTATATGTCTGGACGAATAACCCTAAAACTAGCCTCATCTTACTAAGGAAATTGTTCCTCCTGTAAGTCTCGGTACCCTCGTACAACAGTTTGCTGAGCTTCTTGATCATAAATAATGACTCTCTGGGTACAAAATCATACTTTGAAATGGAGTTAACTGTCATACATGTGAACCGCAACCGTAGAAGCATTCCTGCTGTGTAAATGATTCTTGACGAGTAGAAGAGAGGCATAGTGGCTATTTCTTCCATAGGTAATTTAGAAAAATGGTCCAAGGCCTCAAAGCAGGAAGCAGAACATTTCTCAATCGCATTGACAATGAATGTGGGCAGCTCAATATCAGCAGGCGTTCCCTTTGCCAACACGCCTTCAGAGAAAAATCTGTGCAACGCTGGCTCGTGAAGGAAGGCCTGGACGGAATAATAGTATGCGAGAAGCCTGTCTGTTTCCTGGGCCGTAGAATCTGACTGTGCAAGAATCTGGACTCTTATTAAACCCAACTGCCGCTGGATCTCATTTATAATATATCGCATTCTGCTTCCTCCAACTTCTTTTATACTAATCACCGGATCAGCAGGTGCATGAACCGCACAGTAGGTCTTTTCCAGAATGCAGTTGAGACGCGCATAAAGGGCAATGGTTCTGTTGGTACGATCCGGGGACTTTTCTAGCTGTGTACAGCACTCTTCCAGATAGTCAGTCCACTGGACCTGGAACTTACGGCGCAGAAAGAGAGAAATACAGATGGATGTCAGATAAACCACCAGCAAAAGAGACCTGCACTCAGTTTCCTCAGGGTTCTCCAGAACTGCAGCCTTCTTGACAACGCCTTCTTCTCTGTTGTAAAAGAAGTAGGCTCTGCCACTGAGACCCAAGTCGTGAACCATCGTTACACATAGTGAGTTAATCATGTGGTAACGTCTATGGTGGAAAAATTCAGGGCTATTGTACCAAAGACACAGAAGGACGAGGGACCGCAACTGCTCCATTGTCTTGTTTCCAATAATGAGAACATCCGCAATCAGATTCTGAGAGGCTGCTGTCTCGAGCTGTAATTCTGTGTCTGAAAAATCCGCCTCATCAGATGAGGTGTATAACATAGATGTGATAGTCATGATCGTTGCAAACAGCAAAGGTTGCTTCTTCTTCAACACCTCAACGGTGTCGCTTTCCTGAAGCTGTACGAAGGGGTACTTGTGAGACATTTTCTCTTTGAATATTTTCAGCCGCTCTTCAGCTTCTTCCATGCTGATTATACCTTGGTTGATTACATCGCTCGCAGCAGAAGCGTACTTTTGGGTGAGAGTGGTAATGCGCTTTTCTGCAAGGTTAACAATATGAGCAGAAGATGAGATGATGTCTGACTGTTGAAGTTCCGTTAGCAGGCCCAGCTCAGATTTTAAATACGCAAGGCGAGCTTCATGACCAGATTCGATACCACCATGAATGCTATCCGTTATACTGCCATTGCCATGTACAGAGCCATGTACAGAACCATGTACGGAGCCATGTACGGATCCATGCATGGAACCATGTGTTGAGCTGTGGTCACTGCCATGCATACTACCAGTTCTGGAATGAGAGGCTGTGGTTTCGGTTACCGGGGTGGATGCTAGATGCACATGAGATGGCAGCGAAGAAGGAAAGACCGGAAGACGTGATATCGTAGGGCCCATGGATGGAGCTTGCATAGCATTGACAGGGGTTGAGGGCACCGAGGGCCCAGATGACATGGAATGGGGTGAATTACCTTCGTATGAAGCACTGCCTCCCATCATAGCTGAGTGAGAAGAGTTGTAGGAAGGCATCATGTTATACGACTGGGTTGTCTGGGGCATTGGAACGGACTGAACCCCCATGGAAGGATTATGCATGGGCATCGGATGAACGTTTGGTGCTGTGCCCTGCTTAAGAGGGAATCTAGCGGAATTTTGTTGAATCCCCTGCAGTTGCTGTTGTTGCATGGAATTTATCTGCTGTTGCTTGTATAGCTCATCTCTGAGCATCTGAACTTGCTTTTCAAGATCAGAAGTTTTGACACCGTTTACAGGAGCCGACTTCTTCTTTCTCCCCTGGTTGATGTCGATCTCACACTTGCGTCTCATCTTGGCACACCTCGTACAAGGACCCATAGGCTCCTGCTCATTCAGAGGAACGCATTTCACCTTCAGTGCATGGCATGTCTTGCAAGCAACTGCTCTTCTTCTGCTTATCTCTTTGGGAATCGGGTTCACTGCAGAGAATGTTTCTGGAGGAGAGGATGAATCCTCAGTCCTCTGTCTTTTCACTGGCGGTAGTGCAGCTGGAGCTGTGTCTCCATTTTTTATGATTTGTGTATCCTGCATGTTCGTTTCTTCTGCTCTGCTCTGATTCGTACCTGTGAATATTCGTTTGTCAGAACAACTGGAGGCATCCGTGTAAGAGGTTGACTCCAAGAACAACTTATGCAGTACTGAAACCCACAGTCACCTGAATAGTAAGTCAAGTGAAAGCTTAGTTCTGATAATCTCTACTTCAAAACTGGAAATCCAGAGGCTGCAACGGTCACAACAATAGATCGAGGCCTCCAAGAGATTCCTTTGCCAAAAACAGATATAATCCTAAACGGCTAGAGTCTTTGCATGGTGTACATTGGCAACTGGCATATCTTGGCCAAAAAAAGGCACGGCTCGGCGGCCGCGGCTGATGTCTGCTACTTGCACCAGGGTCATTAGGCGGTGCGTGGTGGGGGCAGAAATCGAGAGGGGAAGCCACTACTCGACGTAAGGAAGGAGGCGGGGGGAGCCTTGCGGGGGGCGGCCGACAGTAAAATGGCAGCTAGCACACAGGGATCCCAAGATTGAAGAGGATATATAGACGCACCATCATGAAAATTGAGTCTACGATTCACGAGAAATGCCGAAAATGGTTCTCAAATCCTAGAAGATTGCTCAGTAGTCTTTTAGTTGTTTTTTTCCCTCTTCGTTTGGTAGGAAATCCCTCCCGATGCAGGGACCAAGCCCGGGCTGAAGTGTCAAATTTGTCGTGTCAGCTACATATTCCGGGGAGAAGTTCGGCGCAACTGTACCGATGGTGCTTGCTATTATGCAAGGGCCCTGCTGTTGCCTGCCAAGTACCTGTTTAGTAAGATGGTGTAATGGAGGATATTTCAGAGAATGCAACTTGAAGAATGTTGGCCGGATAAAAATGGAGACTTCAAAGATGGCGATACAACAGAAAGAGTAGTAATGATCAGATTTGTCCTCAAACTGCAGATGTGCACTGTCTACTGAGTCTTACGGAGTCAGCTATCAAGTAACAATTGTAATGCATTTTTTTCAACTAGTCATACAGCAAGTAAACAGTAGCATACATGGTAAAATACAGATGTGGATTTACAGAGAAACATATTATCATCAATGAGTGAGGCAAAGCTTTCTAGAGCCACTGTGTGCCACCTAGTTGCAAGTCACATTTACCTTATAATGTAATTGCTGTGGCTAACTTTTGATACCCTTACAAATCTCCTTCCATTCCCCCCTCTCCTCAAGAATACTGTGGTTATGTTTTTTTAGGATTTGATGCAAATTTGCGAGCCTGCTTCAAGACGTTTGAGGTCCGCGTTTTCTACTTGAGGCTTTGGCTCAACAGCTGGAACAACAGCTGCAGGCTTTCTGTTGTGAGTCATGTGACTCTGGACAAGATGGCCTGCGGCAAGGGCAGAACACAACGAAAGCTCGGCTGCAAGTACAGCAGATGCAACAACCTTGGCAAGCTGTCTAGCATTAGCACCTGGCTCGGTTGGGTGGGGGCCTCTGAGGCCAAGAAGCTCAAGCATGGCACCCTGTGGCTCAAGAACAGTACCTCCGCCGATGGTACCAACCTCAATGGATGGCATCGATACGGATATCTGCAGATCTCCGTTTGGCAGTTTGTTCATAAGGGTGATACAGTTGGAACTCTCAACGTTTTGTGCTGGGTCCTGACCAGTTGCAAGGAACACAGCAGTGACAAGATTTGCGGCATGGGCATTGAAACCACCGACCGATCCAGCCATGGCAGAGCCAACCAGGTTCTTACTCACATTGAGCTCCACCAGGGCATCCACATCGGACTTCAACACCTTTTTCACCGCATCTGCTGGGATCCTAGCCTCAGCAACGACGCTCTTACCACGACCCTCAATCCAGTTGATTGCGGCCGGCTTCTTGTCTGTACAGTAGTTACCTGAAAGGGAAATAATCTCCATATCAGCCCAACCGCACTCCTTTACCATGTAAGACAGGGAATATTCGACTCCCTTGGAGATCATATTCATACCCATTGCATCACCAGTGGTGGTTCTGAATCTAATGAACAAAAGAGTACCTGCAAGGGAGGTCTGCACATGCTGCAGTCTGGCAAAACGGGATGTGGAGTTGAATGCCTTCTTGATAGTCTTCTGACCTTCCTCAGAGTCCAGCCAGATCTTGGCTGCACCTGCACGCGACAAAGATGGGAAGGTAACACAAGGACCTCTCGTCATACCGTCCTGGGTGAGCACTGTCTCGACTCCACCGCCAGAGTTGATGGCCTTGCAGCCTCTCATGGTTGAAGCCACAAGACAGCCTTCTGTGGTGGCCATTGGAATGTGGTATGGCTTACCGTCAATGATAAGTGGGCCAGCCACACCAACGGGCAAGGGCATGAATCCAATGACATTTTCACAACAGGCACCAAACACACGTTCGTAATCGTAGTGCTTGTATGGAAGTTTAGCAGAGTCCAAAACAGGAGCATCTGCCAACTGTGCAATGGCCTTACGTCTAACAGCAACAGCACGAGTCTTGTCAACCAACTGCTTTTCCAGAGCATACAAAGGCAATTTGCCATTAACAACAAGGGAAACAACTTCAGCATCATACAGGTCTTTGACGGCATTCTGCTTCATCTGTTCAACCAGCTCATCGAGTGGTCTAACAACTACTGCCTTGGAGGCAATACTCTGTTCATCGTCGCTAGAAGAAGACACAATTGACTCATCGCTTTCAAGCATATGAGTAACCTTGAGACCAACCTCACCTGGCTCATTGGAATTGTCAACGATAGGCTTTGGAGCAACTTCAGTAACTGTGGACTTCCTTGAGCGCGACTTCCCATTTGCAGAAGAAGACGACTGTTTTGCGCCGGAGCTTGATGCGGTGGCTGCAGCACCAGAAAGGGTCCTTGACACCACCGACTGGGCAATGGAGTCGGAAGCAAGGTGTACACGAGTGGCATTGAGCAAGTAAACGTTGATTGATACGCTGATTCCTGCGATGAAAAAGAGAAACTTGGAAATCATAGGGTCCACGATGGCATTGGCAATCTTGCTGATGACAATAAGGAGCAAGTCCTCGATCTGAAGGAGCAAATCAGCAGGCATGTACACCTTTGTAGGCAAGATTGTCACAAGAGACCCATGGGAGCCAACTGAAATGGTGTCCAGGGCGGCACGTGCAATTGCGATATCTGGAGGGGAAGCTGTTGAAGTGCTTGTTGCGGAGTCGTAAAGCCATGAGGTACCAAGGGCGAAAAGATGGAATCCCAGGAACCCAGCTAGCATGGCCACCTTGAAAGTTGCAATACTCGAGTTATGGTTGAAGAAAGAAGAAGGAACCTCTGTGGATGAGGCCACTCTCTCTGCAACAACCTCACTAATTCCATCCTCCTCCAAAGCCTGCTTGAGAGCAATGTTCTGGTGAACCTTATTAATCTGAGCTTTAAGGGAAAGGATACCGGAGTAGAAGGTGAAGGTGACCAAAAGGTCAAAGATAAGAATGTTAGCAGAAAGAATACAAAAGTTACGCAAACCTTCAATGCCAGGAACAAAGACTGCACATGCAACGAAGGCGACGATCACAATAGAGTGATCGCGGATCAATGGCAAGGCAGAGACATCCCTGATGGTAGAAGCGATGATCGATGGGACATCCTGTCTACCATTGGCGTTGATGCGTGAAATCACAGGGGCAGTAAAGGTGACTTTGTGTTTGAAGCCAATCGTGGCAACCAAGAATGGGATTCCTTCGCTCAAGGATGCAAATGGCACTTTCCCATCAACCAAATAACCAGTGGTAACGAGCGCGAAAAGGAAAGCGAAACCAGAAGACAAGAGCGATCCAAAGGCAAGCCAGAAATTGGAGCCCAGCTTCTTCATCTCTACAAACAGTTGGATGAAGGTGAACCACATTGCGGTGTAGGCAATGGTGATCAAAGCGATATCGAAGGGTTCTGCACCCTTTACCATATTCTGGAGCTTGACGAAGAGAGATCTAAAGTATTCAGCATAACGTCCGATACGGTAAGTTGGTCTGATCTTCCAGGTGACGCCATCGGAACCATTGAGTGACTGGAGAGATTCGAGGAGGGCATCCTTCTTATCATACAGCGACACAACAAACTTTTGAGCATCATCAGCGCCGGCTACGACACCCTCGATGTCAGGGATAACGTGGTTTGCAGCATTTTCAAACTTGAGTGGTGTCACAGCGTAGTGGGTGGCTTGATCATATTGAGATGGGTCTTCAACATATGTCCAGGTTGGAGATGACCTGGAACCTCCTGGGGCATAGTAGTAAGAGAGAGCTGAGCCCCTGTTGGTTGAGAGCGTCACATATTGGTCGAACAGAGAAAGATATGCAACAGACGCCAGCAGAGCTGTTGTGACTATAGTATGTATTGGCCGGTTTGCGCAAACCCTGGAAACAGCAGCCACTATATCTACCAGGATGTTGGTTATCGATGTCATGGTTGTTGGGAGCTGTTGATATGTATGCTGTTGTAACTGCAGGAATATTATTTATCAGTTTGTGAGCTGAGAAGTGGTATATACTTGAGCAAAACCGTGGGAATATGCTTGCTGATGTCAGTTTCGGTATGGAGATCTGCGTTTGGTTGGACTTCTCGTGTCAATTCGTCCAAGTGATTCGATTCAAAGATCTCGCGTCTGGGATGCACGCTGAAAAAAACGAAGGTGACAGCCGCCAGATGAAATGAAAGAGAAAACAAGATAAAAGAAGCACGAAAATAAGCAGAAGGAAATTGGCTCAGAGGAAATATAAGGATATTCCTTAACCGCAGTGATTGTCTGCTTTTGCTGGCAACTCTTCCTTATGTTAATTATGTCTGCTTCCCAGTCCCTCAAAAAAAAAACCCTGCGGGCGCGGTGGTTCAGAGACGGCACGAGCACGAGAAACAAAAAGAGTATGCGAATAAACGACAAGATAAGGCACGGTAAATCAAAATAGATTTTCCTCACCAAACCTTAACTACTCGAAGTATTATATCCTGCAATTCTTCAAGTAACAGCAATATAACCAAGGATATATATGAAGGACCATTCGATCTCAAATAGCATCTGCCTGATAGGACTGAATCTATGCTTCTTCCCACTTTCGCATCCTGCGTCGCTTCTCGTTGCGCTCCTCCAGGCATATAATCCAACGCGGCCCTACTCTGCCTCGACGCTCGTATAGCTCGCATTCGGCAGGGGCACAAAGGCTAGAGGGTAGAGGGGAAGAGGAGAGAAGGTGGTTGGGATTAGACAATGCTTTGGGTGGTTGACACACGTCCCCCGATCTGGAGATGACGAGGGGATACGTTCATAAGAATGCGCATTTACCATGCGACAGAGATATATCAAGTTTTATTTATTCCCTGGTTTGCTTTCTGATATCGTACGTGTTTTGCAGTTAAGGAGATCAATGAATACGGCACATGATCACCAGGATATTTACTGCTATATATATATACAGTCTGTGGTTCTCTCTGCTTTGATATTCATTAAATAGTGTATTTATACTCGATGTTAGTTGTTTTCCTATTACTTATTTAAGACTCAGAAGCTTCACGTCAAAGGTGAGCTCAGAGTTGGCTGGGATACCTGGAAGCTTCTTGCTACCGTAGGCCATGGCAGCTGGAATGACGATTCTTCTCTCACCACCAACGGCCATACCAACGACACCAACATCCCAGCCCTTGATCACCTCACCCTTTCCGAGACCAAAGGTGAATGGCTTACCGGAGGTGTTCTTGTCAAACACCTTACCGTTCTTGAGCTTACCAATGTAACGGACACCGACTCTGCTACCGTTCTTGGCAGTTGGTCCCTTACCAGCAGTTCTGTCCTCAATCACAACACCACCGGTGAGGGTCTTGGTTGGGAACTTCTTGGCAGCTGGCTCCTCCTTCTTGGTGACAGTGGCACCCTGCTCGAGAGGCTTGTTGAATTCAACGGTCTTCTCCTTCTTCTCCTTCTTCTCCTTCTTGTTCTTCTTCTCCTCGGTCACTGGGCTCTCGACAAACTCGATTGAACGCTTCTTGCTGGCCTTCTTGTCCTCCTTGGTGTTCTTCTTCTTGTCCTGCTCCTCCTCGATGATCTCCTCGATTCTGCCCTCAACGTCCTCGACATCGTCAAGGTCGGAGAGATCAAAGTCCTCGCCGTCAAGAATCTCATCTTCGTCTGGAGTCAGATCGTAGTCCTCAGAGTCGAGCTCGTCCTCAGAGTCCTCATCACTGTCATCAAACTCATCCTCGGAGTCCTCGTCGTATGGGTGCTCGATGTAGTTACCGGTGAGGTGGATAGGGTATGAACCGGTGACAACAAAGTAAGCCTGTTCGTTAGGAGTGATGGTAAGGTCAAGAGTCTGCTGGTACTGGATACCTGGGCCGAGAGTACACACAATGATCTCCTCAACGTCATCTTCGTCGTCATCATCGTCCTCGTCATCCTCGTCATCCTCGTCATCCTCATCGTCCTCATCGTCCTCATCCTCAGTCTTGGACTTCTTGCTAGCCTTCTTTGGCTTCTCCTCTTCCTCCTCCTCTTCCTCCTCGTCCTCCTCAGAGTCGTCCTCCTCAGAGTCTCCTATGAGATCAAGGTCATCCTCATCATCCTCATCGGACTCGTCCTCAATATCACTGAAGATGTTGGATCTCTTGAGGATTCTGAGGGTAGAAGGCTGTGCCTGGTCATCGACAGCTTCTGGGTCAATGGCAGCAAGGGTGAGCCTTATGGTGACTGGGAAGTCTTCCTCAATAGCTGGCTGTGGATCAAATGGCAGCAACTGCAAGCCGTACGAAGCCAAAGGCAAAAGACCAGACATCTTGTGTTTGTGTATGAATAAATGTGAAGAAAGTACGTTAGGATTATTCCCCTGGTTCAATTTCCTCGACAACCTCTCTTTTTCTCAGAAGCACAACTATATATCCCACGCTCAAATATCATACTTACTGCTTAAGCAGCCTCTACAAAATTTTTTCGAAACCTGTCAGGAAAAAGAAATCTGGGCGATGCCCTTGCCGGGTAATGTTTGTACATTGCCCTTTCCGGCTTAATCACTAGGGGCACGCCCCTCATGTTTAATTAGCCCAAGGCATCGCCGTGCATGCATCTCCGAGGGCTATGGGGAAGTAATAAGGAAGAGGTGCATCAATCGCTGCTTGAACAGATTCTCGCGCGGTAGCACACATCATGGCTTAAACAAATACATCGTATAAATAATACACATTGAATGATAACAGGAAATAGGTAAAATATGTAGTTGCCTGGGATAACGGATGATTCATCTGTCTCGCATACTTACTTAGATGTTGGAGCGTAGTTGAAACTGGCGATGAGGGATCCTCCACCACTGAGAGGCAGAGTGATCTCATTGAAGTTTCCAAGAACATCTCCCAGGAGAACTTCTGCCGAGGACAGCTCGGAGTCCTTACCAAAGGTGTGATGCTCTCTAACACTGAACACCATCTTGGCTGATGTTGGAGCCTTGAAGGCACTGGACTCATGGAACTGTACCGAGTCTGATGACAGCTTGTTAGCCCTGGTTTTGTAGATATCCTTCTGTTTCGATGAAGAAGCCAGAGAAACCTTCACCAACAATGGTGCCTTGCTGCTAACGTCCTGGAGTGACGTCACGGTGACCCGACCAGGGTATACATCGCCCGTGGTGTTGTTGCTAGTGAAACTCGTCACATCTGAAAACTGCGAAGGGTTACGCGTGTGGCCGAGTCCATCTGCAGCCGCAACACCACCGACACCTCCCAGAACGGAACCGTTGTCGCGGCCACTAGGAGTTCTACCTGATCTCAGAGATTGGAGATCTTGAGAAATAGGGCTCATTACTGGGGGCTGGAAAGAGCCCTTCGATGGGGTACCAGCAGAGCTCAAAGTCTCAGCCTCCTGATGCTTCTCCCTCTTCAAGCTGCTGGTACTACCTTTGAAGCCTTTAAAGAGACCACTCACACCTCCAGTGACTCCTCCCGCAACGCCCCCAGCAACACCCGTGGCAACACCGGCGACACCGCCAACTGCGCCAACGGCGCCTCCAACCATCTTCAATGGGGCACCGGTGACAAGGTCAAATCCTTCACCTAGGCCCGCACCAGCAAACTTGGTCACCTTTGGACGCACATAAGCAGGCTCAAACACCGCAGAGAAACGCACAGATCCCTGTGTGTCCAGAGGAACCTTGAACTCTGTAGGTTTAAGTGGCTCCAATGCCTGCAGGTCAATCTTTCCTCTACCGAGGTTCTCATTTTCTCCAGCCAGGTCCCAATCCCACACTTGTGCATACACCAGAGAACGGCTTCTGGATGGGATGACAAACTCAACGGTTTCATTCCATACAGGCTCCAAGGTCTTCTTTTGTTTCTCTGTAGTGTGCAGTTTCTTGCCATCTGCAAATAACTCCAAGAATGGATCCGACTTCCCATTGCTGTCGGCGGACATCAGCCCAACAGCATCCAAAATGCTCAGCTTAACCCTTCCTGTGTCGAGGAAACTCTCACCAGTTGGCAGAGACACGCCAGCAGGGAGATAGAGCAGCTTCACCTTAATTTTGTGTCCCCTAACATCCAACACAACTGGCTTGGAGTATGCCTTCTTGAGTAAGTCAAGCGTACTGAATGTCTGCTCCGCCAAAATCTCATCCTCAGACTCCACGACTGGCTTCTTGGCAATTCTCACAGTCATCTGGGAATGCTTAAGGTCTCTGATGAAGCCCTCACCAAAATCAGGGCTTCCGAGCTTATGGCCGCTCGCTCTTGTTGAAACATATGAAGGGCTGATCAGCTCATCGAAGAGGAAGTGCACATAGGCATCGGCAGATGTAAAGCTTCCGTCGTTCAAGTCAATGCCAAGCATACCAGAATTGTACTGTATAAGCTGGTCAAGAGACATCTCATGCTTTTCAGGCAGTTTGTCGGCATCGTCATCCTCCTCGTACCACTCGTAGTCGTTGGGGTGTTTTTTGTAGAGCTCTTCCAGTTCCTCTTGCTTCTTACGCTCCTCTTCCTCCTTCTTTTGCAGCTCTTCCTGCTTTTTGTGGAAGTCCTCTAACTCTTGTGGAGTGTAGACGGGGATCAGTGGAAGGAACGACAAAGAGTAGTTAACTTTACCATGGCCCGCAACACCCTTTAGAGGAGCGCTGAGCACCTTACCAGAGCCATCATATGGGGCGTAGTCTCCATTGTCGTTCCTCTTGATTATACCATCAATGGCAACAGAGGCAGACCCCAAACTACGGTCCTTATGCAAAGACTCGGCATCCATAACTTCGAGGGTGATCACTTGGCTCTCTGAAGCGACAGGAATGTATACAACGTCGTTGAAGACTGGCTCCAAGGTGGACTCGTGCACAAGCGTTCTGTGCTTGAGTCTCCCTGTCACCAACACGCGGATGTATGGATCCACCTTGCCAATGGCAGCAAGGTTGTGGATACCCTGTGCATTTCTGATATGGAGTCTTACAACTCCAAAGGGTGGTGAATAGTTGACAGAAGCACTGACACCCGTAAGAGCAAGTGGTTTCCAGGTGGCATCCAAAGAGATCAAACCCTTTGGAGATGTCTTGAACCACTCCTTCTGCTCAAGGCTCTGGTAGAGAACCTCGGAAAGAGGGCCAGAGTACGTTGCAATCACATTGTCTCCAAAGGCAGCACTATCCTGAATGACAATCTTCAACTGGGTGGATGACTTGGCTGTGACCAGTTCCTCAAGCTGCTCGCCAAAGGCGGGTTCATTTGTCCTTCTAAGGATACGGGTCTTGCGCACCAATTTGTTGTTCAGGAAGATCTCTGCATATGGGGAGAGCTTTCCAACGACAGAGGAAGACACATCAAAATCTTTACCCTCCTTGAGAGCAAACTTGAGAATACCAACCTCAGTCTCTGGTGGTTTCTCAGTGGTTCCATCCTCAAGTGTCTGGGGCTCGAGGACAGGAAACCAACGCACGTCGTATACAAGATTTCCAGCCTTCTTACCGTTATGAGTGAGCTGCACAGAAATGTTCTCCTGTATCTCCTTCTGTGCCAAAGTCTCAAGGTCAAACTCTGTACGACCAACTGGTCTGTCAGCACGGAACTCATTGAAGTCATAGACAATCAGGTTAAGCTGTTGACTGAGAGAGCTCACCATCACGTACTTGGTCTCATTCCAGGCTGGAGCATTCGTGTTCCTCTTCACACTGGTGTGGAGGTGGGCATCTGGAGCATTATCGGTATGGATAGCAACATATGGATCACAGTCAGCGCCCTGCAGGTTCTCGGCACTTTTGACAGTAACTGCAAGACAACCAATGGCATCATTGGATTGAGCAGCCATAATAGCCTCAACGTCAACGTCAAACGAGTTTGGAGCATACATCATTGGACGCAGTGTGGCGTGCACGATGTTATTGACAAAGGCCGACAAACCCGGGATCATCGACATGATGTCAAGACCAAAGGTGTCACCGCCAACAGGCTTCAAACCGTAGTCAATGGATGGGGGCTCCAAAAACATAACAGAGACCATTTTAACATGAGGGAAATTGTTGCTCAACTTGAGGGTAATTCTCATCCTACCCTTGAAGGACATGTCCTCAACAAGGATGGGGAGGTTCTTGGAGACGATACCTTTACCAACTCTCACACCAAGGGCAATCTTTGGATCAACTTTCTTTGCCAATTCAGCCTTAGTCATTCCATCGGTGTCGGTTGGAGTGAACCCAAAGGCCCAGTCCATCTGCACCACGTCCTTCCCGAGCTTGGTGTAGGACTTGATGCTCTCCACCTTTGGTGCCTTAGAGCCAAGAGTGAACTTGTCCAAGGTGAGAGCGTCAATACCGTGCCCTGGGGCAGCACCCGCAAGAACCTTATTGGCCTCCCTCTCAACCATTTCGGACAATGCTGGCATGTAGATAACCCAGAACTTGGCGAGGAAGGAGTTAAGCCACTCCATGGTCTCGAGCTTAGTCTCCAGTCTTTCAATGGCCCCTGCACGGGTCATATCATCACGAAGGTTACGATTGAACCTTCTGAACTCCGCACGGTAGACTGAAGACGAACACAAAAACACCACTCCTAATGAGAGAATGCCGCCTCCGAGCTTTGCTATCAGCCAGGCAAAGACACATGTGCCCAACATCAGCGAGGTGTTCCAGTAAATATCTGAGAAATATTTGTTCATGATATATCTCTCAAGGAATTTTGCCCTGTGCTGGAAAGAGGAGACTGCCTCACTGGAAAACTTGTCAGGGTGTTGTGGGTCATTGTACGAGCCAATTGTCTGCCATGGGAACTCCTCCGCCTATACAATCTGTGTTAGACGCTACTGCAACAATTAAACCTTGGGGAAACAAAAGCAATCCAGATCAAGCTCATTATACGGCTCAACTCCCTTAACTTACCTGTGATGTTTGCCAGCCGCTCAGATCAGACTTCTTCTCGACTGGTTGGGGTGTGGCCTCCTTAGTAGCGGCTGTCTTCTCCCCTGGTGCCGCAGGCGTCTCCAAAGGCTTGGAGCCTGCTGCCATACCATTAGGGGGAGGGGTAATTTTCTCCGTTGACTAGAACAAAATAAACATGTTAGCACTGAAAACTGTGCAATGGGATAAATACACAAGCTTAATTGGCACGAGATGGGTTTTCCCAACACCCTCCGTCCGTTGCTAGAACGGTGATCTATATGTCTTGGCAAATGGCCTTGAGCATCTCCTACCCCCACCACACACACGGTGGAGCATCATACACTTACTGCACTCATCCCGCAATATATACCTCAGCGAAGCACCAACTACAATTAAATCTAGCCAATTCAAACGCAATTGAGAAATGGGAGTGAAATGTGTCAACCTCTTGAGCTTTAGCCTTGTAGTTATATGCTTAGGTTCCCTGTGATCGGCCACTCCCTTTTCAAAGAGCCGTCTGCCGTGTGCGAGTGAAAGCGGTGTATGTACACTGTGCCTTCTCCCCCAGTTATAGTAGCAAGAGCAGCAGCAGCACACTTGCGAATTTCAAGCTCATGTGTGATGCGCTTACCCGGAAGGAACGCTACCCCCTGACCTCAGCGAAGGAATGTGTCAACGGTCGTGCATCGGATATACAAAAAGTGTCCGGACGCGGCAAGAGAAGCAACTGGAGGCCTATTTTATGGTGCGGGTTGCAGCTTGAGCCGCATACGGGCAGACAGTACAGGCAGTGAGTACAGTTGGACAGGTTACATTCTCGCTGTTTTCAAGGAATGAACGTAGAGAGACATATCTTATTTCACATATAGCCTGGATTGGTGAATTTTTATTGGCATTGCACTCCTCCTCTAAGGCCTCGGAAATGGTACATAATCATGTGCTGTAGAACATCAGGAGCGCGTAGTTGTCTCAGGTATATATATGCCCTCACTAGTAATACATTCATGCATGGTGACAGTCGTGCTTGTGCATATCATACTTCACTGGACATATCCACAGTCTCCATAAACATCCCACATAAGATCATCATCATCATCATCATTAGTATTTATTATCCACTTATCTACACATTCTAAGCTGCAGCAATGGAAAACTGCTCGTTCAGTGCCAATCCACTCATGCCTTTGTTGAGAGACCTGATCAACTCCTTCTGCTTCTTCAGTATAGAACACCACTCCTCCTTGGTAACAACCTCAATGCCGTGATCCTTCTCAGCACTTGTCAGTTGTTGTTGGAAATCGTTCAGTAGAATAGCTCCAAAATCACCGCCAATGCGTCCCAGACTCTGTGAACAGTACATAACCTGCAACAGCAAACCATCACGAACAGACTTGTCGTGTATCTGGGGGAAGCCCTCTCTGAAAATCGCAGAGAGGTGAGATATAACTGCTCTTATGAAAGCGCACAGCAGCGATTGGACAGCTCTCTCCTTTTGTGGGTCTTCCTCTCTGGGGAATATAGAGCCGAAAGACATGAGTGTAGCAAAACAGTGCTCCCTAATGACTTCGATGCTCCTCTTCAGATATTTTTCCACCGAGTTTGATGCCCTCAACGGCATCAGAACATTCAACTCATTCACGATAAACTGGTATCTAGATCTCAAAAAGATTCTTTCTAGATGATCATTGTTCATGGAGTTGTAGTTCAGGTTTCCTCCTCGAGCATCATCACGGGAGATTGATTGAGAACTACTTAGAGGGCCGATCCTCTTCAGATAGGAGATGATTTTCATGATGCTGGACTGTCTGAGATCACTGTTGAGAAGTCGAATTAGGCCAATCAGCATTTCACTGATCTCGTGCTTAATTCCATCCTCAACGGCTGCTATTATCGGTATGTCAGAATAACGAATCGCCAGTCTTCTCACATGAGACGCTATCTCTACACATGCTGAGTACTGTCCCTGTTTGACGCAGGCATTGACGAGCGCGGGCAGCTCCAGTATGTCCATCAGGTTATCCATACTCCTCAATAACACTGATGACGACGTTGAGACACCTCTAGACTCCGGGAACGCCTTTTGTATTTGGAATATCGATTTCCAGTCTCCTGAAGTACTAACACTCTTGCGCTCTGTGATTGTAATATGTTCCTCCTTGTCACTTGCTGTTCGCGTCTGACTCGAGGTCACGCCTGCATCGAGATCTTCTTGGTGAACATTCTGCCCTTCTTCTTCCTCCTCCTCCTCCAAATCGTATTTGCCAAAACTACGTCTTGCAGATGCAAGACTTTCCATCATATTTTCCTGCACCAGGCCAACCACCTCCTGGGCAGTTTTGTTTGCCTCAAGAACAAGGTCTAAATTGCCAACGAGCTTGTTTTTCAGCATTTGTTCTAGAGTGCGCTGCTTGCTGTCCAGCTCTGCCACTTCCTCGATGAGAGTTTTACCAGCATTCGAGGCATCAGCAGAAGGCTGTGCAGCACTCGCAAGCAGAAAGCCGGAATCGTTATTGGAAAGTAACTCTTTGAGGAAACTCAGCGAATTCTCCCGCTGTTCTTTATCCGATAGCAATTGTAGAACATCCTCTGACAGATCGGGGCTCAATGTCTCGAGTAATAGCTCGAGATTAGATAGATCATCAGCCATTGTGTATCTGTTGTAATGGTGTTTGTCGAGGTATGGATACTATCAGCTCACAAAATGCCAAAACAAACAAAAATAAAACAGCGACTCCCCTCAATCACCCTGTGTATATCCAGATTCAATAAAAATATTATCTCAAAGGTAAACCACAATTGCCATATCTAGCACTAATGGTTGGCATATGTAGCTCTGAGTGATCATACCCACAGCGCACATCCGATAATCTTACAGGTGCTAGCTACTAAAACACTGTGGAAGATAACAGCCATCTCCGGGGAGAGGTAGCCAGCAGAAGAGCCCCCTCCCACCCAAGCTGAGATAATTGCACTACCCCTTTCACCCACGGCCGCTGGCTAAGGTAAGGGTGCGTAATAACCACTTTGCATAGAAAGGAGCGTTTGGGCTCATGTGCTCCCTACGCTCCGATAGAAACCCTCGTTCTGCCACTGCCAGTCTGGTGTGGCTGCTCATAGAGAGGGAGGGCCAGCTAGGCGATATCGAGACAGAGAGAGTGAGAGTGAGTTAGTGGGAGCTAGAGATAAAGTGGAAAATAGTGTTTGGTATGTGTCTGTGCATGGTTTGTTCGTTCTGCAACATTTCAATTGGTTAGGCTCTAGAGTGGTTCTGTGTTTGTTTTGTTGATTCACTCGGCGCCGTGGTCTGCTTGCTGAATTGATACGAGGGGCCCTATAGAACCTGTTCCTACAACCTTAAGTCAGGGTCATTGGTTACAACAATTGAGCTACATAAAGCTTTGTGGTGAAGTGATATACTTCAGAGAAAATTGTTTAAGATTCCCAAAAAAGAAGACATACACATATATACTCAATGGAGGGGCTGTTTTTCAACATCGAGAACGGATACATTGAGGGTCTGGTTCGTGGTTACAAGTCTGGGCTGTTGACCTCAGCACAGTATGTGAATCTCACGCAGTGCGATAACCTTGAGGACCTCAAGCTCCAGCTGTCTGGAACAGACTACGGAAGCTTTTTAGCTAACGTGCCTTCTCCTCTCTCCACATCCACCATTCAGGAAAAGGCTTCCCAGAAACTTTACGAAGAGTTCCACTACATTAGATCTCAGGCCACTGCCCCCCTGTCAAAATTTATGGACTTCATCACATATGGTTACATGATTGATAACGTTGCCCTCATGATCACTGGAACAATTCATGAAAGAGACAGAGCAGAAATCCTCGAGAGATGTCATCCTCTCGGATGGTTCGACACCCTTCCCACCCTATCTGTTGCTACCGACATTGACTCCTTGTATTCAACTGTGCTAATAGACACCCCATTGGCCCCCTACTTCAAGGACTGTCTGTCTGCTGACGATCTCGACGATCTCAACATTGAGATTATTAGAAACACCTTGTACAAGGCTTACTTGGAGGATTTTGCCAACTTTTGTGCAACCCAACTATCTCACCCCTCTGATGAGATTATGGCAAGGTTGCTGAACTTTGAGGCTGACAAGAGATCCATCAATATTGCTCTCAACTCTCTTGGCACCGAGCTGTCTCCAGAGGTGAAGCTTAAGCTCTTGCCAGACCTTGGAAAGCTCTATCCGACACAACAGATGTCTCTCTCCAAGGTTGAAGACCTTGAGTCGCTTAAGAATATTGTAGCGGCCGTGGGAGAGTTCAAGGATTTCTTTGACTCGTCAAATGACAAGACGCTTGAGGATCACTTCTATCAGCATGAGATGGCTCTCTGCAGAGACGCTTTCACCCAACAGTTCACAATCTCCACGATCTGGGCTTGGATCAAATCTAAGGAGCAGGAGATTAGGAATATCACCTGGATTGCTGAGTGTATTGCACAGAACCAAAAGAATAGGGTCAACAACTATATTTCAGTGTATTGAGCGGGCCCCATTACAATGTCGTTGTGTAGGTGGTTATGGCTTGTCGGGTATTGTTGTGTTTTCAATTTAAATAGATAAACCTTACAAATGGATGATGAATCTGCTCTATGATCCGTATCGTGGAACTTCCCTCGCATCACAAAGAAATTCTATACCCAGCACATTGTCGATAAATCCTAATTCTTTAATTCATTAATTCCCTTCCACATCACACCATGACATAATAAATCACCAAGCCTAACTAACAAAAATAAAACTCAAACCATCATCATATGTCTACATAGCATACAATTACAACACCACAGCAACAACTCTCTCGTACGGTGATACCTTGAGATACGCAATCTTAGTGCCTTCTTTCTTCTCAAATGGCTCCACTGGGTTGCCCTGATAAATATGAGCCCTTGGACACTGCGATATATCCAAGTAGGCAATGCTGCGTGAGTTGGACAGCAACATATCGATTCCCTGCCTCGTCACTCGAACACATCCCATTATGGTAAGTTGCTGCAAGTTCTGCAATCTGGATATCGAAACCAGTGAATTGTCACTCACGGCTGAGCCACAAAACGAGAGGTTGAGGGTCTTGAGGTGCTTGCAGCACAGGTACAGCACCGCAACTGCACTATCCGTCAGGACACAGCAGAATGTAAGATCCAGCTCCTCAAGCATAGGGGCTGATCCCACCAAACTGATGATTGCATTATCCGTGAGAAAAGTGCAGTCCTTCAGACACACCTTCTTCAGCCTTGGAAACTGTCTGTTTGCCCAGAAGGAGAACCCGTTGTCTGTGATTGTGGTGCAACGTGATAAATTCAAAGACTCTAACCGGTCATATGCATTCTCTGCAATGTGCAGCATGGTACGATCTGTGAGGTACTTGCAGTAAGCGAGATCCAATTCCACAAGGCGAGGGCAGCCTATATTGCTACCGGTGCCAATGTTGTCGCTATCTTTACTACCAATGAGTCTCTCTATCACATCGTCCCTAACCTTTCTACAGTTAGCCATACACAGCTTCTTCAAGCCATGTCCCACTGAGGGAACACCAAGGTCCATGATGGCCATAGCTGAAATGTTCCAGTTGTTCTTCATGATGAGTTCTTCTATGCAACCCCTGATACCAATCTCGTTCACCATGTATGAAAATCCTTCGTCCGTGATATGATAACAATTGGAAACATCAATAACCTTGGGACGCGAACCAACAAAATTGGTGATTTGCACGAGAATCTTATCGTTGATCAGCCTGTTCCAAGGCGTCAGATCTAGAACTTGGCATAGGTCACCCAAATACAACAGCTGTTTCCATCTTTGGCACACAGACGTAATTCTCATTAATGTTCTCAGATCCAGATAATTAAAAATCTTCATGTACAAAGAGTCTGTCAGAGGTCCTGTGATGAGAACTGATGATCTCCGTCTTCCAAAATTCAATGATCTAAGCCTCAGCCTCTGTGCGTGTGGTGTATATTGAAATGCTGATGGCCTCTCTAGAGAAAATGAATCTAAAGAGGGAAACACAGGATTCATCGGTGGGCTCATCAGATTTCTCGTAAGAGGACCGGTTGACGAGGAGGCAACACCACCATTCAACGAAAGAGCATTTACACCACTACCTGTAAGGCTGGAAGGAAGCGGAGGTACCGCAAACCCACCATTGTTATTACGTGTGCTGGTTCTTTGACCCATGTGATATTCCTTCCCATGGAAAGAAAAGATGGATTCCCTCACAGAATCTCTCGAAGCCTCTGTAGGCGCGGTGGCCACAGAGAACCTCGAAGAGAACGTGGACGGTGCACGGCTGGATGCAGCCGTCAATGGAGAGGTAGAACGTGGAGGAGCAAGAGGATCCTCACCAGCATGGTATGAAGTCGTCTCTGCTGAACCCGAATACCCAGCACTCCTTTGAGGTAAACCACTAGATGAGGCGTCATGGTTGCTGTTGTTGCCGTTGCCGTTTCTGTTGACAATGCCGTTGCTATTAACTGTGTTCTTGCCGTCGTTGTTATCAGAACTCCAAGAGACATTATTGAATGTAGGCACCTGTGCTGATCCCAACAACAAATTAGGCAACTGTGGATGGCCCCTATTCACTGCTTCTGATGTACTCTCGCTGTACTGTATCGGAGGCAGTGATGTACCAGCAGTTACGTACGTTGGGCGTCTATCAAGCCCTGCACCACGCTCCGATAGAATCTTTGCAAGTGCGTGTTCTTCTGGAATGGTTGGAATCCTCAGCCCAGTGAGATTGCCAACTGACTCTAATATATCCAAGCGCTCCTTGGAAACTCGTATCATGTCTTCGACAATAGAGGGATATCTCAGACAAAAGCTCTCGAGGTGTGTACTTTTGATGGAAAGTAATTCACATTCCGAAGCAATCCTAACATCGCCACAGCGGATTTGACTAAGCTCGACATCACTATCTGAGTCTGATGTAGCCAGTGACAGAACAAATGTGATCTCACCAAAGTAGTCACCACGCTTCAACCTTAAAATTGGTCTGTGAGGAGATGATGATTGAACAATTTCAGCCTCCCCCGATAGTATGAAGTAGATGTCCCTTCCATAATCACCCTTCTTGAAAATATACTCCATTGGCTTGCAACATATGAATTCAACATCAAAAGCTAGCTGTTGTATGGCCTCACTTGGTAGATCCCTGAACATCCTGTGCTGTCCCAGAAACTCGGCAGCTGCCAGATCGGAGGCCGATGAGGACTCAAAAGCGGAGTGTCTCTTTTCCAAAAACCCAAAATCGGAGTTCGAAAATGGTGGCTGGATGACCGATTTGGGAGAGAACGGTTCCTTGAATTGAAACTGTGTGTTACTAGATGATGATGATGATGATGTGTCCGTACCTGAAAGTTCGCGACGCTGGGGTACAGATGTAGTGTCATTGTGCACGTATGGTGCAAACTCAATATTATGGATCGGTCCAGTGTAGTCACGTGGAACGTCAGCGCATGATATGGAGTTCATCACTGGGAACATCACCTGGGAAAGAGGAGGGAGAACGGGACCTGGAACAGGAGACACCGAGGCGGCAGCTTGGGATGCGACGGCGGCGTTCTGACTGACGATATTTCTCTCCTGTTCAACCAAAACCTGTCCCGCCCGTTTGCGTTTTTCGAGCATTGCCAGTCTTTCCTGGCCTTCATCTCGAATAAGACGTTCAATATTTGGGTAGTCCGGAAGGACATGCCCAAGAGCATCCTTGGTAAGAACACCCAGTAACACTCTTGTACGAGTCACAACAGTAGCAGTCCTCGGTCTGTTGAAAAGGATTCCAATTTCACCAAAGAAGTCTCCGGCAGCGAGTTCTGCATACGTCGCCTCTCCGTCGGTGGAGGTGATGCCCACAGTGCCTTTGAGAATCCAGTACATGGCCTTTGCCGCCTCGCCGGACTTCACAACGTACTCTTGTGGGTGGAACTGAACCAGACGCAGGGATTTGCCTAGGGCATTGAAGAAAGAAGGAGGGGCATTTCTAAACAGGGAGAAGTTCTTGAGCGTATCCAAAAATTCCTTCGGTATGGAGTTGTAACTACGAAGCTCCCCATTCTCACCTTCTTCTGCCTCTTGCTGTGCTTCATCGTCTTCGTCGTCTTCATCATCTTCGTCTTCTTCTTCTTCGCTTTCCTGCTGTTCTTGATCGACATCCGTATTATCGATGGGACGTCCTCCAAGTGTCTTTTCTTCCCTAGACTCTCCAGTCTCATTGAGAGTAAGCGGTATGGTTCTCCTAACGGCTGGTTCCAGTATCTGCTGTGATGGAACATTTTCTTTCGAGTCTTTTCGCCTCTTTACGTGAGTTGATCCAAAGTTCAGACCACCTGTGGAGGTTTTTCTTCTTGTAGCTGTCTTGTGCGCAGACTCCTCCTCTTTGAGGGAAGACTTTCTCCTCTTTGCGGGTATTCTCTGCTGTCTCTCTCTTTCTCCTACCTCTTGAGCATCCCTGGCCAATCTTGATTCCGATATTATACTACTCCCTATATGCTTGGTGAAACGAGGTTCATCCTCTGCCGCTAACGGTGACCGTCTAGAGGGCACAAAGTTCGGCAGAACACCGTTCGTCTTCCGCTTCATGGCATGAGAAACGAAGCAGTAGTAGTTGCAAACAAATGTGTCACGATGTCACCACAGCGGTGCCTATTATTCAATATAGACAATGTAGGTCCTGTAGTGGCATCAGAAGACAACCCACCGGATCCACCCTGAGTTTGGGGAATCTCTCGGCTATTTAAACGTTGGAATATAGAGAAAATGAACGATATTGCTGGCGAGAGCAATCAGAAAAGAGCGCACTGCACACCAGATGCGTAGATAAAAAATATGAAGAAAGAATATTTAAAGATTGTGAATGTAGGTTTCTCCTGTTTTTTAAAAAAATTTAGCATCAGTTAATAGTGGAGTTGGGTACCAACACATGTACATGAAACGATGACTGAAGTTATGTATGTCCTCACGCTGCACCGGGGAGCTTTATGATAATGAGATGTTCATTCACCCCACCACGAGCCGCAATGGTTCCCTAGCGTCTGAGGACAAAAATGCATGCAGACTAAAGCGTGTGAACAGGAGTAATGGAGGCACCTAGAAGGTCTGAGGAGCGGAGAAGAGGAGGGGGTATATGCCAAGAATAGTGACGAGCTGTGACTGGGTTGGAAAGCAACGAGAAAGTCAAACAACTATGGCTAGTTTGTAAACTAGTTCGACGTCATTGCTTGCCGAGTGTACGGCAGTTCTAAAATTTCAAAGTGGCTTTGCAGAAGGCTTCACTGGCATGGCATCATAATACTAACGCACTGTGGTAAAATAACTAACCTTGTGTGCCGTACAACCTCAAGTGGAGTGGGTGGCAGGAGCAGCAGTGAAGGGAAGTGTGTGGGATATCCCTGCACGTTGTGTTCTGCAGCCTTGCCCAGAAGGAGCGGACGTAATGCGAAAGAGGGGAAGGGAAGAGAAGAGGGCCGTGAGGCAGGAGTTGCGTGCTGTGGAGCCGGACCAGAGGTTGTAATGAATTAAATAATAATTGTAAGGATTGTTAACTGTCTATCAGTTTCGAGCCATGCAAAAAAAAAAAAGCATTGTACAGTGTCACTTTCCAATGTAGCATCCCAAATCAAGTATGTCTGGTAAATATATCGCTGAAGCTTGGCCGCTGCAGTCTCGGTGATCCGACTGGTCTTTCCGTCCGGTTTGCCTAGCCTCCCCTTAGCCCCCACGCACTGCTTGCACCCCTCTTCCCTCTTCCCTCTCCTCTCTGCCCCCCTGCCTTCTTCCCCCCTCCTCAGAGACATGAAATAGAGTTAGCGCGCGATACAGCACATCCGGCAGCTTTCTGCACCTTGTACAGAAGATGATAGGCGCCGGCCACTGATTCTACAACATATCTCATGCATTGTAGAGCCCCAAAAATGCAAGAGGCCTGCGAGCAGGGGGCCACGCACGCATGCGAGGGTAGCTCAGGGCTGGAGATCTCTGCTGCAAGCTTTTTTTTGCAAAGCGCCATGTTGTCATCACACACGAGACGAGAACAGGGAAGCCAGATAGTTCTGCTACCGATTCTCGCAGCAGTTTCATGCGGGTGGGACTACGCAGATGCACTAAGAGAAAGCACCATGAAACATATTTCCGGAAAGAGAGCGGCCTGCTAACAGAGAAAACAGTTTGTTGCTTGGGCTCCCCAATGTCACCCTGGTTGGAAGGGGAATTGGATTCTAAAAATATGGACAGGGTGCTCGCATGAGGTTACCTCGATACCGGGGACTTCCGAATTCAGGCGCCAAGGATACGTTATCATGCTGCTTCTTCTAGGACTTTGAAGACGGATAGGCCGATCTCTTCCTCGGAGTTGTGAGTGGGCCTGGACTATCAGCTTACCGCTATCGTACCTATCGGTTACATTCGCTTTAATGTAAAAGCCTATCATTTAAATATATTGAGCACCCCTTATGCAAAAGTTGGTAGAGACTGAACATAGTTGTCTACTCCACTGATGAATGTCTCGTTATCAATCACCTCTCCTGCGGCAAAATCAATTGGGGAGAAAGCGCTGGTGATGGTTAGTACCAAAGCATGAAAGTGAATCTAGCGTTTGGTTATCCTGGTATACTACTTACTTTCTAACAACACACCGCACGTAAATGTCTGAGTAGAGTTTTTCCAGTGCATAATGCATGTCTTCAGTTCCCGGGTCGCTCAACAAACAGAACCTGAGTCCTGACGCAGTTTCAAAGAAGTGACACCTATATTTTAACGTTGAAAACGACCGAAGATTGTTGTTTGATTCATCGGCGTTGGGGTTGAGACTTTTGGCAAACTTTCTTATGGAAAACAAAGCGCCAAACAGAAGTTTCGCACCGTCATCCTCATTCCTGATATTCACTGTCCCCCCAGGATAACCACTCAGATCCTCAGTAGAGCTCTGGTGTTTTGTAGAATTGGTCCTGGACGATATGCTTGGCGAATCAAACGAAGATGTGAAAAGTCGACTGGGCGTCGCTGTTGGCTGTATCACATTTTTGCCGTGATTCCACTCTCGACTGTAGATACAATTGCCCATAGGAAGATGTTAGCATTATACGCCTTAACATGTACCATGATTTGGAATAACCCACGTCATTCTCTGTCACCCACACCGAACGGATACCAACCAATGCTACTCACTATGTCTATCATATATCCAGAAAGAATAGATCGTCATGCTTCGTAAAATAATTGGAAACTAGACTTTGCTACTGGCGTATGGCATACCTGATCCATGTCTATTTATTCACCATGGTGGTAGGTGTATGATCACATTAGTTTATTCCAACCTCATCGTCCAGGCGCGTCCAGCCTGCAAGCTGGTTTGTGGGGGTGGGTGTCGAGTTGTCTAGTGCGGCTCAGGGAGAGCGTATGGACGGGGAAAACGCAGTCGTTAAGAATATGTATGTTTCAGAAAATATTGCAAACAAGCATGAAAATGTCACTGACTAGAAATATTCAACTAGACGAATTGATTTTCCTCGATATTTCCCTTCATCGAGGAACTCCCACATAACTGGAACGCTACAGCTTCACCTGCTATGTTGGGACGCTAGAACTGGTACTTTCTACATTAGAGCAATATAGCAATGCGGTTGGTGCTTGTTTATATAATATGTAAGATACAACCACAGTTATTAACATAAATGAACATAGATATAGCACATATCGACTTGTATGAGAAAACCTGGGATGAAAAAAAAAGAATAAAAGGAGTCAGAATGAGAGAAGGTCAAAATCGTCATTCTTTGCATTACTCGAAGTGGACGATGGGGCCACCGGGGCTGGGGGTTGTGCTGGAGCGCTACCAAAAAAGTCATCCTGCTGCTGCGTTACAGGAGTGTGACCCTTGGAAGGTGTGCGAGCCGGGCTGGATGTCTTTGTCTTTGCAGAAGAGAGCAGAGAACTAAATGCATCAGACTTCTTGGGAGCAGCCGAAACTGCTGGCACGCTCGTTGTGCCCACTGGTCGCGTGTAGTAGGATGGAGTTGGTTGACTCTGCACCGGAGCACTGGGAACAGAGGTAGCAAATGACCCGAAATCGTTGAGGCCGTTGCTCACAGGTAGGCCCTGTGCCGGCTGTGCGGATGAGGCAAATAGATTAGCGAGGTTTGCAGAGTTCAGAGTGGTTGCACCAGTGGGGACATTGGTAGAAGAAACCTCTGGGGTTGCACTCTGGAAGTCATCGAAATCATCGTCGTCTGCAGGCGCTGCAGCTGATGATGCCGGGGCAGAGCTAGCAGAAGCAGCAGGTGGTTCATCACCAAAGGAAAAGAGATCCTCCTGAGGAAGGGGAGCAGAGGACGCTGCGACCTTCGAAGCAGATGTCGTTGGCTTGCTGGACCTCCTATTGGTAGCAGGAGCGGGTGACTCGTTAACATCGTACTCCTCGAAAGCATTTGGGTTGCTCCTGGAACTCCTAGTCTCCTCGAATCTCTCACCATAAACACCACCATCGCCAAACACCCTGCCGGAGTATGCACCTGCAGAGTAGGATGAGTATCCCCCATCTTCGGTATCTTCGTCATAGCGAGAGTTAGGGTTCACAGATGATGCACCACCAAACGCAGAGGAAGCCACACCTCCAAACTTCTTGGTGTTGTCACGAGCCTTCTTTCTCTCTTGTCTTATGGCCGACTCGTCATTGAGCAAACTAACAAGCATCTTGGCTCTGTTTCTGACGTTGATACCTTGGTCTCTACCTTCAGAGTCGGTGTAATGAAAAGAGCGCAGCATAGATATGAGGGAAACGTTTGCCCTTGCATCATCAACAAACCTCTCTGATCCATGTTTCACAAGATACTCCATCAACTGCAAGGCCTTGTAGATTTGTCTCCATTCATGAGCGCTCTTCTCGGTGAATCTCTTGAAGATCATTGCACAGATCTCCTCTCTCTCTCGATAGTTGTAAGTACCACGTGAGATCTCCTGCATTACCGAACTGCTGGCACCCCATGGTTCGTTGTTCGTAGCTTCACGCACCTTGGCCTCCATCTCCGAAAGGTTGAGAACAGCGTTCTGAGCCTTACGGACGTATGCCTTCACCTCGTACAGAGAGATGTTGTTCAGTGTCTTGCCGAGGTTATCCATTGTTGTCTAAAGAAATGAAATAGGATCTGAGTTATGTTCTCGCCAACCACTGCAAAATTGGGCAGCTGTAGGTACTTCAAAAACAAAGAAATAGGAGATCAAGCCGGAAGAATGTATGCGAAGGTGTTCAGCTACCGGATAGAGATACTGGAGAAGCAAGACTGCTTGGTATTTCCGGAATTGAAAAAGTTCACGTCGAAGGTGGGGGAAAAACACTCACAATTGGATATGGCTGTTTTCCACAACGAAAATTGATATCGAGATAAAATACGTCTCACAATATATATCCTTCTGTTAACTTTTCAAGGCTCAATAGAAGCCGCTGATCGGCCGTATCTTGGAGTGCTACCAGTGTAAATCGGAAGTGGGACCCCTTCCTCCTGCTGCGTGCCATCGCTACTCGCTGTGCCTTAGTTGAGCCCCCGTACTCCACACTGGGATATCGGGGCTGTTAACCCCTCAGCGATGAGGGAGCAGGCACCTACGATCACTGCAAGCATGGTTGGCTGGGTGGAATTATTGTAGAATACACTATCGCTGGACGCTGATCTCTGATCTGAAGGGTGAAACTAAGTATTGGAGGGGTACTTCTAAGTAGTAGTAGAGATGTAGAATATTAATTTTTGATTTATTTACAGAGCGTTCTTTTGTCGTTTGCAGACGAGATTCAGTACTCTCACACCTCCGTGAATGTACATCCTCTGAGAGTGAGAATACTGGTCCCAATGTGAAGGGCAGATGGACTGTCAAAGGAAATCTATTCCTCGGTAATCTCACCTGAGTCTGCGATCTTCACCTCTGCATTGGTTCTTCCAGACTGGGTACCAAGGGCCTCGATGGCCTTGACGGTGTCCTGACCCTCAATCACCTCACCAAAGACAACGTGGGCACCGTCCAACCAGCTGGTCACAACAGTGGTGATGAAGAACTGGCTGCCGTTAGTGTTTGGGCCGGCGTTAGCCATGGAGAGAAGGAAAGGACGGTCATGCTTAAGCTTAAAGTTCTCATCTGGGAAACGTTCTCCGTAGATGGACTTGCCTCCAAATCCATTGTGATGGGTGATGTCACCGCCTAAAAACGTTGTTAGTAGGAAGCCAAAACGTTGATACCCGAAAACCTGCCAAATACTTACCCTGCAGCATGAACTGAGGGATCACACGGTGGAAGATGGAGTTCTTGTAACCAAAGCCCTTCTCGCCAGTACACAAGGCTCTGAAGTTCTCGGCAGTCTTTGGAACGACGTCATCGAACAACTCAAAGACAATTCTTGGCTGAGTTTCGCCATTGATAGTGGTGTCAAAAAACACCTTTTTGCCAAAAGCAAGTTGGGAGGTCGAGAAAGACCTCATCTGACGCAATCCATTGACTCTGAACATTGTTATATGCTGGTTTACAATTCTAATGGAAACGACTAATATGGTAGATTTGGAGCAAAACTTTTATAATGTGGAGGTGGGCTACAGTCACCGTGGGAGAGATGAGCCGTGGAGAAATGCATTTCGCCGAAGACACGACCACCGAATCGGCCCTCGGTCTGTTAAGCTACACAGTCAAGCAATTTATGAAACCATATGCATGCTGCTATATATATAAACTATTGTAAGTTTCCAACTTGTAGTGGATCATCAACCCATAATTTCAAGAGCTGAGTTGCAGCACCTTTTCATGTTCAAACCCACCTCCCAAACTACACGTCAGTGCAAGGTCACTTATCACACTTCTGTGGTCAGAGAGTGAATAATCAGTATCATAATAGTTTTCACCCACCTTGTAGCGTAAAACCTCCCAGTACTTGTGGTCACTGCCCTTGATAAAAGAAGGATCGGAGCCGAAATGAAAATCTATGCGGGAGAATGCATCAAACTCATCGTGTTTCCTGAACCCACTGAAGGTGGAAAAATGACCCATTCTGTTGGCAGGAGGGGTTTCGGCTAGAAAGTCCTTCATCCTGAAGTGCTCGGAAATTGTGCTGCTAAATTTCTTGACAAACTTCTCATTCATTTCTTCATATCCGAGATCTCCTATGGTGATCTTGTAGGCGCCACTGTCTTTTCCTGCAGGAGGTGAATTGAAGTCCCCTGTGAGCAATACAGGTCCGTTCCCCTGCTCAACCTCGTAGGCCGCTCTATAGCGTATCAGCGAAGCCCCCAGCTTTCTCTGTGCATCACTTCTATCATCAAGATGTGTGTTGATTAATGTGAACCTTGTCCCGTCTTTTGTGGATAAACGAGCCAATGTGGCAGAGCGGAAAGAGCCTGCTGTGGCAAACTTTGAGGGCACAAATGGTGTTTCTGAAAGCCAAAAGGTCTCCCAATAATCCACAGAGATGACCGACTTCCTATAGTAGATTGCCTCAAACTCACCAGCCTCCTTTCCATCGGTTCTCCCCACACCTATCCATGACCATTCTTCTCCAAGAAGCTCCTCCAAGTCCAGAACCTGGTTGTAAAGCCCTTCCTGCACGCAGAACACATCCGGGTTGTTGAACAGTACATCATTAACAATGCCGAACCTCCTCTGGCTCCATGAAACTTCTCCCACATCGGGATAATAATTGACCTCTTCTCCATTTGGGATGCTGGTGTTCATTGATGCTAGGGAGTCAGCAATGGATACTCCATCGTGGATATGATCATACCGCAAGTTCCAGCTTTGGATTCTGAGTTGAGACCCAACACACATGGTGCAAAATGATGCAAGCGTCACCAAATAGGAATAAAAATTCATTATCATGGTTGTACTTTTGTGTTTATTCCAAGCAATCGATCAATTCTTTCTACCTTCTTGTAGCAATGGTGCGATGCTACCTCCCCCTTAGTTTTGGGGGCTGGAATATAAAGAGCGAGGACGTGCATTTCAAGCAAGCAGTGTGTGAAGCTGCTATATAATGTGTGGGGTACAGGTGCATTGTCGCCAGCTGCTGCTGCAGGTGCTGCAATGCGGCTCGGTTTCCAGATTGAATTCAGTCGATAATACTCATATCAATACCTGTTAAGAACCAAACAGCATTTTTATATATATATAACGCATCCACGCATGGGTTTCTAGAAGACTAATAGCTGAAAAAGGCAAAAATCGTTCATTTCATGATAGGGCATCGGGGTGTGTGCACCTCCTCTACTCAATACTGCAGTTCAACCCAATTTTCTATCAACTGCTTTCAGACTATTAGCAAGGATGACCAACCATCTAACTGATTCACGGTAATCCTGGTCTCTTATTGCCTCGTGAAATCCCGGTATAACATCACCCGCGTAGCCCAATTCCCTGTGTGGGGCAAAGATGATGTGCTTCATCCAGAATCTACCATTGAGACCGTCCTTGAACAGGAACAATCTGTCCAAATCGCGGAACTTCAAGTTGGCCAATTTCACTTGCACTGCGATTTTTACCTTGTAGTAAAGTTTGAACCATGGATAGTCAACTGTTATCTGACGCTGGAGATCTGTAGCATAGTCGTCGAACCTCTCTGACGAACTCAGAAGAGATTGTAGCCTGCTGTCCACAAGCTTCACGAGGTCCGAGAATTTTGCAGGCTGTCCATTCGTCATTCCTCCAGATTCTTCCAACTCTCTAAACACGTCATGGTAGTAAGATGGCAAAGTCCTATCAGCGTAGGTGTCGGCAGTGTCAAACTCTATATAAAACCTATTCCAAGAAGGAGGGTATTCAGCTTTTTGCGCTTTGAAGAATGCATTGATTTTCTCGGCATATCTGCGAGCGCTCATGGTGACTACTTCTTTCTCAGATATTGAAATTGCCAAGAGACCCAAAAACTTGGCCATTGTATTGTGAAGCCTGAATTGAGGGTCTATGAACTTCTCCATCCAATGAAAGGAGTCATAGTTGGAGTGGTAGTGATATACTGCATCGGACATGTGGTCGTTCACAAACCCCATGTCCACACTGGGTATACCCAAATGGTGCTGAAAAACGGAGTAGTCGGTACCGGCTCCTAGATTTCCAATTGTAGCATTATCCTGCTTCTTCCAGTGGTGGTACAGAGAACTCTTGGTGTCCTTGTAAGGCACCTCGCCTGCAACCTTGTAAATAATACCTTCCAGTAACGGGTTAGAAGAAATACTGAAGTGAGATCCGCTAACGGCCACGTCCAAATTCAAATATGCGAGTGTGTTCCTGTGGAGGTGACCGCTGTTATACTCGCCATATTCTGTGGATCCCAACATCGCATACTCCTCTCCATCCCACGAAGCAAACTTTATCGTTCTAAGAGGTTTCCAGCCTTTCTTTAACAACTCTCCATACGCTCTGGCAATCTCTAGCAAAACAGCGGAGCCACTGTTGGGGTCCCCAGCGCCTCCTACAATCCATGCATCTCTATGATTTCCGATAATGACCTCCTCATCGGGTAGTATGCCCTTTATTTCACCCATGACGTTATAAATCGGAGTCACACTATAGTCTTGAAGATTGAAAAGGTTAAGCTTCAAGGTGCTAGGGCCTGCAGAGTAATCGAAGCCGTCGACATCTCCAACCCATCCCAGGTTTGGGCCTCTATAGTTTAGCTTCTTCAGTATGGGAGCCACTGAGCGATAACTAACGGGGAGTGACGGTATATCTGGGATTCGCCCGTCTGGTGAGACTCTCTTTGAATACTTTTTGCTTCCCCAGCCTGGAGTAGTTGGATCACCTGGCATGTCTGTGAAGTAATCAACAGACCCTCTCTCTAAACTACTTGGATTTCTTGCCGGTCCAATTGGATAATGTTCGTAACCGTTCTTCACTGTGATTTCCCCGTCATCATAGGGATCCGAGTAAAGAACGGCACCTACAGCACCATATCGTTGTGCAAACTTCACTTTGAGACCTCTGAAGATCCGGCCGTAGCGAATAATCGCAATCGTTCCATTCACCTCCACGCCGTTGGAGATGAGTGTCTCAAAATCTTCCACAGTTCCATAATTGGCATATACATATTTGGCGGTGACGTTGCCATTAGCAGAGTATCCATGGAAAGCTGGTATAGTATTGTTGAATCCGGTGGGGGCATCCTCTGACAAGGCGTCTTCGTTGAGGTCAGCCATGTATGTTGCGGTGGCTCCATCCTCTGCCAGAAGGGTTAGTGAAGCACCTAATGGTCTGTTTAGCCATATATCGTATGTGTCTATATATGTTTTTAGGCCAAACTCTTCAAATTTGTCTTTTGTGAATTGCACCAAATCGGCGCCCTGTCCTGCCATATGGGGCTCATAAGTGTGCCTTCTGAGAAGCTCTCTCGCATTGTTCGTCTTTTCAAGAGCTCCCAGGAAATGTCTTTTGACATCAAAATATGTGAGCTTGTCGCCATGCAACCTCCTCAGGTCTCGGCTTAAGGAAGTTCTGGGAAGGAAGACAAGATTAAATCCAATTATGAAAAACAGCCCAAAGGCACAAAAGGCCCAGAATCTGTGATGTTGACGAAGTGGTTTGCTTGCCCTCATTGAAGAGCTCGTATCCTCATTGATGGCCGAGTACACGCTTTCATGGCTTCTAGCGGGGAGGAGAGGGGCGGTCTCCCCTATATCTGCACGAATGTCACTAGACATGGCTGTGTATTTAAAGGTTGATCAGAGAAGTGAGTACACACAAGAAGCAAGCTTGATGTCAGTCGATTCGGCAGCCTTTTTTCAAATCCCGTGGTTTCTTCGGAAGTTTTTGCTGGTGGAACACAATAGAGGGATACGCAATACAGTCAGCCGATCGATGTATCAGCTTTGCAAATTCGATGTTGACAGCCTGCGTCATGTATTGCGAATATTAACGGGAATCACCGGCGAAGAATAAGCTAACGGCACCGTTTGTATAGTTATGTGAGATAAGTAAGTGTCGGGTTTCCTCCCCGAATGGCTTTCGGAACAAATCTTATTCTGGCTGGCTGTCACTGAGATATGACGCAAGTGTTATGTACACCTGACGCCTGCTCTTCTTCCTTATGCATACGCCTCCAAATGCGGAAAGCTTGTTGAGTGATAGGGATAAACTGCTTGGACGGCTTACATAACACACGCTATATAAGTTATTGCTAAAAAAGTATAAGTGTACAATGCCCAGATCTACTTTTGGACACAAGGTTATCAGAACTAAATGACCAAGGATAAAATATCGATTACGGTTGGCTGGTAGGGCATCTCTGGCCATTGCATTGCACCACACCAGAAGGGCAAATAGTTAGCTCCAAATGAGTAAATCGCATACAGATGAGGTGGTGCCCACCACAAACCTTTTTGGTGAAGTGCAGCTGCGACTTCCCCGGATTTCCCGCTACGTTCACGGAGCTGCCGGCTTCCCTGCTATGCAAGAAGAGTTGGGAAGAAAAGCTCAGAAGAAAGAAGAGGGTGGGTGAGTTTGAAACTCTAATTTAATGGATTCAGATGCTTTGTGAGGTTGTTTGCACTGCCGAGTATAAGCGGATTTAGAAAGATTTTCCCAAGTGAGAAATGGAGGCCCTTTGCGGAAATATAGGCATCGGCATGCTGGATGGCCTTCGGTCTCCGATGTGCGCCGAAGGACAGTATGTAGCGAATGGTCACAAGATAGATGCAGTGTAGCTTCCTAAGTTTGCTGAGGTGGTTCTTCCCACTTGAAAGAGCAAGGCTACAATATTTATGTCCGTGCCAGCAGTATCCTAGTGAAATGTCGTCGTAGTGTCGTTTATTTACAATGCATTATACAGAGGGCTTCTTGGAGTCCTTGGGGTGCTCCTCGTCAGCCTTTCTCTTTTCCGCGCCTTGTGAGATTTCCTCTGTTACCACAACCTTGCCGGCTGTATTTTTTTCTGTGTTCTGTTCAACCTGTTTCAACGATGCCTGGGCCACCTCCTTTCCTGATCTTCCATCCACCGGGCGGAAATATGGCTGACACCTCCAGTATGGCACCTGCTTATATCTGCCACCCCAGGACTCTATGGGGCCATCAGTCACCACGTCAATCTCGTTTATGCCATCTTTATCATATATGGATTCAACGATATCCTCTATATCTTTAATTATCAACTCGATATCGTCGTACGTTGTGCCCTTGTGAATCTGGGAGATCTTGGTCCTAACATCTGTGTGTTCAGGAAGAAAAGAACGCAAGAATCTGAACATGTGGGACTTGAGAGCTATCCTCGAAGCATGGCCCGGAGTTTTCTTAACTATTTCGAAATACTCCCTAGCAAGGCGGTCTACGCGAGGGAATTGCTTTTCAATATCTTCCGTCTCCGTCCAAAAAATACCAGGGTTGTATAGATTGCCCTCTGCTGACATTACAGCGTCGCAAGCTACCTGTTCAACACACCTCTCAATGTCTTCAGGATAGAGAATGTTACCATTGGCAAAAAATACTGTGTCCTTTGGCAGATTGTCCCTCAAGTACCTCATCAGTTTCCAGTTTGCGATACCTGTCTGCTGTCCCTTCATCTCTCTTGTTCTACCGTGGATAGTGAGGAACTGTGCCCCCGCACTCAGCACCATCTTGGCATATTGGAGAGACTTCTCCCAGTCATCAAACACTCTGATTTTGGCCGTCACAGGAATCTCAAGGTTATCATGGAGGTTCTTGATAAGCTTGTAGATAAGATCCCAGTCGTCCATCAGAAAAGCACCGTAGTGACCTTTTCTTGCTATACCCTGTGGACAGCCCAGGTTCAGATCCACAGCATCACATCTATGTTGGACGAGGCGAGCAGCGTCCAAGAGGTACTCGGGGTCGTTGGCACAGAACTGGACGATGAGCGGTCTGTCCACGTCCTTGTCACCGTCCAGATCATCAATCATGTCTTTCCTATACTTTTCTTGTGTTGCAAACAGCTTGGCATGGTACATGGGTGTGTAGCAGAGCTGCGCACCGTATCTCCTGGAGAGGATTCTCCATGCAAGCTCGCTCTGGTCCACCATAGGTGCAACAATCTTTGTTGGAGAGTTCATTGCTCTGAAAAGTTCATACCCTCTCAACTTGGCCTTCGCAACACCCCCAGAAGAGGTCTCATAAGCCTCTTCGGTCTGATGGCGGAAGACATTCTCGCCCTTTTCTTCAACCACAGGAGCTGGTGCCATTGCTTTGGGAAAACTATACGATGCCCTGTAGGTAGAGTGAGAAACACCAGTACAAAGAGACCTAATACTCCTTCCAGGGATACCTTTCACTCTCTGAGAAAAAGACAGCTTGGCGGGAAAAAAAAAAAGACAACAAGAAAGATGAATCTCCAAAAATAGGTATAGCAGGCAATCACCCGGGTCAAAACAAAAAATGCAAATTCTTATCCCTATGTGAAGAATACCATTTTTCTCCTGTTAATCGCTATGCATAATCTGCCCAAGAAAATAGTTTTTACTGTACTAAGCAAGAAAAAGCAATGGGGCATCGCGGCAACTGAGAGTACTTTGGATAAGAAATCAAAGGGTGGAGGCGTGTCAAGTTCAAATTTAAAGTCTTGAATAAAAGGTGCTAGATAGAGGAAATTTCGTATGATATTCTGTGGTTGAATAATAGAGCAAAAAAAGAGTGTGCTATACATTCTTTTGATTGTGGGTAGAGGCAAAGCCAGTCGATCCTTCCCTTCTTTGACTTTCGTGGTCAAAAGGGAAAAATAAAAGGCATTAATATTACATTAATTCATTTTACTGATCAGAACGAAACACCATTACTTAGATCGCAATGCGGATTCATAATCATTAAACATAGTGTTCTAAATAATCAAAAAAAACAAAAAGAAGACAATCGTATAAGGGCATTTTGAGCATGACCTGAAAGCAATAAATAAATAAAAAGAAGAACAGGCGGCCCATTCCAAAGGGGGGTGAATAGTTTTCATTTCCTCATTATATTGTACATCCGTAAGCAAATAGCCATAGCAAGTCTAGTTGTGTAATTGTTTAAAACTTCTTTCTCCTCTCTTTGCCTCTCGTGTTGAGCACTCTTTACTTCTCTATCTGTAGCTATTTTCCTAATATGTACCACTGTCTTCTCCTTGTGAAGTAACTGAAAAGGACTGCTAGTTGCCAGCACACCACTTGGCCAGTTTGTGCCTCGTACTCACTGGTCATTTCTATTTAGCAAAATTCTAAACAGCTTCTCCAACAGGTTAGGTCTTTGATTTTTCTTTCTTAGGTCTGTAGATGGCAGTTGCTCTTGCCTTTAAGGCCTCCGCAAACACTAGTGCCACAGGCCAAACGGGTGCATCTGCCATGATTCTAACACCAAGGGATAAACTTCTAGAGGAAAGTCTTGCTGTGGTGATAATCTCAGCGATGGGTCTCAGGTCACCAGGTCCCAGCGCAAGCTGGGCAATTTCGTCATCGAGTATGTCCACATCCAACGCACCATTTGCCTGAATACGAAGGAACTCGGAGTAAGAGGAGTGGTTAGAACCCTTGGGCAGCAAGTTTCTCTCAACCTTCTTGAGTATCGTTTCTGTGCGAAGCCACAGTACCCTGTCAGCAGTACTGAGCGGAGACATCATATTGGTACCGTTCTTGTTGTTCTTTGTCTGGTTTAAATAAGCCTCTGCCCACTGCTCAGTTGCATAGAGGTACTCGGCCACCATCAAAATGGCAGTGAAGATACATGTCAGGAAGAAGATGGGCGTTCTGACCGAAGTCTTCTCTGCATCGTTGGTGATGGAGATGATCTCTATCCATAGGTTTATGATATCTAACGAGTAGCCAGTACCGTCCCTAAGAGCTTCAGGGTCAGTCTCCAGGTTGTGCATTTCGCGGTTCATACCCACCCAGTCTCTGCCCCACACACTCGACAACAGGGGTGTGACATTCAGACACTTGCAGATCTTCGCGAATGACAAAAGAGGCAACACCAATTTCAAAATGGGGGTTTGGTTGATAACATGCATGTTTTGTCCCTTTGGCACAAGAATACCACCATTTCTGACAAACACACTTTCCCAGCTTTTGATGAGAGACTCGATCATTGGACGCGAGTTCATTCTCCACTTCGCAGATCTCAACCCTTCAGGTTCACCATCGAGCTTCTTCCTTTCCAGTGAGATTGTCTCGATGAGAGAAACTAAAAGGGAGAAGAGCGACCTCATTCCCAGATTCTTGTCACACGCGTGATTCTGTAGATCACGGAAAACACCAGGGTACGAAAACTGTCCATTGGCCACTCTGACAAGCGCAAACTTGGAGTCTATGACGATGTGATTCTCTTCCAAGACATGGAACCACTCCTGGGATGATCTTGCAGTCCATAGTTTCTCGAGGTGGCATGGGGTACCAGCCTTCAGTTCCTTGGCTACCAAAGAGAGCGGAGTACCCAGTAGACAAGAGGCCAGTGTGGACATGTAGTAGAGGAAATGGACTGTTCTGATCCGCGACTGCGCAAGGACGAAATACTCATAGCAGTTCTGCAACAGTTGAGGACTACCAGCAATATTGGAATCAATGATAGGAGGTGGTAGAAGATAGTTCTCCAGCGGCATATCCAGGTTTGTGGTCTTGACAAGGCTCACAAGGGATGCCAGCTGACGGGACGTGACTTTGGAGACTTCCACGTCATTGTGAAACATACCCAGGAACATGTGCAACAATAAGGACTGAGCAATATGCAGAGGAACATCGTTGAAATTGTTGAAGGACACCTGCTGCTCCATAAAGTTATGGATCAAGAATCTTGAGAAGTTGAACAGGATAGACGAGTTCCTTGCATGGAAAGAGTATAGACCTCCGATGGCCGCCATAGACAACAGGAGAGGTACCTTATCCATTGGAGATGCTGGGTTAATCACAAGAAAGCTTGGGTGCACACATGGGAAGTACTTGGCGAACTCATACTGGTAGAGGTTCAGATAATTGTTCAGATCGTCCAGTTGGGGGAACTGAGAGTTTTTGAGGTTGTAAGTGCCCATTATGTGGTTGCGTATGTCTTCCGTGATCCTGATGCTGAAGCTGGCATGATCTGGATGATGTTCCGGTATTGGCATATGCTTTGCGAGATCCATCTGTCTAGACCTGAATAATGTCGATATCGAGTGTATATCGTTTGGAGAGGTGCTGCTCCGAGGTGACTCAGAGTTATTGGTGGCAGGAGAGTCTGTGAACCCCACATGGTTGGATGCCACTGGGAAATCTCTATCGATTGGCGCGTTGATGAAATCGGCAAGCCAATCCTCGCTTCTGACTGCTGTGTTGGCACCAGCTCCAGTGCCTGGTTGAGCATTTGGAGGGTTGTTGTTGTTCTGAGAAGGGTTGCCCACACCCACATTGACATTCATAAACTCCATCATGGATGATTCCGGAAGCGTGCCCGAAGGTGTGAAGTCGAATGGCATTGGGGAGACGTTTTGTTGCGCCGAAGTGCCCGTATTAGTAGAATTTGGGTTTGAGAACAAACTATTGGAGCCACGGTGCTGACTAGCAGGAGAGGCACTCAGCGTTTCTGGGTTATTGCCACCAAAGCTGCCTGCAGAGTTCTGGGTGGTATTGGTTGGAGGGTGACCCTTAGCTGTAGAGCTCTCAGACTGACTGGTCACCTTCGACTTCTGGTTGGCAGAGGCAGAGTTTGACGAAGATGTCGCACCGAAGTTATCCTGGTTGTTGTTGATATCTAACCGCAACGAGTTTAGATCGCTCATCTCTGGCCAATCAATGCCAAGAGAGGCCAGATTCACAGCAGAAGAGGTGCCGTTGACATTGACCCCATTCAATCCTTCCGGTATAGGGTTCATGCCATCTAACAAGCCGATGTTATCAGCGAGCTCATTCTCTGTGAGGTCACCGAGTGTCGAAGGGCGTAGCTGGGGGCTGGCAAAGGCAACCTGAGAAGGTCCCTGTAGAGCTCTGAGCCTAATGTCTTGGGCCTCCTTATTATCTACATAGGAGCTTGATGTGGCAGCACTGAAGGAGGAGTGGCGGTAATCCTTGAACTGCGTTCTATCTATACCATGTGCATCGACAGACATTGACGAATGGCGTGGCAAACCGTTGAACGGTGGTCTGTTGGGACTCACACTAGTGACAGTGGAGGTGGCGATGCTGTGCACGCGACCCATGGGGTGATGTGCAGGAGGCACAGGTGAATCGCCCATCCTCAACATTCTTTCAAAGACCATATCATTGTTGGAAGGAGAAGCATCGGAATAGGTTGGCGACCCCGTGAACATTTGGGAATGATGTGAATGGCTCATGCTCTGTGTCGGAAAAGATGACTGGTGCGACTGGCTAGGCGGACGCGAGTGGGCAAATAGTGAGGGAGATGGGAACTTGAAACCAGCATCAAACTGTGTAGGCTCTTTTGAGCTACCAGCTTCCAACGAGATAACTCTATTGAGATCCGGCTGCATGGGAGAGTACGCAAATCCGTTATTTGCAGAATTCCCACTAGCAGCATCCCCTACGATTGAGGCGGCATGGGCAACATTACTGCCTGGGGACACAGAGTTGCGTCCCAAATGCGGATCGTTGTTGATGCTGTTGCTTCTGGTGGTGGGAGCACTCAATTCATCTGAAGTTGCAGTATCTGGGCTGTGGCTACCACTGCCAACTGCGTTTCTCAAGTGAGAAGTACTGCCCTTACCAGACAGTGGGAGGTTTGGGTTAGTGTTGCTTGCAACAATTTTGATGTTGTCATTGAGGTAATCTCTGATGTCCTCGCCGTTCTCAACAGCCCTTGTTGGTGGTTTCGAGCCCACTTTACGCGTAACTCTAGACCTATTGTTCGTGGGCAGTGAGCTGTGCAGTTTCTGTTGATGTCTCAGAACCAGATCTCTCCTGGCAAAACAACGGCCACATGCCGCGCACTGGAAAGGTTTTTCATTTGTATGCGACCTCTCGTGTCTCTTTAAATGCTCCAGCCTTGCAAAAGCCCTGGTACACGCCGCACACACATGTGGTCTCGGTTTATCCGTCTTTATCGTTGTAGACTTCTTCGGAATGGGCTCGGTTGCCGAAGAGAGCATGGATGTGGAGTCAACCGACTCATTTAGAACAGAGGATGAAAGAGCTCTCTTCAGATCTTCATCCTTTCTCTGGGATGCTTTCGTGGTGTGCATAGCCAGAGGCTCGCTGGATACAGACATGATGCGAAAGCGAAGCGATGTCAAAAAATAATCACGTCGAAGCCAGTGTGATTAGTGTGCTGGCATATATATGAGTTGAGTTCAAATGTTAGGTCCAATATAAGATAATGAAGATGGTAGGATTCCTGCGTCCGTTTCTTTTTTTCTCGAATATAAAGAACTGAGGCGAAAATGCTCAAAAAAAAACTCTGGTGGCTGATTTCAACCGCAAAACGTGGAATAATGTGGGGGGGTAGCAGGAGCGACACTTCTGACCGTCGGCGATACTCTCTTTCTCTAACCGCAGTGAAAAGGAGTATTGAGCTTAACGATCATTTATAACACACGCAGACAATGGAGAAACAAGCCAATAACTCAGTATACACAAAGGTGTCGATAAAAATGCAAAAAAAGAAGAGCAAATACACAGGGGGGAACAAATTCGGTGTGAAATTAAACGCCCGGTGTTCATGTACAAAACGTGAATCCCCAGCCATCCATCACATCCGGGGGACCTCCTTTTTCTTCAGTGGGAATCGTACGTACACTTCGAGCTCCATGAAGGCTGTCGCTGTCGCTGCTGGGTCTGCATCTCCAGAAAAACGCATCTGTCATCGGCGCGCTAAAACACTGGGGTAGCTGCGCTATCTGCGTGCCCGTCCCAATCTAGTCACTCATTTAGGTGGAAGATGATGCTTAATACGGAGATCAAGGGGACGCACGCTGTCTTCATCGGCGGGAGCAAGGGTATTTCTGAGCCCGCAGCATCAGCGAGGAGTTAACGGGAGGAGGAGGGACAGCTGCCGAGACGTTGACAAGGCGTTAGTTACCTGGAGGAAACGCTAAGGACATTGATACAAACATCTTGATAACGAAGAGATATCGGGGGTGTAGTCTCAAAAAAAATGGACCACACACAGAGGCATGTGGCTCTTTTTTTACAAGTGGCAGGGCGGTCCTCTCCTGGCGTTGGGACATATATCCGACGGAGCAGGAGCCCCGGACCGTGCACCATGCGGCAGCCGACGGTGCTTGTGTTTCCTCTTATGACTGGTCAGTCTTCACAATCTCCCTGCTCATCCCGATTCTTGAGACAATAGTAATACTCCTATTGTGTGAACGGCCGTTTAATCCCTTTTTTTTTGGAGCGCTCGGCATATGAACGATCTTATTGAGTGAAACTCTAAATGTGGGAGCATATTGGTTGGGTCATCACCATGGGGGCATATTCAGCCTTTGCAGCTTCACGAAAATTACGTCACTTACAATAGTATAGTAGACACGCATGTTGTCTCGATCTATGTAGTATAATTGACTTCATAGTTGCCATGTATCTCTGTTCGGCGGGGGGGTAATACGGTACGCCCCTTGCTCTGTGGGTTATATTGGATGGGCACTGCCCCCCAGCTTTCACCCCGTTCTGATTCTGTGTGGATGTGACACGCATAAGGTTACGCATGAGCATGGACATGATGGTAGAATTAGGCGTTTGGCGCGGCAGCAATACAATAGTGCATTGGTCTCCCTAGTGTTACAGTTTTCGACCCAAACGTTGCAATTTAGTCCTTGCTAATACACTCAACCGAAACGATAATCAGGCATTGTTGCTTCTAATTTGCATTTATTAAAATGGCTAAACTATAAATGCATGTACACTAGGAACAAAGGAGATTGCAAAAGGTTGCTGTTGGGAGTGCTAATTGTATCAGTGTAATTTCCATACCGACATTTTCGGACTCGATTCTCCGGCCGGGAAGAGACAGTATTCCGATGCATTGGGTCATTGAAAGAAACCAGGTTATCCCACACACTCTGAATAGTATCTTTTCGCAGCTGTAACCCCCACGGAGTAGCAAAAAAAAGGAGGGGAAGGGTTCGATCTGCACGAGCGGAATGGAAGTCCGCTTCTCCCCATGCATATACTTACCAACGAGTCCTGTGGGTTCCCCAGATTTGCTGTGAGCCGTATGTAGACATCGATGCATGCACCCCAAACTGGCCATCTCTGCCTGCGGCCGGCTTGCCCTGTCGGTGGATTTAACCTGGCAGCCATTGGATGGAATGAGCAGGCGTCATCGGGACAGAAATTGTCCGGCTCCAAAAGCAGTGCCCCCATGTCGGCAAATGGCGGGTCTAATGGGAGCCAAAGAGCTGTGAGGCTGGAGCACGTCTGCACGGTTCTGCAACTACGCACCATCCAATCAACCCTCAGGCTCGGACTATCTACTAGCGCAGAACCGGCAGGGGGATACGCAGGCTCAGAAATCCTGGGGTAACTGGAGAGGTCGGTAACAGCTGAATTACCACGCAACCGTACAGCTTCAAAAGCAACTAAAACCAAGCTAATGAAGTACTATGACTAGTCGAGCTTGCGGTTCAAGGTAATGTATCAAGAAAGCGGTGGAGCAATATAGGTTGCTACCCCTTCCCCTCAGGTCCCTCTATTGTAACCCCTGAATATTACAGGAGCAAGAGAGACGATGCAGAGGGAGGAACGGAGCCTATAGCCTCGATGGGTCGGATTCCGAACCGCAAAGCACACGGCATATCTGCACGAAAAAGGATGTGGCCCATGCATCCCAACGAGGTTTCACGATCATAATGCTTTTAACAAATCCCTCTGAAGAGCAGGCATTGTCTGCACGTTGGGTTTTGGCGCAGTCGTAGAATGATAATCAGAGAAAGGAAGCTATTGATAGACGGCCCAACCCATTAACCTGCTCGCCGAGATCGAGCGCACATTTTAGCCAGGGTTGCAGCCCTAGGTCTCGCTACTGCAGATGCTGGATAATTTTGGGTGGCACCACACTCTTCTGGTACTGAGAAACGATCATACTGAGAGATTACCCTACCTGCATCTTACGAAAGGTTTTCCCCTGCCACGGAAGGCTGACTATTTCAGTAGAATCTTCAGGTGTAGTATTCTTCCAACTTTGATTTTGTTCCTTTGTACCTATACCATCTATTTAGACAGTGCGCTATGTCGGTGTTGAGTGTCTTGGGTTCAAGGTTAATTCGTGCTGTTGGGAATTAGGTTGATCGTTCCAGTTTTTGGTTCAGAATTCCTTTCACGTTCCTGCAGTTTCTTTTTTCCTCTTGCTCCTTTGTACGTTCTACACAATCATCGACCCTAGCGCGATAGCTGATGGTTAGAACAACCCCTGTATGTCTTTTAAGAACTCATCTGGATCTTACGATTTGAAAGGAGAGTGTCAGTAGGCATATATATTTTCTAGTTTATCATTGTATTTTGTTTTCCTCACCCAAGAATAAAGTGCAATAGACAAAAATGTAGCAAATAATTTTCTGTGAACAGGCGGGAGTTTTACTCCTCTCCACTCCCCTTACTCCTTCTCTGCTCTATATGGTATTTCGCCAAACGATGTAAGATCTCATTATCCCCCTTATCTAACCATTTGGATTTCTGGGCCACAGGATGCCTTACATGTGTGTTGGTGTTTGCTGACCACCGCTCCCCCTTTATAAATAAACAGGAAAACAGTATCTCAACAACGAGTCTTTTGCTGTATGTGGGTTCCCTGCCTCCACCTAAAGACGTCAATGCAAATACTATGTGAAGTTTTAGTTTGAAATATGGTACACTTTTCAGCTCACGTCTTGCTGCGTGGTGTCCTTCTTGCTCTCTGCTTCTACTGGCTTTGCGGAGTGTGGTGAGCCTGCTCGCCTGTGCAGTCTGCTATGCTTGTTGCGGACAACATTTGTACCAGGGCTACTATTAGCTGGTTCTGTTGCTGCAGTGACTTCAGAAGCGCGTGATATATCTGGCCTTGGATCGTGCGGGCGGGCTATCTTCACCGCAAGATTGTCATCGTGCTTATAGTATATATAGTTGTGGAGAGCCATAATGGTGGAGGCCGACCAAGATGTGCGAAAGCGGAATAGTGTAGAGCGTGTCTGTCAAATAATGTCTCAATTCTGGGCTTTAAAGGCCTTTTACTGTTTGCTGATCTCTAGATGTTTCAGGGTTTGGGGGCTTTTGCTGTCGTGACACCACCCGTGCGGGTTGACGACTTTAAGTACCCAACGGTGCTGATAGCCGATAGCCTCTAAACTAAGCAGACGTTCGATATGCATATCAAAAAATGGTGCCATTTTTATTTTCTGATATGCATGTATCACATGCACAAAGTTTATCGATAGGTGTATTATGTCATCAGCCCTGCTCAACTTGTGAGAGGTTACGCTTCACAGTTGAAATATATATTTATACACTTCTACCAATGCAATTCCACTGCAGAGTAAAGTCCTTGATCTATGCATATGAATATATTTCTTCACAAAAAATTGTGTACGATTGGGTGTATATATGTGTGTGGGGTATAATCCTTAGTAATATAGTGGGCTGGGGTGGTATATCCTATGTTTCCACTAGATGCATATAATTCAATCAATGCCAGGATCAGTCAATTGCAAAGGATGTTGGTTGCCGTTTGTTATACCAGGCATGAGAAGAGCTGTAAGGACTATGTCTGTCAATTTGGCTCTCCTGTAGAAGCCTCCTCCCACAAAGATATAACCATGATAGTCCTCTCCCAAAGCAATGTCTGAAATACTCCGGTTAATAGGGCAATCTCTCAGAGCCACGGTATGGCTGAACTCATCGGCATTCAATTTCTCAGCTCTTTCATCGCTGAGCACTTTTGACCTGGTCCTGTTCTTCATCACAGTGACCTTTACCTGTCTATTAGGGGAGCCCTCGGGTGTTATAATACAGGAGGTAGTCTGTGTTGTGGTTGTAGATCCTTCTGCATCGTGACGCTCAGAGGTCTCCTCGTAGTACGAAAAACTGCGCTTCTTGATGATCACTCCACGGCGGCCATTACTGGAAAGGGATTCTTTGTCTTGAGTATGTGATCCAGAAGTTGCCTCGGCCTCTTCTCCCACCGAAAGGCCAACCCTCATCGGCATGGCGCTGGCACATCTCATCACCTTTTTTAGCTTGGTTTTCGCGCTCTTAATGTTTATCTCATCGGAGTACTCGTACTCAAGGTTATCTTTAAATACCACTTGTCCATCATCCGTTTGGCTTTGGAGTAAAAATCCAATGTATGAGTGCAATTTCTCGTTCTGCAATTGCAATGATTTGAGCTGGAATTTGAGCTTCGTCATCTCCTGATCGTGGAGCCTTGTCTGGTTTTGTAGCTCGATGTTCTTGATGGCTCTGGCAAAAGATGGGACTCTTTGCGATCCAGAGGAGACTCCAGATGACAGCGACACATTTCTAGTGCTGGCAATCGACTTCGCAGCACTTAGCTGATGCAGCTCGTCTGCCAAACAGTTTTCTCCCTCTTTCCCCAGGCCATTGTCATCGTCTGAGAAAAGCTCTGCATCTTCAAATCCAAAGCATTGCTCTAATTCTTCATCGTCATTTTTCTCTGCGCTGTGTTTGTGTGCCAGATGTTCACTTTCGAGCATTTTCTCATATGTCTCCTGTAAAATTTCGTGTCTCGTCTCCAGCTCTGCCATCTCCAACTTGAGCATCTCGAATTCCTCGATAATGAGGATCTTTGAGTTTTTTTCTAGATCGTAATCCCTCTCTAGTATCTTCAGTCTCTTTCTCAGCGTTGGTATAATTTGACTTGAGTCTTGCTCTGTGTAAACCTCATCCCTCTTTTCTTCATCTTCGTTGCTGTTTATTATGCTGTTGAGTTTTTCTATCTTTTTCTCAAAATTCCTCTTCATGTTACGCCAGCTTGAAAACTCCTTTTCGTTCAACTCCATTTCTCTGTGTAAATCGCTGGATAGAATCTTGTTTTCTGAAAGCAACTCGTTGATTCGCTGAGACTTTATCATCAACTCCCTTTCCTTCTCTAGCAAATGGAGTCCAAGTTGCTCCTGTTCGTCTTCTAGCGTTGAATTGCGCACCACCATATCTGCATAGAGCTGTTCTAGCTTTGAGAACTCCTTGCTTTGATTGCTGTTTGCTTCAGAAGCAAGACGGTTGAAACATTGTAGTGTTGTTGATATATCTGGCTCTTCAATCTCTGTGTTTGCAATGCCAGCACGCAGAGGGAGATCATAGTTTATATAGGGTTTGTCCGAGGAAAACACCCGGGAACCAGACACATTTCTGGATATCAAGTCACCAAGACTCTTCTGGTGCACTAGTCTCCTTGAAAGATTCTTATCATTAGTGATATCCGAGAGGCCGCCCCTTATCTTGGAGTTCTGGAGCGGTCTCGTCCGAGTTGATGCAGGTGGTGAGTAGATATTCTCCTGGTCTATCCAGTTACTTTGCCTCTTGTCTGGTGTTATGCGAACAGAATTCATATGATCGGTCCAGTAGCCATCATCAGCCCGTTCTTCATTGAGAAGTGATAGGGTGTATGTGTTGCTGAGAGGGTTGGATGCAGCCTCACTGAACCCCATCATCACTGTGGTCTAATAACCTCGATCCTGTGAAGTGAAATACACAGCAATTTGAGAAGATTCTCTTCCAAGATTAGAAAGGGTATTGATGCAGCAATGGTGGTAATTATGAAGACTCACAGTCGGGTTTTAAAAAAATCACCTGAGAAGAACCTGGTTGCTAAAGGTCAAGATGCAATATAAAAACACTCAAAATCATTCAAATGACGAAAACAACACACACCCAAAAGTGAAGGCCGATCCTCATGCAATTATCCTTTGCTATCGAGCACTTCAACTACACGAGACGACTTCCTTCTTCTTCTCCATTTACTGCTGTCCCGCTGCTATATGCCTCTTTGATTCCCTGTCTCTGCAAAAGACAGAGAACGAAGGCCCTCGAATGCACCTTGTTTGTTTACATTTGGATTATATAGGGCAATCGATGAGGTGCGCATACTACCAATCCCAAAACGGATTTGTCTCTTGACAGATTGATTAGCTGCAGCTGCAGGTTGTTGCTACACTGGCAGCAGGGCGGTTTAAAGTTGCAGAGAGAGAGAAAGAAGCTTGGCATAAGTAGAAAAAATGGAGCTGGCAAGGGAAAGTGCACAGATGAAGCTGAATCAGATGAAGATGAATCAGTTAAAGTCAGTCTTAAAATTGTTCCAACGTTAATGTTGCTTAACAGCGGTTTCCTGCAAGGCATCTGACATGACTGTTTATTGTGTATGTACATCAGCTAGAGAGCCAGCGCCATGTTATACAGAGATACGTACCAGCTTATACACCTTTATCTCTGGGGTACCTGGTGCAAACCATATTCTTGTAGTTTGGGGTTGCGCCCCCATCTGTGGTAACATTCCTGAAACAGACCAACTCCAGATAGGCGTTGTAGCCTCAGACTTCTCTCGTATTTTCTCCTCCCACACTCTGATCGTGTCTTCATTCCGTATGGTTGCTGCAATGTATGCAATGGAGCAGTTTGTGGAAGAGAATGCGTCCTCTATACACTTGATAAGCTCCGGTATCACTCCCGAATCGTACGTTATATCTGCGCCTACTATCACCTCTGTATCTGGTGGAATACCATCTGTTCCCCATAATAGCCTATGGCACGCCAATCCCGACCCAGTGCTTGTTTGATCAATTGATAGCCCATTGAGTTTTAGGTTGTTTGAAAGATTCTCAACCACAGAGGAGTCTCCGTCGGTCATTATCATTTTTTGCACTGCCACATACTTGCGTAGCGATATGCTTACAAAACCAGTTCCTGTGCCTAGCTCAAGCACCGTCTTTCCCTCAAGGGCACTTCTGTTTTCTCGTTGCAGCAGATATTGTGTGAGGTATAACGATGCTTCCCATGTCCTCAACCCTGTTGTTCCTAATCCCGATATCAGACGGGGAGACTCTTCTATAGTGACAGAGGCATCCCCATCGATGTGGTACTGTATAACGTCACGCTCTGTTGGTTTTAGCTCCTTGGCTGGCAATAGCTCGCAGTAGTACTCATAAATCTCGTCCTCCACCTCACAACCGCTGTTCTCCAAATATCTGATGAGCGACTTGAGGAATATTCTCACATAGTATGCATTGCTGAGTGCTATTCTTTGTGCGGCTTCCAGCAGTGACTGTTGGTCTACCTCATCGTTTTGGGCTGGTGCGCGCAGAATTTGATCAAAATCAATGGTGGCTACAGGCACTCTCTGGTCAATTCTCCATAATAGGGTTTCCATTTTGGGTTGTTCAATCAATTCATTCATCCTCGAACATAGCCACAACATTCAAGCTTTCTATCCTGAGGCCGAGCAGATATGAATCCAAGATTTTTCAGCACCTGCATCGAGGAGCATGAAGCTGCATGAGGCTAACGAGCAGTCCATACTGCAGGCAGGATGCTCTCTAATAGAAAGGTAGGACGGACTAAAGCAAGTCCTGCGATTTTACAGGAAACCATTGTCGCGATTAAGGAATTTATTGATATTAACACGAGCTGGAAAATCAGAGGGCCACTGAGCCGAACACCCTCAATCTCTTCACACCACCGTCTGGAATGATAGTGAGCTTGACGTGTGTAAATGCATCAGATGCGTCCACCAAGTAGTCGTGTTCCTTATCTGGACCAGTTTTTGTCTGTGGAACGATTGTGGTCCACTCGGCACTGGAAGATGGGACTTGCTCACTGGATTTGATGGCTTGCACTACAATACTTTGCGGGAAGTTGCCTCTAAAATGAGCAGTATCCACGATAACCTTTGAAATCTTTGCCAAATGACCCAGCTTAACAACTACCCAATCGGTATGATTGGGAGTCCTGGATCTAGTTGTTTCCCACCCATCTGACATATCGTGTCCTCTGCCGGGAACCAAAAGATTGTCGGCAGATCCAAAGTGCTGGTCCGAAACCGCAACTGCCACGCCACCGTTCTGCACACTTGCAAGATCCAGGATCGTGGAAACTTCCGTGGGCAAGATGGGCTGAACAGTCCCATAAAGCCTGAATCTCGCAATTCCTCCATCAGGATACATCCTCAGTCTCACGTGGGTGTAGCTTTCCGTAGTGAGCCCGCTCTCGCGCACAAAAAAGTGTCTTTGAGATGGGCCACACTCAATCTTTGAGATTATGGGCTCCCAACGTGCGGTCTCAAAGGATGCACCGTCTGCTAGAGTTGTGGCCTCGACAGATATGTATGGCGCGTGGTTGCCGTTGAAGAACGCAGTGTCCACCTCAGCACCCACCAACTTGGCTGAAGAAACACCCATCTGGAACACTACCCAATCTGCCTCCTCGATATTGTGTCTGCGTGTTTCCCACCCATCATACCATGCTCCAGCATAGGTAAACCTGGTAGCATCTCTGATCGGAGCTTTGGGCTTAACAAGATTCTCGGCAGCAGCAAACCATTCATCGGAAAAACCCAAAACTTTTCCTCCAAGCTTTTCTCCGATAACATCTGCCAAGCGGTGTTAGGTTGCTGATCCAAGTGATTTAGAACAACTGCATACTTACCCGTGTAGTTCAACACTACCTGCTGGTGGAACTCCTCTTGCGATATTCTCTTTGCTGATGCCATGATGGAAATGCTTGATCTTTAGATGATAGTAATGATGCAATCTCAAGCTGTATTAATAGGAGCCCGAAACAGTGTAGTATCAATGGCTTAATAACCTCCGAGTCAGCAAAACTTCAAACACATATATATGACTCTCATACCAAACTCGAAAAGTCATTTCTCCGAAACTTTTCATTGGAATTGACCTAATCCTTCTCCCACAACCGGGCCCGTAGTGCACTGTGGAGAATGCTCGCAACGCACACAGGCCACTGCCCTATCGAGAAGGAGGGCCTGCGCTATCTTGTGCCTTAAGGTGCAGTTTATCGGAGTGCATGCAGACGCCGGATATCGCCGCTAATTGATGCACGTAACAGATAGTCTCGTCCGCCATAGTAGCACGAGGATTACTTATAGCCACCTAATTGTTTGGACAATTAAGGTATTTGGGCTGCGAAATTAAGTGAAATGTCAATATATGTCGAAACTATCGAAGGTCATGTATACTAAGCATATATGTATAAAAAAGAAAAAAAAAACACAAAACACATTACTTTTTTTGTTGCGGTATCGGTGCTCGCTTGGGGATTTCCCAACCTTGAATCTTAAACTTAAATGTCCTAGTTTGTGGAGTTTCTGTGAGGTCATCACATGAGTGGAGATTCTTCTCTATGTACTGCAGGTTTCCCTTTTTGTCCAACAGTAGCACGGTTTGTGTCCTTGTGCCGTAGAATTCTCCAACGACCTGTGATATTGGGGGTGACACAAAGCCCAAAGGGCTTGTTGTGCCCTGTCCATTGGTACCGTTACCAGAACTACCAAAATGCGGGGTCTTCACCGGTGGAATGAATATGCTGTTACTCAACTCATCAAAGGCAATCTTGTAGGATTCCTTTGCTGCTTCAGAGATATTGGAGACAGAAAGGACCTCAAATGCAGCCCCGATTAAACGCTCCTCCTGGTCTTGAGGGGTGGGATCACCCCCGTCCTCTTCGGTTGGGTAGTTGAGACCTTCAACCACAAGCTTCAATAGCTCCTTTCCCTCGGTAACCTTAAACCAAGGATCACGAAAAACCGAATTAGAAAGCCCCAAATATTTGGACCGGTCTTCTTTTCCAAACACAGAATGTGACTCCGTGCACTTGTTGGAGATTATTCTTAGAGGATCGAGATTTCCCTGAGCATCAAGTTTCAAGACACCAAACATAAGAGAAAATCCCCCAATGTCCTCAAAGTTATTTGTGCTCTTTCTGATGTCTGCCTCCCATTCCTCTGGTGTTAGCTCAGAGTTAAGAAACGAGTTGGGCAACGAACCTCTGGAAATGATGCTGGATGCATCAACTTGCGAAAAATGTCAGTAGCTGGACATGGAACAAAAATCACTTTTCTACCAGTGTAACTTACCCGTTATATCTTCACGCACATTCACCAAAACGGCTATCCTCCCACTCTTAGTAACTCCTATCCAGGTTCCATGCTCCTCTCTTGCCTCATCGTATGGCGCCAACAACTGCTTCTGTTCATCATAGAAGTCGGCGGGCGCTGTTGGTCGTCTGAAATATTCATCGCGATTAGACAGAAGGATCAGAGCGTAGTCAGGATGACCACATGATGCCAGCAAAATACACATGCCATGGAACTTTTGATTGTATACTCTCTCAGATGAAAATGCGGGGTCACAACGCGAGTCACTTACTATGGCTAGTATCTAGATGAACCGATGGGTGGCCGTAATCTATATCAAATTCGTTTCACGATACTTTTCGTCTCTCTAATGAAGACAGAGATCCTACCTGTCTGCTCAACAATCTAAACATATATATAGATATATGTATATATATATATTCCTTCCAGTTGTTTGGACAGAACAGAAGTTCCGTGCTTCATGTAAGTTCCCCACCATGTCACACTCAGTCTATTCCCCATAATAAACTCACATGCTTGCCTGACTATGCGGGTAGGCCCATCTGCAGAAGATGTATGCAGCGGCCGCTGCTCAAGGTATTACATCTGCCCGGCTTTGTCCAACCTCCAACTCCAGTTCCCCCTCAGTACACGGCCTATTGAAGTAGTGTACTGATCGGAGTGCGAAGCACCATAATAGAGAGACTCCATAGCAAGGAGACAGACGGGAAGGCCATAGAGCGTAAAGGTGACATAATCCCTTAGTCACCATATTCAAAGAAGGGCTCACCTTTCATTGGCGAGCTGAGCCGGAAGAGAATGAGGAGCACGAGAAGCAGCGTATATGCCGTATATACAAATTGAAATGAAGGTTGAACGAATAGTCATCTATCGTTATAAGATTCGGTCTATATCAAAAAATCATATTACAAAGATGGCTACTTTTACCAGATTCCCAACTCCTTTGTTGAAGCCATACTGGCCATTTTTCACCGGTGGTAAGTAGAGGGAATATCCACTGTTGGCGGGCATGATATCTATGCAGACGCCAGGACCAACACTGGTGATGATCGAGGTTGGCTGTCCTCAATGAATGCATCAATTCTCAGGGTCTGTCTGTTGGTTTTTTATCTTGACATGTTTTCTAACACCATATTTTAGCCGTGGTCACTTACTTCTTGATCTCCAAGGCTGCTGAGGCTTCCATGAACTCTGACGAGTTTGTCAACGACCCAAGACACCCAAGGTTCACCAGAGGTGAGAAGGTGAAGGAGTTGAGCAAATAAATGGTCGATCCAGGATATTTATGTTTTGAAAAGAAACTGTTTCTGTGGTTGGTATATTAGAAAAATTGGAGCGGTGCTTTCGGATGACGATGCTATTTTCTCGATTTAGGGTGGAAACAGTCGTTTATCTAGATATGAAATAAATGCTTTAGATGAATAAACTACATGTGGTAGATTCCAAATAGTAGCAAATGTTTGAAGACACAGGTTGACTTTGGCTGTGTGACAGGCTTTAGTTAGTCCGGTGAACCCATCCAATACCTTCCTATATGGGTATGAATATTTGTGTAAACTACATATGCTGTTCCATGGCTGCATCCAAAGCTTCCTTCAGGGTTGATAGGAGAACATCTTGGTTTTCCAAGCCAATGCTAATTCTGATTAGGTCCCTATCCACACCCCATTTCTCTATTTCATCCAGCTCCTGGAAATGCGCTAGAATGGAATAAGGACATGCCAAGGTGAAGTTGGTGCCTAGAGAAGGACCCTTCGACAGAGCTACCTGGTTGAAGAAACAGATCGCGTCGGCTTGATCCTTAAACACAAGGGACATCAAACCTCCATACCCGCCATCCTTTGTCTTGATCTGATCGTAGTACTTTTTACTTGGTGAAAGCGAAGGGTAGAAAATGTGCTCTATGAGTGGAGAGGCCTGTAGCAGCCCCAACACTGATGCTGCATTCTCGTTGATACGCTTGCTCCTCGGAGCAAAGTCACGACTGTTTCTCTCCAGATATATAGCATCCTGCGCCCAGAAAAGATCCTCAAAACTGCTGGTCATGTACTGCTTCAAAAGCGGATACAGCCGGGACTGTGGGTTCAGCACCAGAGATCCACCCATCACATTGGAGTCTCCTGAAAACACCTTGGTGAGAGATGACACAACTATGTCCGCATAGGGAAGGACGTGGATGTTCAAAAAGTTGCCAACAGTCTCGTCCACCACAACGGCAAAATCGTACTTATCCGCGAGCTCCCTAATTTTCAGCAGATTTGGTGTCTTGAGCAGAGGGTTTGATGGACATTCACAGAAAAGAGCCATGATTCTCTCACCTGATTCCAACTTCTTTTCGAGTTCCTCCAGGGAGGCATCATCGCCGAATCCGTAGAAATGAACTCCTGCGCCCCATTTCCTCAGGATGTTGAGGGTATCAACGTATGGGAATCCAAAACACACCGACTTCTCGTCCTTCTTTGTGGAAATAGCCAAGAGTGCTTGGTGTGCAGTGAATATACTAGCCATGCCTGACGCACAAAGATACACATCAGATTCTGAGAGTTGACTACCGGGTCTTTCAGAAGAAGACTCTCCAATCTTGCCTGCGATTCTTCTTCTCATCAGTTGTTTGGCCTCCTCAGAGAACCTAAGGTCCAGGTTCCTCCCAAATCTCTCCTCAATGAAGGTTGAATATTCGTTGGTGGGCTCAAACACGCTGGCTATGGAAGACCGTGATTTGGAGCGGCGCCCTCCAGAAGAACTGCTGCTGCGACCGCTGTGCCTGCCACCATATCTGCCGCTGACAGAGCTACGACCGCTTCCCTTGCTATCATCACCGTCTGTGCTTCCGTCGTCCAGAGACTTGAGCTCATTGAGCGCATACTCTCCCAATCTGGATGATATTCCTTCTCCGGAGTGCTGCCAGTATTGCTTGGCGATGTGGAACTCTACAGCGGGGAAAAACACCACTGCAAAATTGGCCTCTTTCCTGAAACTCATTTCATTCTCATCCTTGGGAGCTGGGGTGCTCAGCTGCAGGATTCTCACTGCACAGTTTGGCAACTTGGAATACTTCTTGATGAATTCTCTGCACCTCCTCGCAGTCTTGTAAGAGGGGAATACCATGGATCTCTCGTCGTCCCTGCCATAAGTCCTTTCGAGGAGGTCACAAAGATCCTGGATCTTAGCGTGGATGAAAAACCTAGGGTATCCAGAGCTCATCTGGCCCACAACCCACTCCTGTCCTTCCTCATATCCCACTGTTGCCTCCCAGGTTGGAAGCGTCACAGAAACAGCGTGTTCTGTATTGTTGGGGATGGGTGCTCCAATCTCCTGTGATACCGTTGGCATGTTGAACGACTATATTTAATGTATGCGCTGTATACTCCGAAAAAAATCACTAGCTGGATATATGTCTCCCCGCAATTTCTTCCTATTAATGCCAACAAGAATCTACAGATAACTTAAATGATCTGTGTAGAAAACAAGCTATCTAACCTTCCTGGTACTTATCTTCACAAGATGCAATAACTTAAGCTTATTCTCTCTCGCCAAGTCCCTCACTACCTCACCGTTGAACTTTTCAGTTTGACTGTGGCTGCGATCTGACTCTGTCGCAACCTCACGTACATAAACTAATGCCCTCTATTTGAGCTCTCCTGCCTACTTACTGCTCGTGCAGGTACACAGCCGGTGCCTATTGACTAAAGTAGGAGCGGCCAGAGTTGGAATGACTCAGTCGCCGATGTCCGCTTTTTAGGGGAGAATCCGGAGTGATCCCTCGCTGGGCATGGCTGAATTGAGTAGTGGCCGCACCGACTCTCGTACGTAAGAGGGTGGGGATAGATATATGCAGTGGTATGCGCTCCACTCCTAATCAAAAAAGATGGGATAACGCCCTGTATAGCATAGCATGCCCGACACTTGTCTTCTGCTGCAGGGACGGTGCATACGAGGGTGCGTTTAGGTGATTCTGTTATTTTTTTTAAGTTTAGAGAGGTTGATCGTAGCATATTCGAGATATTGAGTAGGTAGAAGAAGATACGCGTGTGAGTTACAGAATCACGTTTTGCGCGGCCAATAAAGGGTATGTGTATGCTGCTGGTTAATTGCAAGAACAAGAATATTCTTAAAATGACTTGGCTGGAGAATGCCTATATAAAGGATGGCTTGTTCAAGTTCCTGTGTAATTTTTTTCCTCTGCTATTTTCCTTTAGAACCAGTCAGGTATAGACTTGTTTTCGTTGACCAGGATGCCCGGCAAAAAGATGAATTTCATAAACAGGGAAGATATTCCTAATGACTCAAGTATCTCGATAAGAGGTGACTTCTTTGCTCAGTTGGAAGACCCTGCGTACTATCTACATTCTGGGGAAAGAGATAGTTTTTCTTCCCAATATAGGAAACAGCACCAATTCAATCTTCCTAGTTTGGATCAATCGTCAAGTGACCTAGACTCGTTGGAAGAAGTAATCAACGAAAGAAGACGTCCTCGTGATCTGCTACATACATTGCTGACACTCCACAGGCGGCTCCAATGGGGAAAGCTCTTTGGAATCACATTCTTGCTGGGAGGCATAATAATGGTCCTCCTCATCACTGCAATCTCCTCTTTTATGTCATTGTTCAGACCCTTGATGCCACGCATAGTGGAGGATTTATCAGCATACCGTTATCCAACTTTGGCAGGGATTAGAACTTCTCTCATAGATCCGGACACCTCGAAGGAATTTTTGAGTAAGATTGGCACGGATGGGAAAAACTGGTCGCTCGTATTTTCGGATGAATTCAATGCCGATGGCCGTACCTTTTACCCTGGCGAGGATCAATTCTGGGAGGCGGTAGACATTCATTACGCAGCTACTGATGACCTTGAGTGGTATTCTCCAGATATGATTAGTACCAAAGATGGTGCATTGAAAATTCGGCTTGATAAAGTGGAGACGAACAATTTACAATACAGATCAGGAATGCTTCAGAGCTGGAATAAGCTCTGCTTCACCCAGGGAATACTGGAGGTTTCTGCCAAGCTTCCGGGATCCGCGACCACAAGGGGAATGTGGCCAGGAATTTGGACATTAGGAAACCTGGCAAGACCTGGCTATCTTGCATCCACGGAAGGAATATGGCCCTATACTTATTCTGAATGTGATGCAGGCATCACCGCAAACCAGTCATCGATTGATGGTATCTCATTTCTCCCAGGACAGCGCCTCAGTTCCTGTGTCTGTAAAGGAGAAGATCATCCCAGCATTGGAGTGGGTAGAGGAGCGCCGGAGATCGATGCTCTCGAAGGCTACAACACCCCTGGCTCCTCCGCTGGCTCTCAGACAGTTCAAATTGCTCCATTCGATATCTGGAGGCTGCCAGACTACAATCAAATGGCAATTAGAAATAGCTCTATCAGCGCAATGAACCCATATGTTGGTACGAGACTTCAGGAGGCTGTGTCATGTCTAACGACTCTCAATGATGACTGGTTTGAGATGTCGCCTGATCAGGATGTGGGCAACGTTACTGTTGGGAGATATCATAATGTGACTGAACCTCACAAAAGTGAGAGGAGAGGAGAATTTCAAACTTATGGATTTGAGTACAGGAGTGGAAGCCCCAAAAAGGAAAATGACTACATCTCGTTCTTTGTGGGTGAAGAACCAACATTATATATAAAGGGCTCTGCATTCCACCCGGAAGGAAATATTGGTTGGAGACAAGTTTCAAGAGAGCCCATGTCTATCGTGCTTAATTTGGCTCTTTCTAACTCTTGGGCAGAGATCGACTGGGATACCATGAGATTTCCAGCTACCCTGGAGATTGACTACGTGCGCATCTATCAGCCAGAGGGGGCAGGAAGCGTCACTTGTGACCCAGACGATTACCCCACGACGGATTACATCAATAACCATGCAAACGCCTACTATAATCATAACCTCACATCTTGGAAGGCTGCGGGCTATACATTTCCTAACAACTCACTAGTGCATGGATGTGACAGGCGTCATTGAGCTGCCCTGTTGTGCATTCTACGTTTAGTGTATTTGATGAACAAATGGCAAACTAATCTGTTGGCATTATATTCAGTTACCCCCACCCCCCACCCCCCCTCTCAAACAAAATTAAATTTAGTCTAACGCTTAAACGAAGCGCATAAGGATCTATCTTAAGTCGACAACTCGCACGCATTAGGGGTTTAAAATGCGTTCGGTATTTGGAAAAGTGCTGCAACCCAGAACGCATGTTCATGCAGGGAGAGAGCTTCCTGTGGCAACTTGTAAAGGCTGAAAAGAGACCATCAGGCAGTTAGTCCACAGCTCGCACGCCTATTTGGCAGCCAGAGGCTTACCCATCAAGTCTTATGGAGACTGAGAAAGGAATGCTAGTTGAGTCACACGCCTTCTCAAAGACTCTTAATGTCAAAATCACAAAAAAGCCCAAAAGATGGGAACACCTGTGCTACAGTGTTGTCCCCTTCCGCAGGCAGTATACAGGTATACTGCCTTCGAGGACTTGCATATCACACACACATACACCATAGGCGCCTGTCCAGCTTTATGCATCTGTGATGTGGAGTGACATGTACTAAATAGTATCAACGCTTCCAAAAGACATGCTTTGTTCCGCTCTATTTTGTGTTGGCACCGACAGCGTGAGACCAGCTGGTGATTCAACTCAAGAATACCCGATCTGGATACATAGAAATATATCAAACGAATACTTGCTCAAGGCGATTATTACCCGTAAACACAACTCACAATATCCCTCCTATAACAGTCATCACAAAAGAAGCATGCTCTACAGATGTCTGGAAAGGGCATGCGACAGTGCCAGGGCTCTGCGAGGGGCAGTCTTTAATTCACCCTTTTGTACGTGCAGAGAGCACGCGGAACGCGTGCGATGTGCCGTGGCATCTCTTTTGTGTGGGTAAAAGCTAGCTACGTAAAAATAAGCCTCCGCGTGGAATCACATATGGGTGAGCTACCCACATAGGGAATTGCTTCGTGCGCTACCTACCACTCCACGCGGAGAATGCTGGTGACGAGTAGGATGGCATCTGGTGGGGTTGATTGTATATTGCAAGCCATCAAAATTATTGGGAGAAGGTTCTATAAAACTATTCGGTATTCTGGAGCTTGTTGTTTTTTTCAGGAGATTATTTGTGCGAGCACAGATCTTTCACTGCTTTTCCTGCGTTGAATCCCTCCAGTCGTTCCTTACTGTTGACGCACTAGTCTTCTGCAATTGAAAGAGCGTCACTTGGTAGATTTGGACGTTTCCCACCCGGCCTGAATGAAATTTCACTCATTTGAGGTAGCTCTTCTCAAAGTTCTCTTTAAGCCATTCACACATTGAGCCAGCCCACCAATCCAGTAGCTTCACGGTCATCTCGCACAGTTGTGTCTGTGGGGTTTAGTTTCTCGTTGCACTGAAAGTGTGGCCTGACCTATGTCTTCAGGTCCGAAGTTCTGGAAGGCCAAACAGCCCCCAGAGTTACCACTATATAAGGATAAACCATTCAAATCGCAAGCCAATTTCCTCAGGATACTAAAAGATATGTTGGTGAAAGGGTTCATTTTCTCCGTGGCAGCTTATGCCGTTTATTTTGTGTTCCAGGGCATCACCACCTCTTCCAATCCTTACACCCAACAGCTATCCACCAAAGAGATATCATATGCCCGCAGGGAGGCCGTCAAACAAGTCTTTCTGGAATCATGGGAGGATTACTCGAGGCATGGTTGGGGCAAGGATATCTATCGTCCTATCTCACAAACCGCTGAGAACATGGGTCCCAAGCCTCTTGGGTGGATAATTGTGGACTCTCTAGATACCCTCAAACTGATGGGTTTGGAAGAGGAGTTGAACGATGCCCGTAGTTGGGTGAAGAATGAACTCGACTATGACTTCGATTACGCTGTGAATACATTTGAAACAACCATTAGAATGCTGGGTGGTTTGCTTTCGGCATACTATCTGACCGAGGATGACCTATACTTGGACAAGGCTACTGATTTGGGCAATAGGCTTCAGGGGGCATTCGACAGCAGCTCGGGTATCCCATACTCCTCTGTTAACCTTGCCTCCAAGAAAGGGGCCAAGGCCCATGTTGGACGTGGTGCCTCCTCTACCGCGGAGGCTGCTTCTCTTCAGTTAGAATTCAAGTATCTTGCCAAACTCACGGGCGAAGCACTTTTCTGGGAGAAGTCAGAAAAGGCCATGCAGGTACTTGATGAAAACCAGCCTGTTGATGGATTGGTACCGATTTATGTTAACCCACAGACCGGTAAATACCAAGGTGATCTGATCCGTTTGGGATCTCGTGGCGACTCATACTACGAATACCTGATCAAGCAGTACCTACAGACGGGTGAAACCATTTACCTCGAAATCTACAAAGAGGCGGTGGCTGGTATCAAACAACATCTGATCAACAAATCTTCCCCTCATGGACTCACCTTTATCGGAGAGCTTCCTAAAGGTGTTGGTGGAGAGCTTTCCAACAAGATGGACCACCTCGTGTGTTTCATTGGTGGAATGTTTGCACTAGGAGCAACTGGTGGGCAGGAGTTGACATTGGCACGCCAAATGCCTTTCTGGGACCCATCCCATGAATCTGACCTTGCCTTAGCAAGGGAACTGACTCACACTTGCTACAAGATGTACCATGATGTTGAGGGCACCGGACTCTCACCAGAGATTGTGGTGTTTAACACCGATCAAAGGCATCAGCGTGACTTTTTTATTAAACCATTGGACCGCCATAACCTTCAGAGGCCAGAAACCGTGGAGAGTCTGTTCTATCTCTATAAAGTTACCAAGGATCCCATCTACAGAGAATGGGGCTGGGAGATTTTCCAGAAGTTTGTTCAACACACGAAGGTCACCCACGGTGGCAGGGATGACCACCCCCGTTATACCTGTTTGGACGACGTCACCCAGGATCCCCCAACTCAAAGAGATAACATGGAGTCATTCTGGTTATCTGAGACGCTCAAGTACCTTTATCTCCTGTTTGATGACTCTGATGATGAGAAGTGGAGTCTCAAAAACGTGGTGTTCAATACTGAGGCACATCCATTGCCAAGATTGGAGATGACACCTTTTATTACAGGTTGGGAGAGGAGAAAGCTCAATCAGGTAGAAGCAGATGCCAAAAAGGAGCAGAAGATCAGAGATGCAGAAAAGAACCATAAAAAATCACCTGGGCCCATTAAAGCAGATAGATCTAACAAGGAACTGCAAAATGAACTCATGAATGGTAAGAGAAGAATGTTGACCAATGAGGATGTTGCTGGTGCAGGAAACTTCAAAGGTGATGCGGCTCCTGTGGAAGCTGCTAAAGACTCTGCTGCCAAAGATCCCGTCGCTGATGATTCGGATCTAAAGGTACGTGCTGCTCCTGCTCCTGTGGTTGCCCCCGTTGCTGGTGGTGCTCCACCAGCCCAGCGCGAGGTAGATCAAAATTCTGCTCCAGTCTTGGCTGATCGTTTTGCAGGTAATGCTGATGTGCAGGAGAAGAATCATCTTCCCAAAGCCAGGCAGCCTTCACCTCCAATAGAGGAAGAGATGAAAAGGGCGAAAGTTGATGCTTTGAGACACGGTGATGAAGACTCTGCCAATGCTATCGTTGGTGTGGATGCGCCGTTAGATGTTGAAGTACAGGTACAAGGGGCAGCTGTAGGGAAGCTACCAGAGCTCGACTAATTGCTGTTGCCTGCGCTAAAAGGGCATATGGAGTGCGAGGACATTTACAGGCGTATGGTTACAAATATCTTCGATAAGAAATATGATTCCAGTTTTCTATTGTATATGTGATTGTGTAGCTCGCATAACCGCATGGTTTTATTGCTCTGTCTCGAACCGAAAGATTATTGCTGAAGATTAAGTTATCATGGAAAATCGAAAGAACGGAAATTAAAGAAGGGAATCAGGAAAACCAGATTCAGCAGGACTCCCAGTCATTCAAAAAATGGGCTCTCCCTTAAGGAACTCCTTCCATCCAAGCTCCTCAGCGTTAGCATCTCTCTTGAAAATAGGCTCTCCCTTAAGGAACTCCTTCCATCCAAGCTCCTCAGCGTTAGCATCTCTCT